>JAVANC010000007.1:25377517-25889495 GCA_033319125.1 Parnassius glacialis | reverse complement strand
CTATACTGCAGCTATATTAATAGTATAGTTGTAGCACGAATGGGTCGGCTCGACTGGGGAAGGACCACGGTGTCCACGGTGTCACAGAATATTAGCGTAAAATAGCAGATTAATGCTGCTGTTGTTCGTATGGTGAGTGTAGAGACCCGGCGACCCTTTTTACTGGAAACGAGGCATTCTATCTTAGTCCTCACGGGTGAGAACGCGTCTGCATTTAGATCCTTTATTGAGGATATATGTGGATATCTATGGGTCACAGCAACCACTTATCATCAGGTGGACTATGTGTTCGCTTGTCACCCTATCCTATAAAAATTCTAGCATAGATATGAAATGAATTTGGCCAGAGGGCCATTATCCAGGTATCAGGTAATCAAGGTACGTAAAACTTTACTCACCTCACGTTCCTTCTCGCAGCTGATTTTTGCTTAAATGTTCGACAGTATCATTAAAAATCAGTCATCTATACTCCCAGACATTTTCCGTCGGCGTTTGAGTAACTTTGCAGACGCTTTAAATTCACTTACATTCTGAGCTCCATTTTTATTTTTGTAAGCCTGACAACATTTTTAAAACTTTTACAAGAAGGCAGACCAATCCAAAGGGTCAATCATTCTCTAGATATTAACACATGTCTCACTCAATCTCATGCGCGTGGATAATGCCCTCGCGCTCATACCCACAGCGGCATTAATATTGGGTCAAGGGGATGGTTGCCCCTTGGATCGGTATGCCTTTTTGTAAAACATTTTAAATTTTTGCCTGGCCAACATATATAAAAATGGCCTAGCGTAGTGATGGGCTTTATACATAACTAAATATTAATTACATGAAAAATATGGGATTATTCAGTACCGTTTAACTAGTCTTCTGCTTCTTCTCACAAGGTCTCTCAGTAGGAACTTGTGGAAGCGATGACTATTAAAAGTGCATTGGATGGGATAGAACTAAAATATAAGTTCAACAGAATATAACGGAGTTGAACAGATTAAATCTCGACGGTAAGAGGAGAGGACAGGAGAAGTTAAGATAAATAATATAATTTTTTTTTATAGGATAAGGGTGAAAAAACGAGCACACAGTCCACCTGATGGTAAGTGGTTGCTGCTGCCCATAGACATCTACATCTATCCTCTGTTACAGATCAAAATGCAGATGTGTTTTCACCCGTGAGGACTAGGATGGAATGCCTCATTTCCAGTAAAAAGGGCCTCCGGCCACCTGCACTCACCAAGCGAAATGCAGAGGTAAACCTCTACTTCACGCTGGTATTCTGTGAGGTCGTGGTACCACCCCGGTTCGAGCCGGCCCATCCATGCGACAGAAAAAGCTGCCACCTGCTCTACCACTGTTAATCTAATGTTAAGATAAGTTGACATAAGATAATATAAAACACAATAAGGTGTGCTAAAAATCTCCGGTGAAGGTTCGATTGTCACCTAAGATGACTCGAGCTAGCAACGTATAACGCTTGGAACCTGAGGACTGACGAGAAGATCCTGTAGCTGGAAGAAAATATAGACAATTTGCGCTCGGATATTGTAGGATTATCGGAGGTCCGAAGAGAGGGAGAGGACACGGTAATCCTCGAATCTGGCAACTTGTACTATCACCAAAAGGGTGATTATTTGAGATGTCGGATTTATAGTACACAAGTCTCTCGTTAACAACGTTCTAAAGATTGGGAGTGTGTCGTATACGGTGCGTACCTTATACTCGTACTCTGAATCACCAAAAGGTGTTCGCTGAAGCTTACGCACCAAACTCAAAGGTGGAGGAAATGTATGAGGATATCTCTAGAGCCATGAAATCCTCCAAAACCCACTATACGGTGTTAATCTAAGACTTCAGCACAAAAAAAAGTACATGAAAGAACGTTGAGCTGAAGTTAGGGAAATTCGGGATAGGGCAATAGAACCCAACGAGCCAGAAACAGGTCGAATTTGTAGAGAAAAGGGTTGATAAACTCTTTTTTCAGGAGCGGTCAACCTGGTCGAGCCCTGGCGGTTCGACAAAAATGAGATTGACTTCATTATGAAAACTAGACGGCAACTATTCAATGATGTCTCAATGATCGCGAGGGTGAAAACTGGCAGCGATCACCGAATGGTGAGAGGCACACTAAACCTAAACGTTAAATTGGAGAGTTCACGTAATGAAGTCAACGCTCCGTCTCCCTCGTGCTGTAATAAGCCCCGAAAACTATCATTTTGAGTTACAAAATCATTTTCATTGCCTAGAGGACTGCATTACAGAGGACGACATGAATGATAAGCTCGTGAAAACTCTCCATGCAGCGTGCTAAGTGCTGCAAAACCCGTCGCATAAGAACCCAAAAACTCTCCGATCACACTCTTAGTCTCATGGGTGTTAGATGGGAAATGAAGCTGCAGTCTTCAGCAGATATGACAGCATAAAGACAACTGAACAGACATTTCCAAATGCATATGGCGGGACTTACGCAACTTCAATACAGCTCGTATTGAAGAAGCAATCGAGTGGAACCAAGGCTCCAAAGTCTTTACCAGAGATCTGTCGACTAGAAAGAGACAACTGTCGAAGCTGAAGATTGAGTATGGTAGCATCGTTTTCGGGATACCTGAAATTTTGAGTGAGAGGTTCTACGGGTAGCTGTACACGTCATTGCCGCACGAAAGTATGAGTAACGATCAAAGAACAATGCTTAACCGACACTATTCCGATGATATCCCGGACTTCAATTTAAACAAGATCAGAATGGCTCTACGTCACCTTAAAAATAGCAAGGCCCCGGGTGAGGATGGAATTACAGTTGAGTCTGAAAGCGGGTGCAAAACCAGTACTTCAAGTCCTTCAGAAGCTCTTTAATTCCACCTACTATGGTGGAATTGCTACAGATACGTGGAGCAGAAGTGTGGTGGTCTTGTTCTTCAAGAAAGGCGACAACGCTCGCTTAAAGAACTACAGACCGATTTTCCTTGTGAGCCACGTCTACGTGCTATTTTTGAGAGTCATAACTAATTGTCTCGTAAGCAGATTTGACGATATCCAGCCTTCTAAACAAGCCGGTTCCCGAAAAGGCTTTACTACTATAGACCACATACATACCCTTAGGCAAATTGTACAGAAGACCAAAGAGTACAATCAGCCACTTTGTCTATCCTATGTAGACTATGAGAAAGTCTTTGATTCCGTCAAAATTTGGGCGGTGCTACAGTCCATTCAGTGGTAGCGATTTGTATATATGATAATGACTCTCGAAAACAGCACTTAGACGTGACTCAGAAGGGGAATCGGTCTGTAGTTCTTCAAGAGAGTTTTGTCGCATTTGTTGAGGAACAAGACCACCGAATTTCTGCTCGAAGCCTCCGGTGTGGTATTTAATTATAATAAATTTAAAATTAAATTTAATAATTTAATAAGAATAATTTAATTTAATTTAAATTTAATAATATAATAATAAATAATTAAATATAATTTAAGCGTGGTACCTATGGAGGACGGAATTAAAGAGCTTCTGGACTAAAAGTACCGGTTTTCCACCTACTTTCAGAAGCTCCGGTGTTATTCCATTCTTGCCTGGGACCTCGCCGTTTTAAGATGCCGGAGAGCTATTCTAATCTCGCTCAGACTGAGTTCAGGTTTAGACTTCAATTTTACTTTAAAATAAACTTTGATAAAATAGCACAATTTTTCTGAATTTAGTTTTAGATTTGTGCGTATTGAAACATATTTGAATAAAATAACACAAAAAAATAACTTTGCCTACGAAAGTGTTTAACTAAAAGAATTTATTTTACAGAAAAAATATTAAGCAAATTTCAGAATATTTTTTTCAGTACAATAAAGTCTGAAACCTAAAATAGACTTTTATTATCAAATATCATTTAATTTGTTTTACTTATAATTAAAGCTTCTAAGTTAGTTTTTTTTTCTTTAATTTGTTTGGGATTTTTATCATAAAGACATGCCAATCTTATGGGACCTTATACTAATTACTGCTAACTAAGAAAATTAGAAATTTAAATTCTTATTAGATAAAATTAATTAGGGAAGGACCGAAACATGTTAAAATAACGCAATACATAGGGAAACAAATTGGGAGATGGACAGGAGCGTCTTCCTAATAACGACAAAATATAAAAAAAATGCAGTTGCCAACTCACTTGCCAAGCGTGGTAACTATGGCAAATATCCCCTTATGAGGCAATCTACGTGGCAGGTTCAGCAGTAGACTTTTATAGATTGAAACGTAACAGTACCGGTAACGCGATAAAGTATGTTAAAGCATAGGTAGTTTTATTCAAGGTATGGTTTTATTTTATATAATATGGGTGACAAACGAGCACACAGTCCACCTGATGGTAAGTGGCTGCTGTGGCCCGTAGACATCTACTTTTATCTTTGTTTGTAAATTAAAATGCAGATGTGTAGTCAGCTGTTGGGTCTAAGATGGAATGCCTCTTTTCCAGTAAAACGGGTCTCCGGTTCTCTACACTCACCATACGAAACACAGCAGCATTAAGCTGCTGTTTTACGCTGGTATTCTGTGGGAGCGTGCTCCTTCCCCTGTCGAGCCGACCAGTTCGTGCTACAACTATACTATTAATATAGCTGCAGCATGGCTCTACCACGTATTAGTGGTATTTGCATAAATATTGGTAACCATTTATTTGTGCAATCATTAACGATAAAATCCAATGTGGCAATCTATGGAAATTGCCACAGAAATTGCTCTAATTTGAAAATTGCATCATAATTCTAGTGGTCGTAAGGCATCTACTGATCATGTTGTCCCGGGTTCGAATCTTGATTCATAAGGTTTTACGACACTTCCCAGTCTTTTACGTCACCAATGGGATGAAATGGAGCGATAAATTCTCTTACACCACCACATGGAAAACTGACGCTGAAGATTAATTTGTGATTTGAATAAAAATACATTAAATAAATAAAGTAAAACATTCATTGCTTATATTCACACTGTCAATGTCAAACACATAATAGTCTCTCGCTTAAAGTAATAACATGTATAAATTTTGTCACAAAAACTGTCGTACATATCGTCATTTTTATATAGGATAAGGGTGACAAACGAGCACACAGTCCACCTGATGGTAAGTGTTTTACTATGGCCCTTAGACATCTACATCTATTCTCAATTAAGAATCAAAATGCAGATTCGTTGTCACCCTTGAGCACTAAGATGCAATGCTTGGTTTCCAGTAAAAAGGGTCGCCGGTTCTCTACACACCATATGAAACACAACAGCGTTAAACTGCTATTTTACGCTGGTATTTTGTGAGAGCGGGGTCTTCCCCGGTAGTGCCGACCCATTCGTGCTACAACTATATCACTAATATAGTTGCAGTGTGGCTCTACCACGTACAAATGAATCATAGTTAATGAATTACTGTCGAATTTCAAACACTGTGCAATAAGAAGTTTATATTAAAAATGTAATTATACCAAGTAATTATTGCTGTATTAAAATCTAAATAAATCTGAGGACATTCAATCTAGATCACATTATTGTCGAGCCAGTCATTTATGTTGCGGAAATTATGTGTCTGCGACGTGTTTATACTTTGAGCTTACAAGCGTAGTGACCTAAATCGTAAAATATATCTGACTACAGAGATGATTCCCTTCTATTGAATTATATTATGTTTATTTATTCCGCGTGGCATAGTCAAAGTTAAAATATTTTTACTTAAAATTGGCTTTAAGAAATCATTTTTTGAAAGTCAAAATCCACGCCATTATATGTGGTAGAACCATGCCGTAGCTATATTAGTTGTATAGTTGTAGCACGAATGGGTCGGCTCGACCGGGGAAGGACCACGCTCTCGCAGAATACCAGCGTAAAATAGCAGCTCAATGCTCCTGTGTTTCGTATGGTGAGTGTAGAGAAGCGGCGACCCCTTTTACTGGATAAGAGGCATCTGCAATTCCCTCCCTGATGTTGCAGTTGTTCATGGGCGGCGGTAGTCACTTACCATCAGGTGAGCCGCATGCTCGATTGCCCCCTCTCCTATATAAAAAAAATCTATCTTAGTCCTCACGGCTGACAACGCATCTGCATTTTGATTCGCAAACGAGGATAGATGTAGATGTCTATAGGCCACGGCAACCACTTACTATCAGGTGGACTGTGTGCTCACTTGTCGACCCTTATCCCATAAAAAAACATCGCTTCAATAAGTCCCTAGTGCGGGGAGACCTTGTGAGAAAAAGTGACAAGAAACTGACAAGTAGGCTAACTCTCTTCCAATAGTTTCTAATAACAAAATCTTAAGTTAAATCAAGTTTTAGAAAAGTCATTATACCACCTCGCATTCAATAATTAATTCATTCACCTTAAGCCTTCCTCACAGATAGCTGACTCATGAACAATCTCTAATTGATATAGTCGGTACACTTAGCAGTTGGTTGCGCAACTGTAGTTTTCTTATTACTGTAATTTGTTACCAGGAAGTAGATGTTGCATGTCCTCTGTTTCATTTTCTTTTGTAGCTTCATACATCCACGCATTCTTGTCTTTTAAATAATCATCCATTTGATAATGTCCATTTTCATAACAATCATTTTGCTAAGCGTTTTGTATTCACGCAGTAGCAAATCAGTAATATTAGGGAATCTTATTGTAAATAGTTCATCCATTTAAGTTATAAATCTACCGAAAAACGAGCTGCCAGATTTATAAAATCTGTATTTTGATACTTTGGTAACGACTTTAGATTTATTGAACGCGTTAAAGTTATATTATAAGCTATAAAATTCTGAGCTTACTTGGCAGGTTCTGGGTTAGTACTCCGGAACTCAGAACAGCATAATAGGACTAATTGTTGTTTGGCGAGTTTGACTGCTGTTGATTTTCACCGTGTTTCCAATTACGCTACTTATTTAACCTCCAATCTTATTGCATAACCATGAGTTGAACGAGGGTTTGTTAGGACAATTGAGTTTAATAAATACAATCGAATTGTTTCCACGTAAAACATTAAAATTTTGAAAAGTAAAAGGTTTAGGTTCTATCGAAGAAGAAACGGTGAGAGGAAGTTCGTAGTTGTCCTATTTTGGCATTCTTTTGGACACATTATCATCATTACAGCACAATTTCAACTGCTGAACATAGACTCTCCTAAGGAATGCCACAAGGCATTGTCATCCTAGGCCACCTACATCCATCGACTTCTTGCGTATCTTACCAGGTCATCTAATGGGTGGCCGTCGTATACTAAGCTTAGAGATACGAGGCCTACGACGCCAGACTCGAAAGCCTTCTTCCCATATGTTATTACCTCTTCTTACTTCGAAATTTGAAATTTTTTATAGGATAACTGCGTGATAAACGAGCACACAGTCCACCTGCTGGTCAATCCTCAATAAAGAATCAAAATGCAGATGCGTTGTCACCCGTGAGGACTAAGTCGGAATGTCCCTTTTCGAGTAAAAAGGGTCTCCGGTTCTCTACACTCACCATACGAAACACAGCAGTGTTAAGCTGCTATTTTACGCTGGTAATCTGTGAGAACGTGGTCTTTCCCCAATCGAGCCAACCCATTCGTGCTACAACTATTCTATTAATATAGCTGCAGCATGGCTCTATCACATATAAATCTTTTCACTTAATGTTATATTGAAATGTGTGAAGCACTCTAGGTCCTACAATTTTGTTTGTCGTACACCACATACACACACACAAATACATTAAGTTTCGATAATCAGTAGCAGTGCGCAGTGTGCGTTTATTCGGTTATTCGTTCAACTTAAAACATATTTTTTTGGGTCTGAATGTAGTGGACAAATTTATGTTTTATCTGGAATCCCGCAAGGTATGCACACACTACGTATCAAAGGCGATTGCAGGCTTCACTCATGATTAGACAAGGTTTCGTTCGTATTTATTTTACGACCAAACTGTACTGCACTGTCTGCGTATAGACGTTATTACTGTCTTTTCACAGATAGTAATAACGTTTTACAAATGAAATTTTTATTTGTTAGGTTGAGCAATAAAGAGTTTGCAATTAATTTCATAGTTTATATAAAATAAAATAAAAGAATGGAGAGTTAACTATAAACATGTTTTATTTATTAACTAGAAATCCGCCTCGGTTTCGCCTACATTATTTTTTTATAGTATAGGGGCGACAAACGAGCACACAATTCACCTGGATGGTAAGTGGTTGCTGTGGCCCACAGACATCTACATCTATCCACGTTTGCGAATCAAAATGCAGATGCGTTCTCACCCATGAGGACTAAGATAGAAGGCCTCGTTTCCAGTAAAAAGAGTTTCATGTTCTCTACACTCATCATAAAAAACACAGCAGCATTAAGCTGCTATTTTACGCTGGTATTCTGTGAGAGCGTGGTCCTTCCCCGGTCGAGCCGAACCATTCGTGCTACAACTATACCAGTGATATAACTGCAGCAAGACTCCACCACAAAATATATAATGTCGCGTGTTTTTTAGATTTAAAATAATCAAAGATCATTTTTTATTACCCTATTAGTTTTTGTACCATTTCAAAAAATCTAGTTTTGCCGAATGAAATATAGCGTAGATCTCTCATAAAATTGTTCTATATTTGTTTGTAAAGTTTCAAGTAAAAGTAAAAATAATTAGATATATGTAAAAGGTGCTAAAAAAGTATTAATTATCGAGGAAGGTCCGCTAGTGATACATTAGCGAACCAACCTCTTCACGCTCCTGTACACGTCTACCAGTCAAGAATCTGAGTGCGTGCGTGCGTGCGTGATTAATTTCTGTATATCTATATTTGGTGTTTTATATTATAGTTGTAGCACGAATGGGTCGATTCAACTGGGGAAGTACCACGCTCTTACAGAATACCAACGTAAAATAGCAGCTCCGATGCTGCTGTGTTTTTTAGGGTGAATGTAGAGAACCTTTGCCTTTTTACTAGATACAAGGCATTCCAACTTAGTCCTCAGGGGTGACAGCATTTTTCACCACATTTCATTTTTGGCCACAGTATCCACTTACCATGTATGTATGTATGTATGTATATGTGTGCCCACTTATTAAACTAATTGCATATTAAAAATACGGTTACAAGCAATTCCTCAGAAGTTTCATAATATTGACTTAGTAGTCATAGCGTTACCATCTGGTAACGCGAGGTAGAGCCATGTGGCAGCTTTTGCTGTCGCATGGATGGGCTGGCTCGAACCGGGGTGGTACCACGACCTCACAGAATACCAGCGTGAAGTAGAGGTTTGCCTCTGCGTTTCGCTTGGTGAGTGCAGGTGACCGGAGGCCCTTTTTACTGGAAATGAGGCATTCCATCCTAGTCCTTACGGGTGAAAACGCATCTGCATTTTGATCTGTAACAGAGGATAGATGTAGATGTCTATGGGCCGCAGCAACCACTTACCATCAGGTGGACTGTGTGCTCGTTTTTCACCCTTATCCTATAAAAAAATCTTTTTATATTTAAACTTGTGAAATTTCGTTTCACCTTCTATGATCTTATAATGACATGTCGTCAGTAAATCGCAACCTACGACTATACCCGCACCTTCCTCGACTCGCCCGGCTCATTAGTTGTGGCTCGTCAACAATTGTTTGAATGGCGTACAAAAAATTGCTTCGGATCTAGATGATTGTCCTTGTGCAAATTATGTAATACGGCTCCACGCTTCAGGTTGAAACTCGTTTTATACAAGTGACAGATTATTGTTAATTGATGTTATTATCAAACTTATTATTTTTAAATATATTCTTTATATTCATTACAGTCTATCAAAGTCCACTTAGAAACATAGGCCTCCCGTAGGTTGCCTCATAAGGGGAATATTTGCCATATTTGCCATAATATATGCGTGTGTGTATATATAATATATTCAATACATGCGTGTGTGTTACCTCAGAACATTTTTCTAGATGGACCGGTTTTGATGATTCTTTTTGAAGTGAAACTTCTTTAATATCATTGCAATTTGAAACGCGATAAAAAAGTGTCACTAGGAAGAGACAAACATATAAATTTATATGAATTAGTATTCGAGAGAATGAGATAGAATAATAATACTATAGAATAATAGGTTATATAATAATTGGATTTTGATTGTTTAAGCGTGTTTATCTCTGGAACTATGAGTTCGATTTCATAAATTATTTTTGCGTGTGATAGCCAGATTCATGAGGAATAGTATACGCGTCATTAGACTACACCTCTCAGCTAGTCTTAAATATGATTTTTTTAATCAAATCGGAAGTAAAAGCGCACAAGAACTGCTATATCCGCGTGCGCTGCCGTGATGCTTAGTCATACGTAAATACAATATTCTACAAAAATATAGATCTTCCTCCATCTAAAAAATTTTCAATTTTACCTCTTGTACTCTTTATTATTTACAAATTTTGTTTGCAAATAATATAAGTACAATAAATAAACTAATAAATTATAAAGCAATAATGAATAATTGTAATCTGTAAGTGATAATAAAGAATAATAGAATATCATAAATGTGTTTCATTTTCTTCAATTTCCTTACGTCTCGCTTAAACTTGGAACGGATTCATAGTGAAGCGACTAAGCATTACGCTGTGGTGCTGCGGTTTCTGGTGAGACCATAATTTAGGATTAAGTTTTCTAATAGCCAACAAACATTTTTTGAGTCTGGGTATTTTCTCATGAATTAAAAAAAAATGGCCAAATGCGAGTTGGACTCAAGCACCGAGGGTTCCGAACAAATCCGTAGGTTTTTATTATATGATGTAACTAAAAATTTATGCTTTTCGCAATTTTTAAGAACAAATTTCAAGATTCTGAGTTCACGGGAAGTACCCTGTAGGTTTTGATTCCCTCGCGAATGTCGAAAATTTGCGGCATAAACTGCTATATCATTTGATTGGGTTGGCTTAGAAGTTTGATTTTTTCACAGCTCCAACGGACAGTAGACTTTAGTGTTAGATATGAATTTCAGCTTGATACCTCCACGTGTTCCTGAGAAAAAGGGTCTTGACAGACAGACAGACAGACGGACAACAAAGTGATCCTATAAGGGTTCCGTTTTTTCCTTTTGAGGTACGGAACCCTAAAAATAAACAAGTAGTCCAGTATGGTAACCTCTGAGGGTTAAGATGGAATGCCTTACATCGTGTAATTGTACTGGCGCTCTATATTCTTTTGAAAAGAACGCAGCAACAACAACAACAACTACCTACAACACAAATATGTACAATAGATTTTTAATAAATTTTCCAATAATTATTTAAAGTCGGTTGCAATTTGTGTCTAATACACAAAAAATTTCTTACATTGGTTACAGAGGTGACAGGGAAACAAACCAGGAGATGGGCTGAAGGGTTTTCGTGTGTGTCGTCAGTTCTTTCTTGGGGCGCTTTTACAGCAAAATCCCTGAAAATATACAAAATTTGACCTGCTGAAAGTTCAAAAACTTTATTAAAATAAGTTTGTATAAAAATGGTTATTATAATATTAAGGGATTTATGGATGATAATAACCTGGGGGAATGAGGTGATCGCTACCAAGCTATTTCTAATTTGTTTTCTGTTATTAATTGTGCTGGTTCTTCACAGGACTGAAGTTTTTTTTCCGAACCAGTGGTAATTACACAAAAAAATTACTTTCAATAAGTATTATTTATAATCCAAATTGAATAAAAAGTTTCTATTTCTGTTTCTTTCTAATAACAAAAAACAAAATCTGCGGTTGTCAACTATAAGCTGCAACGCTAAAGGCCGGTTCGAAAACCTCACGGAACATGTATTTGTATGGTCTACAAATATTTGTACCGAATCTGGATGTTTGTCCTTGTAAAATTTATCTACACAAACTGTCTCCACGATAGAGGAGAAATTCCTTACGTGGAGGTCACGTTTTTAAAAGAAAGACCAAGGATCAAAGACCTGCCAAGCTTAGCAACTATGGTATGGTATGGTTTGGATTTAATTTTATTAATTATAGGATCCCAAGGAAATGGTAGCGCATAGTAAATACGTGGTAGAGCTATACTGCAGCTATATTAATAGTATAGTTGTAGCACGAATGGGTCGGCTCGACTGGGGAAGGACCACGGTGTCCCACGGTGTCACAGAATATTAGCGTAAAATAGCAGATTAATGCTGCTGTGTTTCGTATGGTGAGTGTAGAGACCCGGCGACCCTTTTTACTGGAAACGAGGCATTCTATCTTAGTCCTCACGGGTGAGAACGCGTCTGCATTTAGATCCTTTATTGAGGATATATGTGGATATCTATGGGTCACAGCAACCACTTATCATCAGGTGGACTATGTGTTCGCTTGTCACCCTATCCTATAAAAAATTCTAGCATAGATATGAAATGAATTTGGCCAGAGGGCCATTATCCAGGTATCAGGTAATCAAGGTACGTAAAACTTTACTCACCTCACGTTCCTTCTCGCAGCTGATTTTTGCTTAAATGTTCGACAGTATCATTAAAAATCAGTCATCTATACTCCCAGACATTTTCCGTCGGCGTTTGAGTAACTTTGCAGACGCTTTAAATTCACTTACATTCTGAAGCTCCATTTTTATTTTTGTAAGCCTGACAACATTTTTAAAACTTTTTACAAGAAGGCAGACCAATCCAAAGGGTCAATCATTCTCTAGATATTAACACATGTCTCACTCAATCTCATGCGCGTGGATAATGCCCTCGCGCTCATACCCACAGCGGCATTAATATTGGGTCAAGGGGATGGTTGCCCCTTGGATCGGTATGCCTTTTTGTAAAACATTTTAAATTTTTGCCTGGCCAACATATATAAAAATGGCCTAGCGTAGTGATGGGCTTTATACATAACTAAATATTAATTACATGAAAAATATGGGATTATTCAGTACCGTTTAACTAGTCTTCTGCTTCTTCTCACAAGGTCTCTCAGTAGGAACTTGTGGAAGCGATGACTATTAAAAGTGCATTGGATGGGATAGAACTAAAATATAAGTTCAACAGAATATAACGGAGTTGAACAGATTAAATCTCGACGGTAAGAGGAGAGGACAGGAGAAGTTAAGATAAAATAATATAATTTTTTTTTATAGGATAAGGGTGAAAAACGAGCACACAGTCCACCTGATGGTAAGTGGTTGCTGCTGCCCATAGACATCTACATCTATCCTCTGTTACAGATCAAAATGCAGATGTGTTTTCACCCGTGAGGACTAGGATGGAATGCCTCATTTCCAGTAAAAAGGGCCTCCGGCCACCTGCACTCACCAAGCGAAATGCAGAGGTAAACCTCTACTTCACGCTGGTATTCTGTGAGGTCGTGGTACCACCCCGGTTCGAGCCGGCCCATCCATGCGACAGAAAAAGCTGCCACCTGGCTCTACCACTGTTAATCTAATGTTAAGATAAGTTGACATAAGATAATATAAAACACAATAAGGTGTGCTAAAAATCTCCGGTGAAGGTTCGATTGTCACCTAAGATGACTCGAGCTAGCAACGTATAACGCTTGGAACCTGAGGACTGACGAGAAGATCCTGTAGCTGGAAGAAAATATAGACAATTTGCGCTCGGATATTGTAGGATTATCGGAGGTCCGAAGAGAGGGAGAGGACACGGTAATCCTCGAATCTGGCAACTTGTACTATCACCAAAAGGGTGATTATTTGAGATGTCGGATTTATAGTACACAAGTCTCTCGTTAACAACGTTCTAAAGATTGGGAGTGTGTCGTATACGGTGCGTACCTTATACTCGTACTCTGAATCACCAAAAGGTGTTCGCTGAAGCTTACGCACCAAACTCAAAGGTGGAGGAAATGTATGAGGATATCTCTAGAGCCATGAAATCCTCCAAAACCCACTATACGGTGTTAATCTAAGACTTCAGCACAAAAAAAAGTACATGAAAGAACGTTGAGCTGAAGTTAGGGAAATTCGGGATAGGGCAATAGAACCCAACGAGCCAGAAACAGGTCGAATTTGTAGAGAAAAGGGTTGATAAACTCTTTTTTCAGGAGCGGTCAACCTGGTCGAGCCCTGGCGGTTCGACAAAAATGAGATTGACTTCATTATGAAAACTAGACGGCAACTATTCAATGATGTCTCAATGATCGCGAGGGTGAAAACTGGCAGCGATCACCGAATGGTGAGAGGCACACTAAACCTAAACGTTAAATTGGAGAGTTCACGTAATGAAGTCAACGCTCCGTCTCCCTCGTGCTGTAATAAGCCCCGAAAACTATCATTTTGAGTTACAAAATCATTTTCATTGCCTAGAGGACTGCATTACAGAGGACGACATGAATGATAAGCTCGTGAAAACTCTCCATGCAGCGTGCTAAGTGCTGCAAAACCCGTCGCATAAGAACCCAAAAACTCTCCGATCACACTCTTAGTCTCATGGGTGTTAGATGGGAAATGAAGCTGCAGTCTTCAGCAGATATGACAGCATAAAGACAACTGAACAGACATTTCCAAATGCATATGGCGGGACTTACGCAACTTCAATACAGCTCGTATTGAAGAAGCAATCGAGTGGAACCAAGGCTCCAAAGTCTTTACCAGAGATCTGTCGACTAGAAAGAGACAACTGTCGAAGCTGAAGATTGAGTATGGTAGCATCGTTTTCGGGATACCTGAAATTTTGAGTGAGAGGTTCTACGGGTAGCTGTACACGTCATTGCCGCACGAAAGTATGAGTAACGATCAAAGAACAATGCTTAACCGACACTATTCCGATGATATCCCGGACTTCAATTTAAACAAGATCAGAATGGCTCTACGTCACCTTAAAAATAGCAAGGCCCCGGGTGAGGATGGAATTACAGTTGAGTCTGAAAGCGGGTGCAAAACCAGTACTTCAAGTCCTTCAGAAGCTCTTTAATTCCACCTACTATGGTGGAATTGCTACAGATACGTGGAGCAGAAGTGTGGTGGTCTTGTTCTTCAAGAAAGGCGACAACGCTCGCTTAAAGAACTACAGACCGATTTTCCTTGTGAGCCACGTCTACGTGCTATTTTTGAGAGTCATAACTAATTGTCTCGTAAGCAGATTTGACGATATCCAGCCTTCTAAACAAGCCGGTTCCCGAAAAGGCTTTACTACTATAGACCACATACATACCCTTAGGCAAATTGTACAGAAGACCAAAGAGTACAATCAGCCACTTTGTCTATCCTATGTAGACTATGAGAAAGTCTTTGATTCCGTCAAAATTTGGGCGGTGCTACAGTCCATTCAGTGGTAGCGATTTGTATATATGATAATGACTCTCGAAAACAGCACTTAGACGTGACTCAGAAGGGGAATCGGTCTGTAGTTCTTCAAGAGAGTTTTGTCGCATTTGTTGAGGAACAAGACCACCGAATTTCTGCTCGAAGCCTCCGGTGTGGTATTTAATTATAATAAATTTAAAATTAAATTTAATAATTTAATAAGAATAATTTAATTTAATTTAAATTTAATAATATAATAATAAATAATTAAATATAATTTAAGCGTGGTACCTATGGAGGACGGAATTAAAGAGCTTCTGGACTAAAAGTACCGGTTTTCCACCTACTTTCAGAAGCTCCGGTGTTATTCCATTCTTGCCTGGGACCTCGCCGTTTTAAGATGCCGGAGAGCTATTCTAATCTCGCTCAGACTGAGTTCAGGTTTAGACTTCAATTTTACTTTAAAATAAACTTTGATAAAATAGCACAATTTTTCTGAATTTAGTTTTAGATTTGTGCGTATTGAAACATATTTGAATAAAATAACACAAAAAAATAACTTTGCCTACGAAAGTGTTTAACTAAAAGAATTTATTTTACAGAAAAAATATTAAGCAAATTTCAGAATATTTTTTTCAGTACAATAAAGTCTGAAACCTAAAATAGACTTTTATTATCAAATATCATTTAATTTGTTTTACTTATAATTAAAGCTTCTAAGTTAGTTTTTTTTTCTTTAATTTGTTTGGGATTTTTATCATAAAGACATGCCAATCTTATGGGACCTTATACTAATTACTGCTAACTAAGAAAATTAGAAATTTAAATTCTTATTAGATAAAATTAATTAGGGAAGGACCGAAACATGTTAAAATAACGCAATACATAGGGAAACAAATTGGGAGATGGACAGGAGCGTCTTCCTAATAACGACAAAATATAAAAAAAATGCAGTTGCCAACTCACTTGCCAAGCGTGGTAACTATGGCAAATATCCCCTTATGAGGCAATCTACGTGGCAGGTTCAGCAGTAGACTTTTATAGATTGAAACGGTAACAGTACCGGTAACGCGATAAAGTATGTTAAAGCATAGGTAGTTTTATTCAAGGTATGGTTTTATTTTATATAATATGGGTGACAAACGAGCACACAGTCCACCTGATGGTAAGTGGCTGCTGTGGCCCGTAGACATCTACTTTTATCTTTGTTTGTAAATTAAAATGCAGATGTGTAGTCAGCTGTTGGGTCTAAGATGGAATGCCTCTTTTCCAGTAAAACGGGTCTCCGGTTCTCTACACTCACCATACGAAACACAGCAGCATTAAGCTGCTGTTTTACGCTGGTATTCTGTGGGAGCGTGCTCCTTCCCCTGTCGAGCCGACCAGTTCGTGCTACAACTATACTATTAATATAGCTGCAGCATGGCTCTACCACGTATTAGTGGTATTTGCATAAATATTGGTAACCATTTATTTGTGCAATCATTAACGATAAAATCCAATGTGGCAATCTATGGAAATTGCCACAGAAATTGCTCTAATTTGAAAATTGCATCATAATTCTAGTGGTCGTAAGGCATCTACTGATCATGTTGTCCCGGGTTCGAATCTTGATTCATAAGGTTTTACGACACTTCCCAGTCTTTTACGTCACCAATGGGATGAAATGGAGCGATAAATTCTCTTACACCACCACATGGAAAACTGACGCTGAAGATTAATTTGTGATTTGAATAAAAATACATTAAATAAATAAAGTAAAACATTCATTGCTTATATTCACACTGTCAATGTCAAACACATAATAGTCTCTCGCTTAAAGTAATAACATGTATAAATTTTGTCACAAAAACTGTCGTACATATCGTCATTTTTATATAGGATAAGGGTGACAAACGAGCACACAGTCCACCTGATGGTAAGTGTTTTACTATGGCCCTTAGACATCTACATCTATTCTCAATTAAGAATCAAAATGCAGATTCGTTGTCACCCTTGAGCACTAAGATGCAATGCTTGGTTTCCAGTAAAAAGGGTCGCCGGTTCTCTACACACCATATGAAACACAACAGCGTTAAACTGCTATTTTACGCTGGTATTTTGTGAGAGCGGGGTCTTCCCCGGTAGTGCCGACCCATTCGTGCTACAACTATATCACTAATATAGTTGCAGTGTGGCTCTACCACGTACAAATGAATCATAGTTAATGAATTACTGTCGAATTTCAAACACTGTGCAATAAGAAGTTTATATTAAAAATGTAATTATACCAAGTAATTATTGCTGTATTAAAATCTAAATAAATCTGAGGACATTCAATCTAGATCACATTATTGTCGAGCCAGTCATTTATGTTGCGGAAATTATGTGTCTGCGACGTGTTTATACTTTGAGCTTACAAGCGTAGTGACCTAAATCGTAAAATATATCTGACTACAGAGATGATTCCCTTCTATTGAATTATATTATGTTTATTTATTCCGCGTGGCATAGTCAAAGTTAAAATATTTTTACTTAAAATTGGCTTTAAGAAATCATTTTTTGAAAGTCAAAATCCACGCCATTATATGTGGTAGAACCATGCCGTAGCTATATTAGTTGTATAGTTGTAGCACGAATGGGTCGGCTCGACCGGGGAAGGACCACGCTCTCGCAGAATACCAGCGTAAAATAGCAGCTCAATGCTCCTGTGTTTCGTATGGTGAGTGTAGAGAAGCGGCGACCCCTTTTACTGGATAAGAGGCATCTGCAATTCCCTCCCTGATGTTGCAGTTGTTCATGGGCGGCGGTAGTCACTTACCATCAGGTGAGCCGCATGCTCGATTGCCCCCTCTCCTATATAAAAAAAATCTATCTTAGTCCTCACGGCTGACAACGCATCTGCATTTTGATTCGCAAACGAGGATAGATGTAGATGTCTATAGGCCACGGCAACCACTTACTATCAGGTGGACTGTGTGCTCACTTGTCGACCCTTATCCCATAAAAAAACATCGCTTCAATAAGTCCCTAGTGCGGGGAGACCTTGTGAGAAAAAGTGACAAGAAACTGACAAGTAGGCTAACTCTCTTCCAATAGTTTCTAATAACAAAATCTTAAGTTAAATCAAGTTTTAGAAAAGTCATTATACCACCTCGCATTCAATAATTAATTCATTCACCTTAAGCCTTCCTCACAGATAGCTGACTCATGAACAATCTCTAAGTGATATAGTTGGTACGCTAGCAGTTGGTTGCGCAACTGTAGTTTTCTTATTATTGTAATTTGTTGCCAGGAAGTTGATGCTGCATGTTCTCTGTTTCATTTTCTTTTGTAGCTTCATACATCCACGCATTCTTGTCTTTTAAATAATCATCTATTTGATAATATCTATTTACATAACAATCATTTTGCCAAGCGTTTTGTATTCACGCAGTAGTATCAGAGAATCTTATTGTAAATATTTCATCCATTTAAGTATAAATCTACCGAAAAACGAGCTGCCAGATTTATGAAATCTGTATTTTGATACTTTGGTAACGACTTTAGATTTATTGATCGCGTTAAAGTTATATTATAAGCTATAAAATTCTGAGCTTACTTGGCAGGTTCTGGGTTAGTACTCCGGAACTCAGAACAGTATAATAGCACTAATTGTTGTTTGGCGAGTTTGACTGTTGTTGATTTTCACCGTGTTTCCAATAACGCTACTTATTTAACCTCCAATTTTATTGCATAACCATGAGTTGAACGAGGGTTTGTTAGGACAATTGAGTTTAATGAAACTAAATACAATCGAATTGTTTCAACGTAAAACATTAAAATTTTGAAAAGTAAAAGGTTTAGGTTCTATCGAAGAAGAAACGGTGAGAGGAAGTTCGTAGTTGTCCTATTTTGGCATTCTTTTGGACACATTATCATCATTACAGCACAATTTCAACTGCTGAACATAGACACTCCTAAGGAATGCCACAAGGCATTGTCATCCTAAGCCACCTACATCCATCGACTTCTTGCGTATCTTACCAGGTCATCTAATGGGTGGTTGTCGTATACTAAGCTTACAGATACGAGGTTGCCACTCGAAAGCCTTCTTCCTATATGTTATTACCTCTTCTTACTTCGAAATTTGAAATTTTTTATAGGATAACTGCTATAAAACTCTTATAGGACAAACGAGCACACAGTCCACCTGCTGGTCATCCTCAATAATGAATCAAAATGCAGATGCGTTGTCACCCGTGAGGACTAAGTCGTAATGTCCCTTTTCGAGTAAAAAGGGTCTCCGGTTCTCTACACTCACCATACGAAACACAGCAGTGTTAAGCTGCTATTTTACACTGGTAATCTGTGAGAACGTGGTCTTTCCCCAATCGAGCCAACCCATTCGTGCTACAACTATTCTATTAATATAGCT
Source organism: Parnassius glacialis (assembly GCA_033319125.1). Classification (NCBI taxonomy): domain Eukaryota; kingdom Metazoa; phylum Arthropoda; class Insecta; order Lepidoptera; family Papilionidae; genus Parnassius; species Parnassius glacialis. Next base: position 25,869,928 of record JAVANC010000007.1, on the reverse strand, counting down.
GCAGCATGGCTCTATCACATATAAATCTTTTCACTTAATGTTATATTGAAATGTGTGAAGCACTCTAGGTCCTACAATTGTGTTTGTCGTACACCACATACACGCACACAAATACATTAAGTTTCGATAATCAGTAGCAGTGCGCAGTGTGCGTTTATTCGGCTATTCGTTCAACTTAAAACATATTTTTTTGGGTCTGAATGTAGTGGACAAATTTATGTTTTATCTGGAATCCCGCAAGGTATGCACACACTACGTATCAAAGGCGATTGCAGGCTTCACTCATGATTAGACAAGGTTTCGTTCGTATTTATTTTACGACCAAACTGTACTGCACTGTCTGCGTATATTCGTTATTACTGTCTTTTCACAGATAGTAATAACGTTTTACAAATGAAATTTTTATTTGTTAGGTTGAGCAATAAAGAGTTTGCAATTCATTTCATAGTTTATATAAAATAAAATAAAAGAATGGAGAGTTAACTTTAAACATGTTTTATTTGTTAACTAGAAATCCGCCTCGGTTTCGCCTAGATTATTTTTTTATAGTATAGGGGCGACAAACAAGCACACAATTCACCTGATGGTAAGTGGTTGCTGTGGCCCATAGACATCTACATCTATCCACGTTTGCGAATCAAAATGCAGATGCGTTCTCACCCATGAGGACTAAGATAGAATACCTCGTTTCCAGTAAAAAGGGTTTCAGGTTCTCTACATTCATCATAAAAAACACAGCAGCATTAAGCTGCTATTTTACGCTGGTATTCTGTGAGAGCATGGTCCTTCCCCGGTCGAGCCGAACCAATCGTGCTACAACTATACCAGTGATATAACTGCAGCATGACTCCACCACGTAATATATAATGTCGCGTGTTTTTTAGATTTAAAATAATCAAAGATCATTTTTTATTACCTTATTTGTTTTTGTACCTTTTTAAAAAAATCTAGTTTTTCCGAATGGAATATAGCCTAGATCTCCCATAAAATTCTTCTATATTTGTTTGTATAGTTTCAAGTAAAATTAAAAATAATTAGATATAGGTAAAAGGTGCTCAAAAAAGTTTTAATTATCGAGGAAGGTCCGCTAGTGATTCATTAGCGAACCACCCTCTTCACGCTCATGTACACGTCTACCAGTCAATAATATGAGTGCGTGCGTGCGTGCGTGATTTATTACTGTATATCTACTCGTATATTTGGTGTTTAATATTATAGTTGTAGCACGAATGGGTCGATTCGACTGGGGAAGTACCACGCTCTTACAGAATACCAACGTAAAATAGCAGCTCCGATGCTGCTGTGTTTTGTAGGGTGAGTGTATAGAACCTTTGCCTTTTTACTAGATCCAAGGCATTCCATCTTAGTCCTCAGGGGTGACAGCATTTTTCACCACACTTCATTTTTGGCCACAGTATCCACTTGCCATGTATGTATGTATGTATATGTGTGCCCGCTTACTAAACTAATTGCATATTAAAAATACGGTTTCAAGCAATTCCTCAGAAGTTTCATAATATTGACTTAGTAGCCATAGCGTTACCATCTGGTAACGCGTGGTAGAGCCATGCGGCAGCTTTTGCTGTCGCATGGATGGGCCGGCTCGAACCGGGGTGGTAGCACGACCTCACAGAATACCAGCGTGAAGTAGAGGTTTGCCTCTGCGTTTCGCTTGGTGAGTGCAGGTGGCCGGAGGCCCTTTTTACTGGAAATGAGGCATTCCATCCTAGTCCTCACGGGTGAAAACGCATCTGCATTTTGATCTGTAACAGAGGATAGATGTAGACGTCTATGGGCCGCAGCAACCACTTACCATCAGGTGGACTGTTTGCTCGTTTTTCACCCTTATCCTATAAAAAAAATCTTTTTATATTTAAACTTGTGAAATTTCGTTTCACCTTCTATGATCTTATAATGACATATCGTCAGTAAATCGTAACCTACGACTATACCCGCACCTTCCTCGACTCGCCCGGCTCATTAGTTGTGGCTCGTCAACAAGTGTTTGAATGACGTACAAAAAATTGCTTCGGATCTAGATGATTGCCCTTGTGCAATTTATGTAATACGGCTTCACGTTTCAGGAGAAAACTCGTTTTATACAAGTGATAGATTATTTTATTAATTGACGTAATTATCAAATTTATTATTTTTAAATGCATTCATTTTATTCATTACAGTCTATCAAAGTCCACTTGGCCACAAAGAACGGTTCAGAGCCACCTGCATCCATCGACTTTCTGCATGTCTTACCAGGTCGTCACACCATCTCGTGGGGGATCGGCTCTACACTTCGCCTACCGGTACGAGGCTGCCACTCGAGAAACTTTCTTCCCCATTGGTTGTCGGTTATTTGAGCTATATGGCCGGCCCACTGCCACTTCAGTTTATTAATCCGCTGGGCTATGGTCGGTTACTCTGGTTCTATTGCGGATATACTCATTTCTAAGTTTATCACGCAGGGAAACCCCGAGCATAGCCCTCTCCATAGTTCGCTGAGCGACCTTGAGCTTCCTCATACGGCCAGCAGTGAAGGAACACGTCTCAGATCCGTAAGTCATTACTGGTAACACGCACTAGTTGTACAGTCTCGTTTTCAAGTTTTGAGGTCTACCAGCTTGTTGCGGAGGCTGGAAGTCGTCAAGTCTGCGCGCGAGTCGATTCGTAATGACTCTCGAAAACAGCACGTAGACGCGGCTCAGAAGGGAAATCGGTCTGTAGTTCTTCAGGAGAGCGTTGTCACCTTTCTTGAAGAACAAGACCGCCGCACTTCTGCTCCACGCCTCCGGTGTAATGCCACCATGGAGGACGGAAAATTTGCTTAGCTTCGTCTGCATGGACAGTTTCCACGAGCTTGTCACTCATATCGTCCACTTCATTGCAGTTTTCTAGGCACTGAAAACGGTTTTGTAACTCGAGCTGAAAAGTTTCGGGACTTTGGAACAGAGCACGAGGGGGACGGAGCGTTGATTTCATTAGACGAGATCTCTCCAACTTAACGTTTAGGTTCAGTGTGCCTCTAACCATTCGGTGATCGCTACCAGTTTTCACCCTCGCGATTACGGAGACACCACTGAACAGTTGTCGTCTGGTCGTCATAATGAAGTCAATTTCATTTTTCGTGGAACTGTCCGGGCTCGACCAGGTCCACTTCCTGTGGGGCCGCTTCTGGAAGAAAGAGTTCATCATAAAGAGTCCCTCTTTCTCCATGAAGTCGGCCAGCTGCTGGCCCCTTGAGTTCCATCACCCTGTTCCAAATTTCCCTAGTTTGAGCTCACCGTTCTCTCTTGTGCCTAGTTTTGCATTGAAGTCTCCTATTAACACCGTATATTGGGTTTTGCAGGAATGCATGGCTCTAGAGATATCTTCATACATTTCCTCCACCTCCTCATCGGGGTGTGCCGAGGTTAGTGCGTAAACCTGTATGATGATTGTTTGGCGATTCTGAGTATAAGGTACGCAACCCTCGTCGACACTCTCAATCTTTACAACGTTGTTAACGAGAGACTTGTGGACGATAAATCCGACACCTCCTTGGGAGAGATGGTCGCCCTCCCGGTGATATAGCAAGTTGCCGGATTCGAGGACTATCGTGTCCTCCCCTCTCTTCGGACTTCGGATAATCCTATAATATGCCAGCGACGCTTGTCTATCGCTTCTTCCAGCTCCGCAATCTTCTCGTCAGTCCTCAGGGTGCGTGCGTTGTATGTTGCCAGGGCGAGTCGTCTAAGGTGGCAACCGAACCTCCACCGGAGATTATAGGGGGGCTATTTGCCATATTTGCCACGCTTGGCGAGAGGTACACATATGTGTGTAACATAAAATAAAATATACCGTGTAATGGCGGTATGATGTAACATAAAATATACCGTGTAATGGCGGTTAAGAATATCCACTACCCCATATCTTCCCGTGGGTGTCGTAAAAGGCGAAAAAGGGAAACAGGCATGAGATGGGCAGCAGCATCTTCCTGATCACAGCAAAAATACAATAAAAAAACTGCGGAAGCCAAACCGCTCGCCAAGCGTGGCAAATATGGCAAATACCCCCTATAATCTCCGGTGGAGGTTCGGTTGCCACCTTAGACGACTCGACCTGGCAACATACAACGCACGCACCCTGAGGACTGACGAGAAGATTGCGGAGCTGGAAGAAGCGATAGACAAGTGTCGCTGGCATATTATAGGATTATCCGAAGTCCGAAGAGAGGGGAGGACACGATAGTCCTCGAATCCGGCAACTTGCTATATCACCGGGAGGGCGACCATCTCTCCCAAGGAGGTGTCGGATTTATCGTCCACAAGTCTCTCGTTAACAACGTTGTAAAGATTGAGAGTGTCGACGAGGGTTGCGTACCTTATACTCAGAATCGCCAAACAATCATCATACAGGTTTACGCACTAACCTCGGCAAACCCCGATGAGGAGGTGGAGGAAATGTATGAGGATATCTCTAGAGCCATGCATTCCTGCAAAACCCAATATACGGTGTTAATGGGAGACTTCAACGCAAAACTAGGCACAAGAGAGAACAGTAAGCTCAAACTAGGGAAATTTGGAACAGGGTGATGGAACTCAAGGGGCCAGCAGCTGGCCGACTTCATGGAGAAAGAGGGACTCTTTATGATGAACTCTTTCTTCCAGAAGCGGCCCCACAGAAAGTGGACCTGGTCGAGCCCGGACAGTTCCTCGAAAAATGAAATTGACTTCATTATGACGACCAGACGACAACTGTTCAGTGGTGTCTCCGTAATCGCGAGGGTGAAAACTGGTAGCGATCACCGAATGGTTAGAGGCACACTGAACCTAAACGTTAAGTTGGAGAGGTCTCGTCTAATGAAATCAACGCTCCGTCCCCCTCGTGCTCTGTTCCAAAGTCCCGAAACTTTTCAGCTCGAGTTACAAAACCGTTTTCAGTGCCTAGAAAACTGCAATGAAGTGGACGATATGAATGACAAGCTCGTGGAAACTGTCCATGCAGACGGAGCTAAGCAAATTTTCCGTCCTCCATGGTGGCATTACACCGGAGGCGTGGAGCAGAAGTGCGGTGGTCTTGTTCTTCAAGAAAGGTGACAACGCTCTCTTGAAGAACTACAGACCGATTTCCCTTCTGAGCCGCGTCTACGTGCTGTTTTCGAGAGTCATTACGAATCGACTCGCGCGCAGACTTGACGACTTCCAGCCTCCCGAACAAGCTGGTAGACCTCAAAACTTGAAAACGAGACTGTACAACTAGTGCGTGTTACCAGTAATGACTTACGGATTTGAGACGTGTTCCTTCACTGCTGGCCGTATGAGGAAGCTCAAGGTCGCTCAGCGAACTATGGAGAGGGCTATGCTCGGGGTTTCCCTGCGTGATAAACTTAGAAATGAGTATATCCGCAATAGAACCAGAGTAACCGACCATAGCCCAGCGGATTAATAAACTGAAGTGGCAGTGGGCCGGCCATATAGCTCGAATAACCGACAACCAATGGGGAAGAAAGTTTCTCGAGTGGCAGCCTCGTACCGGTAGGCGAAGTGTAGAGCCGATCCCCCACGAGATGGTGTGACGACCTGGTAAGACATGCAGAAAATCGATGGATGCAGGTGGCTCTGAACCGTTCTTTGTGGCCAAGTGGACTTTGATATACTGTAATGAATAAAATGAATGCATTTAAAAATAATAAATTTGATAATTACGTCAATTAATAACATAATCTATCACTTGTATAAAACGAGTTTTCTGCTGAAACGTGAAGCCGTATTACATATATTGCACAAGGGCAATCATCTAGATCCGAAGCAATTTTTTGTACGTCATTCAAACACTTGTTGACGAGCCACAACTAATGAGCCGGGCGAGTCGAGGAAGGTGCGGGTATAGTCGTAGGTTACGATTTACTGACGACATGTCATTATAAGATCATAGAAGGTGAAACGAAATTTCACAAGTTTAAATATAAAAAGATTTTTTTTATAGGATAAGGGTGAAAAACGAGCAAACAGTCCACCTGATGGTAAGTGGTTGCTGCAGTCCATAGACGTCTACATCTATCCTCTGTTACAGATCAAAATGCAGATGCGTTTTCACCAGTGAGGACTAGGATGGAATGCCTCATTTCCACTAAAAAGGGCCTCCGGCCACCTGCACTCACCAAGCGAAACGCAGAGGCAAACCTCTACTTCACGCTGGTATTCTGTGAGGTCGTGCTACCACCCCGGTTCGAGCCGGCCCATCCATGCGACAGCAAAAGCTGCCGCATGGCTCTACCACGCGTTACCAGATGGTAACGCTATGGCTACTAAGTCAATATTATGAAACTTCTGAGGAATTACTTGAAACCGTATTTTTAATATGCAATTAGTTTAATGAGCGGGCACACATATACATACATACATACATGGCAAGTGGATACTGTGGCAAAAAATGAAGTGTGGTGAAAAATGCTGTCACCCCTGAGGACTAAGATGGAATGCCTTGGATCTAGTAAAAAGGCAAAGGTTCTATACACTCACCCTACAAAACATAGCAGCATCGGAGCTGCTATTTTACGTTGGTATTCTGTAAGAGCGTGGTACTTCCCCAGTCGAATCGACCCATTCGTGCTACAACTATAATATTAAACACCAAATATACGAGTAGATATACAGTAATAAATCACGCACGCACGCACGCACTCATATTATTGACTGGTAGACGTGTACATGAGCGTGAAGAGGGTGGTTCGCTAATGAATCACTAGCTGACCTTTCTCGATAATTAAAAATTTTTTTAGCACCTTCTACCTATATCTAATTATTTTAATTTTACTTGAAACTATACAAACAAATATAGAAGAATTTTATGGGAGATCTAGGCTATATTCCATTCGGAAAAACTAGATTTTTTTAAAAAGGTACAAAAACAAATAAGGTAATAAAAAATGATCTTTGATTATTTTAAATCTAAAAAAACACGCAACATTATATATTACGTGGTGGAGTCATGCTGCAGTTATATCACTGGTATAGTTGTAGCACGATTGGTTCGGCTCGACCGGGGAAGGACCATGTTCTCACAGAATACCAGCGTAAAATAGCAGCTTAATGCTGCTGTGTTTTTTATGATGAGTGTAGAGAACCTGAAACCCTTTTATCGAAACTTAATGTATTTGTGTGCGTGTATGTGGTGTACGACAAACAAAATTGTAGGACCTAGAGTGCTTCACACATTTCAATATAACATTAAGTGAAAAGATTAATATGTGATAGAGCCATGCTGCAGCTATATTAATAGAATAGTTGTAGCACGAATGGGTTGGCTCGATTGGGGAAAGACCACGTTCTCACAGATTACCAGCGTAAAATAGCAGCTTAACACTGCTGTGTTGCGTATGGTGAGTGTACAGAACCGGAGACCCTTTTTACTCGTAAAGGGACATTCCGACTTAGTTCTCACGGGTGACAACGCATCTGCATTTTGATTCTTTATTGAGGATTAACCAGCAGTTGGACTGTGTGCTCGTTTGTCACGCAGTTATCCTATAAATAAATAAAAAAATTAAAATTATACTCTTTATTTACTGATAATAAGCAAAAAAGTTTCAAATACAATAACTTCATGCCTACCGAATATCGGCCGCCGATTGACCGTATACCACTGTGCAATTTACAAAAGTTTTCTTACTCGCAAAACTTCCTTGTAGAATCGACTACCACCAGCTATTTTTCCAGACCGATACGACTTTTTTTATAGGATAAGGGTGACAAACGAGCACACAGTCCACCTGATGGTAAGTGTTTGCTGCGGCCCATAGACATCTACATCTATCCTCTACTACAAATCAAAATGTAGATGCGTTGTCACTCGTGAGGACTAGGATGGAATGCCTCATTTCCAGTAAAAAGGGCCTCCGGCCACCTGCACTCACCAAGCGAAACGCAGAAATAAACCTCTACTTCACGCTGGTTTTCTGTGAGGTCGTGGTACCACCCCGGTTCGAGCGGGCCCATCCATGCGACAGCAAAAGCTGCCGTACGCGTGGCTCTAGCACTGTTTGAACTTAGAAACCTTCAAGAAAAGAGCCTTCACTTTTTTAAAAGGCCTGCAAAGCACTTGTATGTATGCGTATACGTGTTTGCCCCTTTTCAAAAAAACACTTACTACGCACTGGACAAATATGCATGCAGCGGAGAAGGGGGAGGTAAAACACCTTTAACGTAGGAAATCCTTCACTTAACGTCAATATCAGTAATGTTAATATAGCATTGCTATTTTTCTTTTTCAAATAACGTTCTACTGTCCAAGTCTACACAGCTGACCTTGGCTTTCCCATAGATTGCCAAAAAGTATGGTTTTGAGTCACCTGCATCCATAGACTTCCTACGTGTTTCATCAGGGCGTCAATCCATCTATTCATAGGTCGCCCAATACTGCACTTGTCAATATGGGGCTGCCACATATTTTGATTGTGATGGATAAATAATTACTAAAAAATCAAACGTGAAAGAATTTAATATTTTGACGGATGTAAGGTGCAACGTGCAATATTACATAGGTACACTGAAAAAAAATATTTATTAAATAAAATTTATATAAATATATGAATAAAATATGTAATAACGAGCGTATAGTTTACCAAATTCGTTTCTTGGTTTGTGGGATCCATCCATTTGTTAGTTGTTTTTGTTTATTGTTTATTTGTTCTTTCGTAGGTTTTTCTGATTGACTGACTAACTGAGTGTTCTATCCAGATTAGTGTCTTTGTTTTTACTTTTAATTGTCACGAAGACAATTAAAAGTAAAATAAATCATCATCACTTTTAATATTAAAAGTATAATAATATAGCATTTAATTAATATAGAAAAACAAATACACATTCACATATATACACACATATATATATATTTACAATATAAAATAGACATTAAGAGAAGCGAGGTCAGTGCATTGCCTTTTTACCGAGTTTCTTTTGTAGCGCCTGCGGCACTAAAACTACTGCGCTATATGCAACTTATCAAAGTTGTGGCCCAACTTGCGTATTCATTGGCCACTATCCAGTGTACACACAGATGTAGAGAAGTTATAGAAGTGACATACTAATATTAAAAGTAGATAAAGAAGAAAGAAGAATATTAGCTCCGTGGCGCATTGGCTTTTTATTAGGGCTGCGGGATCGAAACTGTAAATACAAATAATTGTTACAAGTGTGGATGTTTGTCGTTGTGAAATTTATGTATGTAAACTAATCTCTACGATACATAAGAAAATCCCAGTGTAAAGTAACGTTTAAAAAAAATAAAGTGTCGTGGTGGCGTATAGAATTGACCCATACTATTTCTTTCCATAGGTGTGGTTAGAGGGAATATAAGATATATCAGAAAATATTATCACTTCCTATAGATGAAGTATTACTATCTCCTTTACGTCAGACATATTTTTTTATAACTGGCTTTACGGCTCTGGGTTCTAGCCCTTCTGATTCTGAAGTTACAATTTATAACTATCCTTCATAGTTCACTGCTTCACAATATGTCGATGCGTCACATTGTGCAGCCCTTGGGAGATTTTGACGGCAACTTGAGTCAGCAGACATCTTACAGTTGGCAATGGTATCTCAAGGCACCTAAGCAGACACTTTATCTTGAGAATCACATCATCATCAGAGCACTTGTTTCACCGTTTCCACATGCGTCGACACTTCATACACAAAATCGCACCACTTTTACATATCAAAGTCCACTTCAAACCATTATTTAAACAATAATAAAGGAACAGCAAACCACCACAGGTCAAGTTCCCGCCAAAACTCTGTCAGACATAAAATACCAAATACAGCACAGAGTTAAGAAGCGTTAGAAGTGCTCACGTCTAATACTGCGCTTGTTCGTCCATCTTATGAACGTGACGATTAATGCAAATCCTAACTGGAGTGCTCCAGGCCCAGCAGTGGACGTTTATAGGTCGATAAAGAAGAAAGAAGAAGGAATATTAACTCCATGGCACAATGGCTTGGCAATGTGTCACAGCGCTAGGTCCGCGGGTTCGAATTATGGAACAAGCATTTGTATGGTCTACAAATAATTGTTCCGGATCTGATGTTTGTTCTTGTACAATTTATATATGCAAACTGCCTCCATAATACAATAGAAAGTGTCAGTGTGATATAATATCCCGCTAGTCCATTTTTACACCAACGCAATGGAACTTCCGCTATAGAATAATACTTACTCTCTCAGTTATTGGCACTGTCATTTCCTCCCCTCAACCTAACACAGCTACACTAGACTGTCGCTGTTGATAATATAACACGAGTTTCGTCTCTAAACGAAGTATCATCGGGCGAAATAGATTCTGCTATGGCCAGTCTAGCTGCGCATTTATACTAACTAACCTCAACTGTAATAAATTGCTACGATTTCGTATTTTTAAAAGAAATAAGTGAGACAAACCAATTAACAGTCCACCAGCACGGCTAGCATGAGCTTAGGACAAAAAAATTATCCCCCGATTATATCCACTGAGAAGAGATAAAATTATCTTGTCCTTATGCCAAAGCACGGCAACGGGGAGAATTATATCCCCGTTTTACATAAGGAGTAGACATATATCCCCCATTCGTATTTTACAATTTTTTTAATGTTATGCGGTTTTATTACCTCTTACTGACACTAGGCGATGCTAAAGCTAAGTAAAGCGGGGTCTTTGACAATCCTCTAACTCTCCGTATAATGCAGAGGTAATAAAACCACTTACAATTTGCATACATTTTTTTAAATAAAATAAATAAAATTATTGTCGAGTTTTTAAAAAAAAGTTATTTCTATAGGTTTGAATACTGATCCTGATAAAGTACTTAACGGGAATCACAGGGTTTTGTTACATATTGTATAGCCACAATTAAGACGAATTTAACGAAGTATCATATATTAAAAACCATCAAGCCGTTCTGGCTGTCGGAACACATTACCCTCCTTCTGAAAGACTCGGGTAAAAATAATCTCCGCATCACATCACTCATCATACGAAACACATAAGCACTATAGTCTACTGTTTTTATCTAGTTTAGACGACAGGAATTCACATCTTTTTGATTTCGTCTTCAACCTCTATTTGCACTATTCCATTTAATTTTTTTTAGTGAAATAAAGAAGTATTATATTATATGTTATATTAAACTTATCTCGCATACAGTATGCTAGATAAGTTTCAATATCATCGGCGGAAATAGATCCATGCGCAGCTGCAAACTCACACCGATTGCAATAAAGGGCAACGGATTTGTATTTTTTGGCTTAATTAACCGACGAAAAAACGGAGGTTCTCAAGTCAACGTGTATATTTTTTTTATGTTAGACCACGCATAACTTTTTACATAGTGGACCGATTTTGATAATTTTTTTTTTATTAGATAGGGTATACCCCGAAATTGGTCCCATATAAATTTGAAAACAAAACGTCTACCCTAAGGGTGGTAAAATAGGGGTGATTTATTGTTTACTCACATATTCTAATGCTGAGTTGTGTATTACTACATTACATAATAATTACATTACATTACATTACAAAAAACCTCACGATGAATGAACTTTAGACCTGTCAGTTTCTTGTGTGTAGACCTCTCAGTCTCTGCATTTCTGCTAAAGCTCGTTCATTCTGAGGTTTGTGTAATACCTTATTTGGCTCTAGATTAGATAAAGCAATACCCTCAAGTTCTTGTATTCTACTCAGTGCCACATATACAGTGTTTGCCCTTTGGCAAACACTTTCTTTCCGAGGTCGATTACAGCTTTATCAAGGGTCGTACCTTGTAATTTGTGAACCGTAATGGCTCTACATAAAACTATCGGCAACATCCTGCGCTCAGAGTCGCCATAACCCTTCGTACTTTGAAAAGTTGCTACCACTTCACACAACCATAGCTATCTTTTAGTCTGCTTCTTATGCTTACAGTCTTTCCTCGCGATGATCTAAACTCTCCTGTTAACGTGTTAATCTAATTTTCTTTCTATTTGCTTCCCACCTTTTTTTCTCATTATTACATTCTTCTAAATATCTTTTTCTCATTCGAGCAGCATTTTTGGAGGCCTACCCATGGTGGTATATAAAGCCTGTTTTTTTAAAAGTATTTATATTCTACAACAAATAATAGTAAAAGTAGGATTATATAACAGTTAATAGCTATAGTAAGGTAGGTAACTAATTTGCAAGTATTCAAAAATTAAGCATGTAGTAATTGGTAGATTATAGCCACGAAAAGTTATAAAATAAAAACTTTTTAACAAAAAAATTAAACCGCCGAAAAAACTAAAAAGCAAAAAATAATAAACCTTTTTATTTAACCTTAATAACTAAGTTCTTAAACTAATTTAAGTATACCTAAGTATATATTTTTGTAATTATTTTGAGTTTTTAATTAACCTTAATAACTAAGTTCTAAAACTTATGAAAGTATACCTAAGTAATTTCGAGTCGGCGCTAAACAATCAATGAACAAAGACCAGTAAATTACCTTAAATTTAAAAAAATAACCAAATCAAATTAACAATGCCTCGCATCACGCTTTACATAATTAATTAATTTGCTTGTTTGGCGCCGACTCAAAATTACTTAGGTATACTTACATTAGTTTTAGAACTTAGTTATTACGGTTAATTAAAAACTCAAAATAATTACAAAAATATATACTTAGGTATACTTAAATTAGTTTAAGAACTTAGTTATTAAGGTTAAATAAAAAGGTTTATTATTTTTTGCTTTTTAGTTTTTTCGGCGGTTTAATTTTTTTGTTAAAAAGTTTTTTTTTTAATGACGCTTCATTTTAATTGACGCCAGTAATTCATTTATTGGAACGAAGCTCCTTGTCGGACGGTACGGGTTTGGCGGATGGCGACAAAAGTGTAAGATTTTTTCGTCACAACCCCTTGTGTCATAGTGTAGATGGCCTTGGCGGCGAAATAAGGAAGTGAGATAGAATAATATCCATCTCCCTCACACTTTTTCTTATCTTGCCATGAAAGAAATATTTTTTTGAATGAAGTTTGTCGCATAGCACAATTCATTCATTGAAGCTCTGGCAAACTTTGATACCTCAGCCGGCCAAGGTTACGATAGTCTCACTGATGTTCAAGAGCAAAACTGATAGAATAATTGGAGATAACAAATTCGAGTAGACACATCCAGTTTTACATAGATCTTTTACATTTCCGCGCAGACTTAGCGCCGACTGAAGAATTATAAGGGACATCCCTTATGCGTGACGTAAATTGTCCACAATAATAATTTATAATACTCTATGTTATAATTTAAAAAAAGCGTGCTGATTGCGTTGGCCTAGTGATTAGAATGGATACTTTATAATAGCCAGGAGGTTACTATGTCAATGAGACTTCGAATGCCGTTATTATTGAAAACGTTATATATAAACCTTTTTGGTTCTCGGGTCTGGTTTTTTGGTCTCTGACTCTGCTATTTCCTTTTTCCTCGATTTTGTCTCTAAGCGTCCCATACAAGTAAGTAACACAATTATTTAATACAGCTAATTAAAAGTCCATTGCTGGGCATAGGTTTCACCTACACTATTGTCGTACTATTATTATAAATTATTGTAAATTTCACAGTACGCGAGCAACTCGGGTCGATCCCCGAGGAGCCAATGAAATTGTTAATTGCAATTTTAAGTGCTGATTTACCACGTGCTCAGCAGTGAATGAAAAAATCGTGAGGAAACCTGCTTGTCTAGGAAATAAGAGGAAAATATTTTGAAAACATGTAAAGTTCGCTTTAACGCATTGGAGCAGCACGGCGAATATTTCCTTGCCCTAAAGCGCTCTCAGAAATGAGAGGTCGCTTGTGCCTAGCAGTGGGACATATATAGACTTTAATAGGCTGTAGCGGTATAAGGGAAGAGTTCGTCAAGGTTCTGAATTACATTTGACGGCTCCGTGGCGTAGTGGCTTAGCGATGAGTTGCAGCGCTAAGGGCCGCGGGTTCGAATCTCGCACCGAACAAATATTTGTATGACCTACAAATAATTGTTCAAGGTTTCCCTCGTGAAATTTATGTACATTAACTGCCCCCACGATACAGGAGAAAATTCTAGTGTTATTTCCACACTAGAATTTTCTCACGTTTAAAAAATTAGAAAACTCTTAGAATTAAGTATTGCAGCGGGGTTTAGTTACCCAAGTTTTCCAAACCCATATGGTGAATTCACCAAACGAAATACTAGGCGATAGAAGAGGCGGGAAATCAGTTGGGGGTAGAATATACAATTTATTCACGCTACACGGACCCTAAGCATCAACAAAGAAATTCCAGAACTAACTTGAAGCATAGAGAGTTTATCCCTGAAGATACGGATTACTAAGTTTAACTTTAAAGTTTTTAAGTTGATCTTTGATGGAATTCCAATGTTTATTTCCGTGATGCCTGACTGCTTAGAAAATCTAAGTTTATTTTTTATACAATAACAGTGACATGGGCACACAGTCCACCAGATGGTAAGTAGAATAAGTGGATGGATTTTACGGATATTGTCGCATTTAGTTTCAACTTTTTTAATTTCCGATGTTTCGGACACTTTTCAGCACCCATGGTCACGGCAGGGGCTGAGGTGTTTGACGTCCCGATGTCATAGTTAACGGAGGCTACCTTTAACTTTTAATTATTTTAATTTTTAGACCGATCTACGCAGAACGAGCCTATAGTATCTTGAAGTCTTTAGTAGTATGCTTGGGTTTGGATTTAAATTTATTAATTATAGGATCCCAAGTAAATGGTAGCGCATAGTATATACGTGGTAGAGCTATACTGCAGCTATATTAATAGTATAGTTGTAGCATGAATGGGTCGGCTCGACTGGGAAAGGACCACGGTGTCCCACGGTGTCACAGAATATTAGCGTAAAATAGCAGATTAATGCTGCTGTGTTTCGTATGGTGAGTGTAGAGAACCAGAGAGCCTTTTTACTGGAAAAGAGGCATTCTATCTTAGTCCTCACGGGTGACAACGCATCGGCATTTTAATTCGAAAACGAAGATAGATGTAGATGTCTATGGGCTACAGCAACCACTTACCATCAGGTGGACTGTGTGCTCGTTTGTCACCCTTATTCTATAAAAAAACCAGCCATCTTCTCTATTGAAATTAGGATGTTTTTTAATTTGAATAGGGTCACGAATCATCTTTGGTAGGAATCGGTGTTCTTTTGCGAGGAGATGTGGTCTATCAAATTGGTATAATATTTCTATATAATATACTTTCCGTAACAAAACGTTAATAGATTGATCCAGATTGCCTCGTACCGGTAGGCGAAGTGTAGAGCGGTCCAAATTAGATGGAGTGACAACCTGGTAAGATATGGAGGAGGTTGATATATGCTGGTGGCTCAGGACCGTGCTTTGTGGCATTCCTTAGTAGAGGCTTATGTTCAGCAGTGGACTTGTAAAGAGCAATGATGATGACAATGAGATTTGACCAGAAACGTTTGAATAGTGACAAAGTCTCGGTACAGAGCGACAAAAATTATAATAGTTCATTATTCACATTACCATCTAGTGAAGTTTAGACGCTTTAACCCACCGTTACCGTTAAAGCCTTTAAAAGTTCAATGCTAAACATAGGCCTTTTCCATATTGCCTGCCATATTTGCTACGTCTGGCGGGCGGAACGGCAACCGCAGTTTCTTATAATTTTGAATTGTTATCAGGAAGATGCTGCTATACATTTTCTTAAGTTTCCCTCTGTCGCTTCGTACGACTGCCAGAGGATGACATGGGATAGAGGATATTCCTACACTGCCTCTACACGGTCACTTTAAACCACATCCCTGTAATAAATCAAAAGCGCAATTATGAAAAATAAAGAAGTCCGCGATTTTCTCACAGACTAGTGTAAAGGAAATAGAACATTGTTAATATAGAAAGAGTGAGAGAAAGAGAGAGAGAGAGAGAGAGGTGAAATAATCATCTAAGTTATTGTATGTATTATACATACTATTATTTGGGTGGTCCGGTAGTAGTCGTATAGTATTTTGCTATGGGGACAAGTGACAGACACTGAAATTATATTTGTTTTACAGAAGAGGGCCATAAGAGCAATCTATGATTTAAAACCTAAATAGTTGTTCCGATAAAACTTTAAGGAAATTAATATATTAACTTTGGCCTCTTAATATATTTATGAAAATAAAACGTACGTACACAAAAATAAAGGTAGTTATACAAAAATAAGTGATATTCATTCTGTAAATATTAGGAACAGACACAAGCTAGTTGTACCAGTTACTCGACTCCACCGAATCAGTAATTCATTCTTGGGGGTATACGCTTTTACAACAAAATCCCAGAAAATATACAAAACGTAAACTGCTCAAAGTTCAAAAACTTTATTAAACAAAGTTTGTATATAAAGGTTTATTATAATATTTAGAAATTTATGGACGATAATAACCCCTGGGATTAAGGTGACAGCTATCAAGCTATTTCTAATTTGTTTTGTGTGATTAATTGTGGAACAATCATGTTTTGTAAGCTGTTATTTAAAAAAAGTCCCGCTGGGTTTCTTCCTGGTTCTTCCCAGGACAGAGGTTTTTTTTGAAACAGTGGTAATTAAACAAAAGAGTGACTTTCAATAAGTATTATTTGTAATCTATATTGAATAAAAAAGTTTCTGTTCTGTGCTGTAGGTTCAAAAATTGAAGATAATATACATACCTACAATACATACATACTGCAATATTATATGCATTTCCAGAAATAAAGTAGACAATTTCGTTTTGTATGGAAAATGGGCCCCCCACCATAACCAGGCGTAACTTAATAAAACAAATATAGATTTATTCCTTATAACCAATAGATTACAATAGTAATATTTGTTTGACCGTATCTAACGGGAATACTGACAAATTAACAATTAAACTATGAATCTTAGGATAACCTAAAAACAAACTAAAAGCGATTGTCTAGTAGTTTTCTCCGGTATTATAAGTTAAAATAGTGCACTGGTCAATAATTAATAGTATAAGACCAAGTTGTATGTACATTCAGCATTTATAGGTACTTTAAGATTGATGAAAAAAATTTTTAGTAGTTCGTTCTTCATACGCATTTATTTCATATTATATTAACCAATTCACGAATATCAAAACAACTTCTTTTTCAGGTTTTATGATTCCAGTTCCTTTTTATAAAATCTTTAGGTCGTTTACTATAATAAATTGGTATCTTTCTTATGTGTAATAAAACTAAGTTACGGTAAAGATTCTAGTAATTTAGTAATCGAAAACGGTTGTCTCCTTTGTAGTCTATTTAATATTATGTATTTTAAATACATTTATAATCTCTAATAGATTATTTGGAGTAAAATATAAATAAATAAATAACTAATATATATATAACACACGCATTTTTTAACTACTGCTTAGTACTATTTTAATTAAACAAATGAAAACGGCCTATGTTTGAGTAGACAGGATTGCTCTATGGCAAACGTAGGCTTCGCTTGGGTTGAGCATGGGGCTGATTAAGACATTAGAATGTCTTGTGTCAGACAGAGTTACGTGTACCATGGTCAGTTGTCTGAAAACTGGAAAAATCTGGGTTAAGAATAGTTGAGTTAGCCGTTCAAATGCCTTTCGTACGCCGACAATCAAGATAATCAAGGTAGCGTCTTCAGCGTACACAATACATCTTTTTTTTTAACTATTCTAAGCCAGTTATTGACTACTCTCTTGTCTACGGTCTCAAATGGTGATGCAGCCAAAGATGGTGGTAATGCACTCCAACTTAGCCTAACGACCAACTTTATGTACGGAATGGAAGACAGATGTTTGCAAATTATCCTATTCCATTGCTGTACGCTTGACAAACGACGAAGTTTAGAACTCGTGGTAAGTCAAATAAGAAGGGGTGGAGACGGCCGAGCGTTTGGTTGTCCCATGGTGTAAGATAAAGGTAGGAATTGAGTTAATCTTTGCATAGGTTGACAGTTGTGATTCTTCGAGCTATATGGTCGGCCCATTGTCAGTTGAGCTTACTTATTAAGTCAGTAATGACGATGATGATAATAAAGATACAAATATGAGTTTATTGTAAAAAATATAACAAATTTTATGTTTCGTACATAGTTAGTTCTAACACACTAGATATAAAACATAATAACACAAAATATATACACCTGACATATATTACCACTAATTAAATATGAAATTATCTGAAAGTTCCTTATACTACAATACTATAATAGTAGTGTCTCCATTTTGTTAGAGGACGTTCTGATCGAGCCCGTCACACACCCCGACTGCCCCCCACGTAAACTATTGGAACCAATCTTAATATGAAATGAATAAAGTTGAAAATGAAACGCCTCCGACAGTCGCTTATGGCTTTTAGTAAAAGTCATCATTCGAGACCCGACGGCGCGGCCGACCGAAGGAAATTTCATCACTTAAATTAGGGTTAAAATATACTTCGCTCGGTTCCTGCGGGTAGGGGGGTGCCAAGGTCGTGGATTCGTCAGACGTCACCTCGCGTCATACATACTAATGGGGCTGACACGAATTGATGGATAGATGGCATGCGAATTTTTCCTTAATAGTAGATTTAATAATATAAACTTTTGTTTCATTTTTTTATCGGCCTGGATGTGCCTGTGTTTGTTTTTTACGTGATAGGGCTATGCTGCAGCTACATATATTAGTGGTATAGTTGTAGCACGGATGGGTCGGCTCGACCGGGAAAGGGCCACACTCTCACAGAATACATGCGTAAAATAGCAGCTTAAAGCTGCTGTGTTTCGTATGATGAATGTAGAGATCGGGAAACGCTTTTTACTGGAAAAGAGGCTTTCCATCTTAGTTCTCACGGGTGACAATGCATCTGCATTTTGATTTGTAATAGAGGATAGATGTATATGTCTATGGGCCACGGCAACCACTTACCATCAGGTGGAATATGGGATCGTTTGTCACCCTTATCCTATAAAAACATGTCTCCTCAGCTGGATAAGACCCTCTTGCGTAGTGAGGACTTGCTTTAAGCGTCACGTTTGGCAGATATCTCGTACTTCAGACACGTCGTTTTTAAAAAAAATAAACGTTACCTTTCATATTTTTCTTTATTGATCATAGAACCAACAGTACGTTATAAACATAAAGAGAAGTTCTTAAATAATCCTTAATGCCAATAACAGGTTCTTACTTTATATAAATATCATAGCTTGTTTTGTTAAAATTTTCATGACATATAATTTATACTATATAGTTATAGTGAATGTGTGCGTGCGTGCGGGCATGCATGTGTGCTTGCGCGCGCGCACGTGTATGTGTGTGTGTATGTGTCATCATCCAACAGTCCACCTAACGGTTAGTGAGTACAACAAGTCAACAGTAATGCTCAACTTTTCCGCTTCATGTTTGAGGTGTTAAAAATTAAATTATAAAAATTTCATACTGAAATATCAAAATTATCTAAATTAGGCAAGAAGTAAGCGCAGGCAGTTGAAATTCAATGTCAACACGTGGGAAGGTTTAATTTTTTTGTAGGAAAAGGGGTACAAGCGAGCACACAGTCTACTTGATGGTAAATTGTTGCTGTAGCCCATAGACATCTACATCTATCCTCGTTTGTGAATCAAATGAAGATACGTTCTCACCCGTGAGGACCATGATGGAATACCTCTTTTCCAGTAAAAAGGGTCTCTAGTTTTCCGCACTCACCATACGAAACACAGTAATATTAAGCTGCTATTTTACGCTGGTATTCTATGGGTGTGTGGTCCTTCCCCGGTCGAGCCGACCAATTCGTGCCTCAACTATACAGTTAATATAGCTGCAGCATAGCTCTACCACGTTAAAAAGTTTTAAAGTTAGCTAAAATATAGAAAAATAATGCAGGCCATTAAACAAAAAATACATATTTTATATATTATAAGAGTGACAAATTAGCACATAGTCGACCTGGTGGTAAGCGCTGTGGCCCATTTATGTCTACATCTATCCTCGATTAAGAATAAAATTTCAGATGCGTTATCACTCCTGAGGACTAAGATGGTAGAAATTATTTCCAGTAAAAAGGATGTCCAGATTTCTACACTCACTGACTGAGTGTATAGCTTGTCCTTCTCCAGTCGAGTTGATCAATTTGAGCTTCAATTATACATAAAAAACATAAACATAAACACTCACGCCTGTCACCCAGAGGGGTAGTCAGAGACTACGAACTTCCATTTGGCGCGATCCTGACACACCTCTCTCGCTTCCTTTACATCCATATATCTACGCATACACGCTCGTCGGTTAAAGGTACTCCTCCTTCAATTATAATATAGCTGAAGCATGGCTCTACCACGTACAAAAGTTATTTAGTTAATAGTGATACACTCTCTGACTGCCTCGTTGGTCTAGTTGTTGTAGTAGTGCGATTGCTGACCATGAGATCCCGGGTTCGCATCCCGGGTCGGGCCAAAAATCAGTTATTGAGCTTTTCAATCAAGAAACTCTCAGTAACTGCCCGGAATCAGGAAACTGGCGGTGTCTCACCCCCGTACCTCGGAAAGCACATAAAGCCGTTGGTCCTGTGCCTGATCTCTCTCCGGTCGTGTCGGTTTACCGTCCCATTGGACTATGAGAGTGAGGGAATAGAGAGTGCACCTGTGATTGCGCATACACTTGGATACAACTACGTATCAATCGTACAAGTTTCGCAAGTACTTGTTAGATACAATTTCAAATTAAGTTATTTTTTTGTATCTTTATTACACATAATATCTAAATCACTGGTTCTTTTGTTGTTTTGTTATAAAATGTTTTAATTATATATATTTTTCTTAATATAATATGTAAATTAAGGATTAAGAAAGGAATGCGGTGGTTTGGTCATGTAGAAAGAATGAATGAGGAAAGAGTGACAAAGCAAATTTATGTTGCAGAGGTGAACGGCAGAGTCGGGAAGGGACGTCCTATGCGAAAGTTGACCAAATTGGCGATATATTGAAAATGGGCCAAATCAAGAGTACCTTTAATCGACGAGCGTGTATGTGTAGGTATATGGATGTGGAGGAAGTGAGAGAGGTGTGTCATGATCGTGCCAAATGGAAGTCCATAGTCTCTGCCTACCCCTCTTGGGTGAAAGGCGTGAGTGTTTATGTTTATGTTTATAATCCTACCCTGTGCTGATAAGTAGTCTCCGTTGAGGCTGGTTGCCGTGACCGAAATTCGGTAAATTCAATTTAATTAATTTGCTATTCTTGTTGTACATTTGGTCTTAATTTTAAATAGTTGTTCAAAACAAGAACCCTGCAAGGGAACTGCAAATATTGGCAACTATTAATATTATTACATTAATATTATAGTTTTACAAATAAAATTATCATTTAATGAATATTTACAATTAACTTAAAAATTAATGAGATCATATTATATTATTTATTCCTATTTCCTACTCAATCACTAAAAACTCCTGCAACGAGTAATAACATTTTTTCGTTAAATATTTTATTAAAAAAAAAACGTTACCCCCACACTATGATTTTTTCCTGTATCGTGGAGGCAGTTTACAAACATAAATTAAACAAGGACAAACATACAGACCCGGAACAATTATTTGCAGGCCATACAAATTACAAATATTTATTCCGTGCGGGATTAGAACCCGCGGCCAGCATCTCAGCAACTCATTGCTAAGCCACTGCTCCACGGAGCCGTTATGAATTAACTTCCTTTTTAAACTTTTTTATGCTTTTAATGCTTCTGATCCGATCCGGAATTGTGTTATATATTTTTATTGACATGACATAAGGGCCGGTGTTTACGATTTGTAATTTTGATGTATCTCTGGATAATTTTATTTTTCGTCGTAAATTTTTTAGAGCTGTCTGGAGGACATTATATTTAGAGTTACAGCGTCCTCCGCGTCCAATACAATAATGCGTTTAGGGCGGTGATGGGGCTGCCTCGATTTTGTAGTGTCTCTAGTATGTTCGCGGATGCGCACACCGATTGCTTCAATGCCACCATGCGCAAGCGGGCCGCGTCCTTGGTGCGCAGAGTGCGCGCCAGCTCCAACACTGTCCTGGCGATGATCTCAGGAAGGTAAGACTGTTACTACTTACTGTTACCTATTTATATTGACTGGATTTATTATTTTAAAATTGTTATTTTGTATTGAAATTGATTTATTTATTGCAAAAGTTTTGGAGACTGATTTTAAATTCATTGATTTTACTGGATATAGGTGTAATTTGCCTGAATAAAGATGATGATGATTATTATTATTATTATAAAACACTCTCTGTAAACTTCAGGAATAAACACAAACTAGTGATATTTGTCGTAGGTAGTCCGTCGGGCTAGGTAACACCCTTTTATCTATTTGTGTCACCAAATAGCACTACTTGCGCTGCTGTTCCCGTTTGAAGGCTAAAGAGGGCCAGTATAATAACAGGCTTTGAAGCATAACATGTTAGTCGTCGGATCTGATAACGTATTTGTAGACTTCTTTGTTTGAAGTTGGTTACAGATGTTTATGGCCTGCAGTAGCTACCTACCACTTACCTTACCAAAAAAAAGTCCCGCTGGGTTTCTTGCTGGTTCTTCCCAGGACAGGGTTTTTTTCGAACCAGTGGTAAAGTAAAAATGACTTTCAATAAGAATTACACATGTAATGTATATTGAATAAAAACTATTCTATTCTATTCCATTCTATTCCATTAGGTGGACTGTGTGTTGGTTTCTCACTTCTGATGAGTGTTCAGAGGAATTGTTCGGACTAATTCCAGCCGCTCAATTTCGCCATCGCGTATCCAGCGACATTCGTACCATCTGGATGATTGGCGGTTAACCACTGTGTGATTTGAAAGAACTTTTCTTCCTCGCACAACTTTCTTGTGGACTCGACCACCACCAGAGAGTTTTCCGGACTGACACGACTTAGGGGCCTTCAAGAAAAGAGCCTACTCTTTTTTTAAAGACCGACAATGCATCTGCAATTCTCCTGGTGTTGCGGTTGTTCATGGGCGGCGGTAGTTACTTTCCATCAGGTGAGCCGCATGCTCGTTTGCCCCTTAGTTATATAAAAAAAAACTTAATTTTTTTTTAAATTCTGCAATTTTTTCATATAGTCTTATAGCTTTTTGGGCTTCTATTGAATTAACAGAAATTTCGTGCCTTTACTTTGATTGATCTATCACACTATGATTTTATCTTATAGTCAATAAAGGTCTCGACTGCAAACCAGCGCTGTGATGATTGATCCCACGAGGGGAGATCTTTTTTGACACACACATCTGCTTTTTTTATAGGATAGAATGACAAACGATCACACAGTCCACCTGATGGTAAGTGGTTGCTGTGGCCCATAGAAATCTACATCTATCTTCGTTTGCGAATCAAAATGCAGATGCGTTGACACCCGTGAGGACTAAGATGGAATGCCTCTTTTCCAGTAAAAAGGGTCTCCGGTTCTTTACACTCACCATACGAAAGACAGCAGTGTTAAGCTGTTATTTTACGCTGGTATTCTGTGAGAGCGTGGTCCTTCCCCGGTCGAGCCGACCCATTCGTGCTACAATTATACTATTAATATAGTTGCAACATAGCTGTATCACGTATGAATAATGTAATAATAAAATGTAAATATGTATGTTTGATCACTTCTATGACTGCCTCGTTGTTCTATTTAGGATTCGCATCCAAGACTAGGCCAAAATCAGGTATTGAGTTTTTCTGTTAAGAAATTCTCAGTAGCAGTTCTGAGTCAGGAAGCTGGCAGTTTTAAGACCCTCATGCCACGGAAAATAAGTGAAGTTTATGGTCCTGCGCCTAATCTCTCTCGTCGTATTGATTTGCCGTCCCATCGGACTCTGAGAGTTAGGGAACAAAGAGTGCACCTGTGTTAGCACATACACTCGGGCACTATAATCCTGTGCTGCGCAGAAGGCTAGATTTCATTGAGATTGGCCGCCTTGACCGAAATTAGTCTGAATGATCCGTGACGTTCTCTATTTGGAGTGGATTACTTTTTTTTTCTTCACGACAACAAACAATTGTGTAATAAAACAAAGTTACAATCTATTTGTGTGTGGCTCGCTCGCTCCTTTGTATCTCTGATGGTGAAAAAAGACTTTATTTTCATTTCGACATTCATAAAAGCCTAACAAAATTATTAATAGAATCAGGCATTACTGTTAGAAAATCCATTATATTAAATACTAGCCCTATTCAACTCGGCTTCTCATGGGTAATTTCTGAATATCGACAACAGTGCCAACTACCGGGTCTAAATGTGAATATAAACCATCTAAGGAGCCATGTTAGAAACATGCTGCAGCTATATTTGTAGTATAGTTGTAGCACGAATGGGTCGGCTTGACTGGGGAAGGACCACACTATCACAGAATACCAATGTAAAATAGTAGCTTAACACTGCTGTGTTTGGTGTGGTGAGTGTAGAGAACCGGAAACTTTTTTTACTGGAAAAGAGGCATTCCATCTTAGTCCTTACGGATGACGACGCATCTGCATTTTGATCCTTTATTGAGGATAGATGTAGATGTCTATGGGCCACAGCAACCACTTACCATCAGGTGGACGGTGCGCTTGTTGTGCTGTGTGGGTGTTAATAGCATTACTAGTATTTAAAAAGAAATACTACGAAAGGAACTTCGTTCCAAACAAGTGTTCCACGATACTCACACATGTTTTTTTGCATAGTTATCGGGTTGGTTACCGCAGTTTTTTATTATATTGAGTTATTACCATCATATCCTGTTTAATTTGCCTCTGTCGCCTCTTACGACAACACTCCTACACGGCCAAAAATTATTCAACATAGTAAAAACTAACATTTACGCGCCATATAAAACCAGCGCTGCAAGCAATATAAATTTATAATTTCGAACTGTCCACTATAAACCCATGTGTCATACAAGGATCACTGCGAAATAAAAAAAAGTTATTTTTAAGTGTATAAACCATTCTGTAGTGGACGTTACTCCGTTTTATGGAAAGGTTAATCGCCAGGGTTATTGCCAAAAACGCTCCTAGTTACATTTTCATCAAAAAGCTGGCAAGAACGCGAATGCAGCGTATAAATAACAGACGAACATATTTGTATGGTAAATTGCCTTCAATAAAAAATGTGAAGGTCCGTGTTGTAATGTACACTATACATGTATACATGATATATAATAGATGCTTACGTGTGTTTATGTATTCTATACGTATAATAAATCTGTAGAAAAGTCGTGTCTGTAATTCTAAAATATTCTTTTTTTTTATATAGGCTGTAGTCCACCTGATCGTAAGTGATTGCTGTGACCTATAGACATCTACATCTATCCTTGTTTGCGAATCAAAATGCAGATGCGTCGTCACCCGTGAATACTAAGATGGAATCTCTCGTTTCCAGTAAAAAGGGTCTCCGGTTCTTTACACTTACCACACGAAACGCAGCAGTGTTAAGCTGCTATTTTACGCTGGTATTCTGTAAGAGAGTGGTCCTTCCCCGGTTGGGCCAACCCGTTCGTGCTACAACTATACTACTAATATATCTGCAGCATGGCTCTACCACGTTTAAAAAAATAAGACTAGGGGACTAAATAAAGGGTTCTGAAGCCAAATTAGTGGTTTTTAGAATTTTTGTCTGTCTGTCTGTGTATTCCGTATTCACTCAAAAACTACTGGACCGATTTACATGAAATTTCGTATGTAGGTAGTCATTTACCCGGGGCAACTTATAGATTACTATTTATCTGATTATGGAACTTAAAAAGAGAAGGTTAAGTTTTTTTCTTTTTTCTAATATACTATTATCTTAGTTATAGGTGGAATGACGGGTGTTTTTCAAGTAAATACCATATTTATGAATAAAGTTTAAAATATAGCTTTTACCTTGGTAAAATAATTTTAAACTACACCGATTTATTTATAAAATCTGATTAAAACTGGTCTGTCTGCAATTATTGCAAAATTTTCACTATCATTATAAATTTTATTAAAGAGATTTTTATATACATCGTCGTAATACAACAGTCCTTAGCAGATGGTAGCACTCAGCCATCTGCCTTTTAAAATTAGGATGTTTTTTAATTTTGATAGCCGCGCGAATCATAATTGCCATAAAATAGTGGTACTGTTTAAGCAATTTGACGCTGGTCTTCAGTGGGCACTATTAAGGGTTATGGATAGTAATAAGACAATAAGTGTGATCAACGAACGTACAGTCTGCCTGATGATAAACTTCAAATAAGAATCAAAATACAGGTGAATTTTCACTCCTGAGGATTGAGATGGAATGATCCATTTCCAGTGAAGAGGATCCCTGATTCTCTACACTCACCATTATCAATACAGTAGCATTAAGTTGGTATTCTGTGAGAGAGTAGTCCTTCTCTGGTTCGACTTATTCGTGTTACAACCATAATATACGTAGATATATGTGATATAACGTGGCTCTATGTTGCTCTACCACATATAGCCATGCCGGTAACTTGGTTTTACCTTCTTAACTATGTGGGGTGACAACGCATCTACATTTTGATTCTTAACCGAGGATAGATTTATGTAGTCTATGGGACACATCATACATTTCAATTTTCATAATTGTTTTTCACCTTTTATTATTTATCGTTATTACAGCTCTACAAGTGAACAATAGCAATTACTTTTTTTATTAAATATTTTATTAAATCACAATAAACTCACAATAATCATATTGTATTGGGGTTTCTCTGCGTGATAAACTTAGAAATGAGGATAGCCGCAGTAGACCCAGAGTAACCGACACAGCCCAACGGATTAGTAAGCTGAAGTGGCAGTGTGCCGGCTATATAGCTCGAAGAACCGACAACCGATGGGGAAGAAAGATTCTCGAGCGGCAGCCTCGTACCGGTAGGTGAAGTGTAGGGCGACCCCCCCACTAGATGGAGTGACGAACTGGTGAGACATGCAGGAAGTCGATGGATGCAGGTGGCTTAGGACCGTGCTTTGTGGCATTCCTTGGGGGAGGCCTATGTTAAAGGCTGTAATGATGATGATGATGATGAATCATATTATAATTCTTATGTCACCATGTAAGAGTTCCTAAAAAAGATTGGAATTAAAATTAAAATGTCTTTTCACGATTTGAAATAGCCTTTCTGGCGTTGTAAAGGGAATACGCCCTCCATTCGTAGAGCCAATTTCGCGACAAGTATTACCCCACTTATTATAACTAATGAACATTATTAAGCGTTTCTTTTTTAAAGTTTCATTCTAATTTACG
This sequence comes from Parnassius glacialis, assembly GCA_033319125.1. NCBI lineage: Eukaryota > Metazoa > Arthropoda > Insecta > Lepidoptera > Papilionidae > Parnassius > Parnassius glacialis. Next base: position 25,842,706 of record JAVANC010000007.1, on the reverse strand, counting down.
ACAGTGTTGGCTATATAATCTTTCACTTGACAACTTAAAGTCCCATTAATAATAATAACTTCATTTATAATTTGCAAAGCTATTTTAATTCTCTAACTTTCGTTAACTTAGGTATTTTTTTAGTATAAAATGTAGTGGATATTCTAACACAGCTACTACACGGTAACATAAATAAACTTACTTAATTGCAATACTTAAATGAAAAGAAATGTTTTTTTAAATGTGAATCAATACATGGAAAATAAACCATAAAACTATTTGTAACGCCCTGCTACGAATTTCGTAGCGTTTACGTAGAGAATTCGTTACAGTGTTTCATAAAAGCTAATGTAAAAAAAAATTAAACATAATAAGCTGAATACACATCCTACCTTTATGAATGTTATTAACAAACAATTTTACCCTTTTACTATGTAGTAAATACCTACGTAGGAATGAAAGAAAGAAAATTGGTTTATCTAGTAACATTACAATTTCCTTGCATTAATAACACTACAATAAGAGCAATTTATACAGAGCTATTTTTCAAAGAGTAGCCAAAGTTTAAGCTTAAGTTCAAATATATAAATAATGATATACCGTTATTGCAGTTTTTTAAAATACGAGTAAATAAGGCTTCTACTTTAATTCCAAATTATCCCAAATGAAATGTGATTTATGGGCAACAACGTTTTTAGTAATCGATCGACCCTTACGAATGTGTGTGTCAGCAGTAAAACCAATTAAAATTCACTTACACGCATTTTGATTAAAAAGATAAAAATAACAAGAAAACAATAATTTATTTTTTTGCCTTTATTAATTATTCTGAACCTCCTCTGCAAATTTGGCTGGTTATTACAAAATAACCCTGCATATAAAAAAAACTTTTCTGAAATAAAGTTATTTATATACGTTTAAATACCAAACCTAATGCACCTAACGGGAACCACATATATTTTTTACATGTTGTATATGTACACTTTTAGCAATTTTAATTTTAGCAAGCAATTACAATAGAGAAGTATGTAAAACACAATACTCATTATGCATAATATTGGCTTTGGAATATTTATTAAATATTCTCTTTAGAAATCCCTTATATTTAAATGGACTAATTAGTTGCCTGCATATACACGCACCTTGCATGCTTTCATGCAAGTGGAATTCTAGTTTTATGATAAAAAAATCATGACTAATGTGTTTTAAATGTATTCCTTTTTCTTGACTTTTGGAAACAACAAACACTTAAAAAATACAGCTTACTTTAAATAATATTGACGGCTCCGGTTCCTGAACTATACGAATCTTATTTTTTTCTTATTTTTTATTTATCTATCTTTGCTACTTTAGTAACTGTAGTAAGAAATAGTAAAATAAATTGAATTTCTTTTAGTGTAACTGATATGACGGCTCCGTGGCGCAGTAACTTAGCAACGAGCTGTTGCGCTGGGGGACGTGGGTTTGAATCCCGCACGGAACAAGTATTTGTATGGCCCACAAATAACTGTCCCGGGTCTGGATGTTTGTCCTCGTGCAATTTATGTTTGTAAACTGCCTCTACGATATTACAAGAACTTATCTTTGCTTGGACGCATTTGTCCACAGAATTACTAGCACAGTATTAATTGAAATTATAAATGTAAGGAATAAATTAATACGCTGCATTAAAAAATGAAAGATAGACATAAAAAAGAAAATAATTGAATCATGGCAATGTAATGAACCATTTTCGTACTCGTAGCACTATGCTACGAACTCTGTAGCTTTTTCGTAGACTTGTTACTAGTACAATGATTGATTTTTGACTTAATATTATTTTATATTCACGTCATTTATATTTCCTTTTAATTTCTTTGTACCTTTTGTATTTAGAGACGGGCAAATAAACTCATAATACATAACTGCCACTACTACTAACTGCAACCAATTTTACACAAAGAACGTCATAGGTGCGTTATAACCCCAAAAGACTTACTGGCAAAAGATCCTTATTACGCTCATTTATCCTTCAAACCTGATCACACTAGTGGAAGCACTGCTACTCTTGTTGGCAGAAATTGTGGCAGAAGCGATCGGATCTAGTTTGAAATGTGATAGAGTCATTTCTAAGGTTTACTGTAGCGAGAAATAAAATAGTCAGTTAAATTTGTTGGACTCACCTCGGACATATGTTTCTTCTTATTTTGCTTCTTTTTGTAAATCTGTAGAATTCCACTGGTGGATTTGGGTCTCTTGGAGATTTACTGTTACAGCATCAAAAGTCCACTGCTGAACACATTTCTCATCCATAGAAAGAAAGAAAGAAAGAAAGGGTATATTTGCCATAGCTATCACGATTGGCAAACATAAGAAAAAAAATTTAATTATACTTATGCCTTATAATTACAAAGACGCTGCTACTCTATCCTGATTCCTTTCCCTCTTTCACCTCTTGCGACACCCTCGAGACGATATGGGATAGTGGATGAATATGCACTACTACAATTGCCAGTGTAGTGGCGGTATAAGTATTTATACCACCACTACATTGTCAATTGTAGAGATGATTCGCTCTAATCGTCACACTTGGTATTAGCATGACCGTAGCAATGGTTTCCCGCCTTTAATGTTAATTCCCGATGACCTTGACACCTATGACCAACCCCCATGGAACGGAATTGAGTAAATAGTTTATTTTAAACTGCTGCCACAAAAGAATGTAACTTACATTTATAAAAAATCCTCATTTTTGGATATAAGTTAACATCTGATCCGTGAGTCTGTTTTTTAATTTATTCAGCGGTTATCAGGTAGATATTTGAAACCCAGAGCATGACACGGTTAAACGTCATCTATTTAAACCCAATAAAAAGAAAGAACTGTCACCCTCTCTTCGAGACTGTTACTTTCCAATATCCTTTACTGTTACCGATAGAGCCCGTTAACTTCCACTGCTGCATAGGCCACTCCATTAGACTGCCTCATAGGGGTGATACTTGCCATAATTACCACGATTGGCAAGCGGTTTGGCAACCGTAGTTTTTTATTTTTAATCGTTCTCTGCTGGCTATCTTCTGATTTGTTACCCTCTGTCGCCTCTTACGACACCCACGTGATGATATGGGGTAGTGGATATTTTCTTAAACCGCCACTATATGTTAACGTACCTGCTATTAATAAGAATTCATTATATGTTAGTCACTAAAGTCTCATCCGAAAATAGTAACATGCAAAAATATATTCTTCTCTTAAAATTACTCAGTATAATTAAATCAGGTCTCGTGACGTGGCGTGTATCTGAGTGAATTACTGCATCTGCGTTTTGATTTGTATTCGAGTATGTATGTAGATGTATTTAGACCACAGCAACCACATACCATCAGGTATACTGTGTGCTCGTTTGTTTATCTTATTCTTTATTGAAAGTATAGTTAATAGATAATTTTAACTACACGTGGTTTGAAAATGAGATAAAAGTTTTCATTGTATAATCTTTGTCTATTATAGATATTGAATCTGTTATTTATCGAAAGGGATACCGTAGCCCCGGTGTCCTTGTGGAGCGTGCGGAAAGTACACTCACTCTCGTCTTTTGTCAATATATGTTGAACGCTTTCCAACAGGTAAACCGTAGACTGTTTGTTTTATAAAATAATACCATATTTTCCAAGGCTAGCAAAATTTACGAATAATTGTGCAAACTTTATTTTCATCCGAATGTTTTCTATCCTAACCACTGTTAACAAGGTCCACTGCTGAACATACGCCAACCCCATAAATTGGCGCTGTACTGTGTGTGGTGGTATAAAAAAGTGGTAACGTAACGTTACTCGTGGTAGAGCCATGCTGCAGCTATATTATGGTTGTAACATGAATGGGTCGGCTCGACCGGGGAACGACCACGCTCTCACCGAATACCAGCGTCAAATAGCAGCTTAACGCTGCTGTGTTTCGTATGGTGAGTCTAGAGAACTGGAGACCCTTTTTACTGAAAACGAGGCATTCCATCTTAGTCCTCACGGCACAACACATCTGCATTTTGATTCTTAATCCAAGATAGATGTAGATTTCTATGGGCCACAGCAACCACTTACCATCAGGTGGACTGTGTGCTCGTTTATCACCCTTATCCTATAAAAAAAGAGGTGACGGAAAATTTTAGTCGGTCGAGTCGACCCATTCTTGCTACAACCATAATATAGCTACAGCATAACTGTACATTTATATAAGTTCCATAAATTAAAATAAGTAATTCTTGGCTGGCTAATTCTTCAACACTAAAGTTAACTAGTTTTAAAGTAGGTTTTTACTTTTTAATTTAGTTTATGTGTGTTGTTTCTAGCTAGGATCTGACTGCTTTACCTAACCTGAATAATAAATAAATATATATATCTCACCGATATGCATAGATCTGTTTAATATTATTTATAGACTTAAATATGTAATATCACAATACCTTTTAATTGTGTGTAAAAAGTAAAAATGTGTAAAAATACATTAACGTTACGCAAGTAGTAACATTTAAAATTTTGTACAACCTACTTCAATATAATCAAGCGGTAAAATTATAAAAATTGTACAACCGACTTTTGTTTTAAATTATTAAAGATAACTAAAAATTCGTGGTAGCTCAGATGGTTACATCTTGCTGTAAATTTAACAGTACGCAAGCAACCCGGGCTCAATCCCCGCCGGCACCTATGAAATTGTTAATTGCAATTTTAAGTGTTGATTTACTAAGTGCTCGGCAGTGAAGTAAAATATCGTGAAGAAACCTGCATGTCTGAGAAATAAGAAAAGAAAAAATATTTCGTAGACATGTGAAGTTCGCCAACACGCATTAGGGCAGCGCGGCGGACATTTCCTTGCCCTAAAACCCTCTCAGAAATGAGATGAGGCCTGTGCCCAGCAGTGGGACGTAAATAGGCTGTAACTTAACTCAAAAACTACAGGCCAAACCTTGATCATTTATGACCACCTGGGAAGCAGCAGCTTTCAAATAAATAATCATCAAAATTGGTTCACTTAGAAAAAAGTTCTAAGGTAACACCACCTTTAATTGACTTCCGCTACATTAACAATGAAGCTGAAGTCAATTAAATATGCATCTTTAAGGATAACTCAAACTACTGGTCAGATCTTGATTAAATTTATGTGGGACCACATGAAAATCACCAGCTTTCAAATAAGAAAAATAATCATCAAAATCACTTCATCTAGAACAATATTCTGTCGTAACAAACATTAAAATAATAGTCTAATTATCTCCTCCATCTTTTTGAACTCTGTTGAAAATACGGAAAGAATTCAAGGAAAGAAATCAGTTTATTAATAGAAAAACTTAACGAAAATTTTCCTTCTAAACTCCCTTCTATAAAGTTATCAAAACTTTCCGGTAAGTAACGTAATTATGAATGCAACTTTGTTAGTGAGAACTGATAAACTGCGATAACAGGCTGCGCTCTAATCCTCCTCATTACCTTTCCAAAAATCAAATTCGGTGTATGCCTAATTATATTTAGTTTTCATATGTTTTAACCTATTTTAGTTTTATTGGCTTAAATTTATTTTGTTCATTTCGTTATTCAAAAAATAAACAACTTTATTACTCGTAAGATAATTGCAAATTTTTGATAGGTATATTAAAGAGCAATGGCAGAAAAATAGTTGACAAAAAATATAGCGTCTAGAAATAAGTTATATATAAAATGAGTTTTATTATTTTTCTATGATTTTTCAAATAAAAATTTATTTTAATTAAAGCCACAGAAAAAAACAACCATTTTTGAGAATATCAAATGACTGAAATCATTTTACTCTATTCAAATGTTGCCATTTAGTATATTCCTATTATTTTCGTATACACTTTGTAAGACTACCAACACAACACACAAAATATTTTTATATTAAGTTATTATTAGTAATAACTCTACTATCAGTAATAATAAAAATAAAAGTGATATGGCTGAGAATAAGTCTCTTACAAAGAATTTCCTACAATAATACATTATCTCAATCATAGTACTATGTAACAATTACATTTAATGTTATGCCAACACTACCTAAAATAAAATGTCACTGTTTTTTTACTGGCTTTACGGCTCTGGTTTCTAGCCCTTCTGAGAATGTCACTATGATACAAAAGGCCTGGAGTCATGCCAAAAATATACATTTATAGTATGCAAATATATAATAGAGATAAAATAATCTAAAAACTCTCAATTATGTATTATGTATTAAGCTAACATCAAACAACCACAGGAAGCATGACTTTTTCCAAGTGACATAGGACATAACCTAAAATGGTTCAAATGTAAATATCTTTTTTTGACGCCTTCTCAGTACAAAGTGCTTTGACAGAGTTATTATGGGACCGACGCTTAACATTTAAAGATATTTTTAGTATATAGACGCTACCATTTCTTCTCAACTAATTTCATGTATGAAAGTCTGCCATTGTTCTTTAAAAATATGAATTTGAACTAAGCAACATCATTTTAAATCCGTGACGTGTAACAAATCTTTATTCTATAGACATTATTTCAAGAATGTTTGAATAAAAGATGTCATTGGATGAATTATGAGATATTGAGCAAGCGAGACGGAGCTGACATCATGATATCACTCGGCTGGGCGTCAACTGCTATATATATATTTTACATTGAAATGCCCCATCTAAGAAAAAAGAAACATCTGTATTCATGGACTATAGGCCTTTAAAATATGATGCGATATCGCTTGGTCACGCCTTCAGTGAAAAATGGGTGTTCTGATTAAAGTGGATGTGAAGCGGAACCTTCGAGGATATTGCGTTTGAACACACCCACAACCGAGTTCAAGAAACTGCCCAGCGAAGGCTGATGCAATTACCGCCTGACTCATACAAAAAAGCAGTATGCGGCGTTCCAGTTGCATCTGTATTTTCTCCCGATTATCAGGGAGCGTTTGAAGGATGCAACTAGGAGGGGGGTGGACGATGAGAGCGGGGGAAAAGGCGGCGCGGCGCCTCAGTCAAGCCGTGACCGTCGCGCGAGGAGCATGTGTGATAGCATACTAGGTTTTACCAGATGAGGACTCCGCGGAATTTAAATTCGCGATCAACGTTCATTAGTACCGAAAAACAGTTCGCCGGTTGTTGTTGAGTGTTTTTTTTTTACCACCTAGGATAAGACTTTCTTGGACTGTTCCCGTTTGTGGCTAATGTGAGTTGAGATCTAGGCGCGTGTGACTTCAAATCACGTGCCCTAGATTTGGGGAGCCGTCGCTGGACCGCTGAAACGCTACATTTTTTCGTTTCTTTACCAGGCAATGCTTTTGTAGATTTAGTGATCTAGTAAAGATCTATAGAAACGTAGAAATCTTTTTTGTATATATGATACATCAGATGTTTCAACTGTATGCGATTCCGCAAAGCTAAATCATGTCTCAATGTCTTGCAATTTTTAATAACTTTAAGTAAGCGATCATTTGATAATTCTAACTATAAAATAACATTTTTCCGATTAAAGAAAACCGATACTCATGGCTGTTTTCTCTAAAACCACAAAGTCTACTGTCGCGCCTGGCACACAATTATATTGAATTGAATAAGTAATGCATTTTAGACTTTAACGCTCTCTCATTAGAGTTGCTTTTCAATGGGAACTCTACGAAAAGTAACATTAAACCCGAATGTCTGTAAATTTACCATCTTATTTCTTCATTTTTAGTTAGCTTCTCTGCAGTGCTTTGCGAGTAGTTCTATACTTTTAAATAGATGTGTGAATGTTATGTACTTATAGTATCAGTAGAAATAGTTGTAAGTTTTCACTGATGTTGTTATGTGTATTATATATAGTATTATATATAGTATAGTTATGTGTACTAAGTTAGTAATATTTAATAAGATGATAATAAAGTGAAGGAAAAGAAACGCACGTGGTTCACCTAAAGGTAAATAATTGCTGCCACGTGGCATTGGGTTCAATTAACCCTCCCCTGCGAGGGGCCGGAGCGGAGAAATGACAAACCTGTATAACTTGATTGTTGTTATAAATCATACGCTTACATGTTTTTATGTTCCGATATTTATTTTTAAAGACAGATAATTTATTTTGTTTTTATTTAAAAATTATAATTAGGTAATAAGAATTGTGTTTCCCAATTGAACAATTCGAAAGTTTTGTAAAGTTAATTTTATAGTCGTAGATTTCTTTTTAACAAACTAAACAATTAATGACAGTTACAATACAAGCATTAATTGCGCGTATAGATGATGACGCTGTAACCTCAGTAGCAATGACTATCAGTTTCGGTTACACAGACAACTTAATATTCGGAACGGATCATTTGGCAGAACACATTAGATGAAACAGGCGCTGTGTGTGTGCGTGTGCGTGGGGGTGTGCGTCTGGGGGTGTGGTGGGGGGCGCTGCGGGTAGCGGGCACATTCGGATCGATGCGGCGACGCTCGGGTATGATTTGCCTGCGACGGGCCGACTCTGCCCCGCTCCCCGGTCTTGAGATACCCCGGCAGACAGGCGTATCGCAAACTGTAAAGTCTGACAGACTTCTAGCCGTCTCGGCTTGTTTTGAGGCCGCGACGGCTATCAGATGCGCGTAGTAACGCATGATTGTCACATGGGCTCGAAACGGAAATTAGTTCAAGTTATTTTAACTGTACTAGTTAGTTTGAGGCTGACACTACTCCGGATTTATTATGCTTTATGATATCCATGCCATTTCTAATAGCTTAAATTACATATATTCTTATATCATTATACTAAAGGAATAATATATTTATATAGTAAATCAAAGATTGATGTTTTAGGGAAAGCACAAATGTACATTTGTTTATTTGAAAAAAGCATAATTACTTGAAGTAAAATTAAATTTAAAAAGAAATTATATTTCTCATTTTTACTTTTATTCAATTTTATAAATGAATTGTAAAATTAATTTAAATTTTTTAAATCTCGAACTCTTTAATCAAATTTACGTTTAAATTCTAAAATAAATCCAATATCAGCAATATTTTTGAAATGCGGTTCTTGAAATAACGTATAAATCTAATTTGGAAGAAACTGGATATGTTTTTCAATTTATATTTATTATATAACTTTAATCAAGGGCTGTTTTTTTAATAATCAAATTAAAGTAACATAGAAGAAAAGACAACATTGCCTATATTATTTAATAATTTGAAATTAAAAAATTTGTACAACCAACTTCAATATATATTATAAAGGATAACTCAAAAACTATTAGTCAGATCTTGATCAAATTTATATGAGACTACAAGAGAAGAACCAGCTTTCAAATAAATGATGAGTGACAAGCTGGTATATAATCAAAATACAACACCTTAATTTGTGATTTAACTGTGTGACTATTAATGATTTAATTACTAGCGTGACCAAATTAGTTTCCAATTGAGGCAAGGAGGGCGAGCATGAATTAGCAAATATATTGTGTTTGGATACACTACTCGTACATAACATTCTTCCGGACAAAATAAAAGCATAAAACTCAGAAGAAGAATGAACAACATGAAAAATAAATACAAGGAAACGTATAAATTACATAATATAATACTAATGTATAAGAGTCGTGGTAGGGCAGGTGCTTAGTGCTCGCTCTAAGTTTCACAGCACGTGAGCAACCCGGGTTTGATCCCCGCCGGCACATCTTGAAAAGATCGTGAGGAAACTATGTCGAAGAAAAAAAAATATTTCGCAGACACGTGAATTCCGTCATTACACATTAGGGTGGCGCAGTGTACACTTCCTAGCCCTAAAACCCCCTCAGAAGTTAGAGGAGGCTTATGCCCAGAAGTGAGACGTATATAGGCTTTATTAATACAATACTCCAGTTTCATAGTATATTTAAATTACAAAATATATAGAGGCTTGACGTAATAGGTAGGCTAGGGGCAACATCTTTGTATCATTTCTTATTTAAAAAAAAAAACTTTGTCTTACAATAAATAAAAAATATACCCTAATAAATAGCACCATTTTATATTTCTTTTCATATTTCTATTCGTTTAACCTATAACTTTGTGTAATTATTTTATCTTCACGTCTATTCCATACAAAACCATCAACTTCAGTAAGTAAAAATGTACATGTACATCAAATATGATATTATTTTTTTTGTCTGAAAAACTAATAAGCACTTCAAAGGTCATTGACATCAGAGAATCTAAAATAATTTATATAGAGAAATTTAATTTTTAATTGAAGAAAATCCAGGGTTCAGCCTGTTAATTTCCTATAAAATAAATTCAACGTGAAAATTGTACAACAATTTAAACTTCTGAACAAAAACTTTTTGTTGTAACGAAAATAATTAACTAGTATGCCAGAATGTCGTTCATATTGCGTTTTTTGTATATACGAGAATGTACAGATTAATTTGGAGCGCATAGCATCTAATCTGGTAAAACATGGCTGGCAATCTTCATTTTGTTCGCTCGTTTTTCCTCAACCCTATCTGATTCACTTGTAATTTTGTTTCTTCCCTTTCTAATCTTTGATTTCTTCAATGACAAAAATTATACAGAAATTTTAACGAGAATTATTGCAATCGTTCCAATATTATATATTTCGGTATCTAAAACTCTCTACTTTTTTTTAATATAAAACTAAGTGGTAGAGTTATGTTGGAGCTATATTATGGTTGTCTGTATAATGGTCGGTTCGACCGGGGAAGGAGCACGCTCTCACAGAATACCAGCGTAAAATAGCATCTTAACGTTGTAAAGGTTTCGTGTGGTGAGTGTAGAGAACTGAAGATCATTTTCACTGAAAAAAGGCATACAAAAAAAAATTGGAAATGAGGCATTCCATCTTGGTCCTCACGGGTGACAACGCATCTGCATTTTCGTTCGCAAGCGAGGATTGATGTAGAAGTCTATGGGCCGCAGCAACCACTTACCATCGGGTGGACTGTGTGCTCGTTTGTCGCCCTTATCCTATAAAAAAAATACAAGCTTAGTCCTCAGGAGTGACAACGCGTCTGCATTTTGATTCTTAAACGAAGATTGATGTAGATAATTATGGGCCACAGCATTCATTTTCCATCAGGTGGACTGTGTGCTCGTTAGTCATCCTTATTTACAAATACAGAAAATTGAAATGTCTGTTGGTAACGTCAAAATAACAGCTTTTTACTAAATGCATATGAAATTATATACGGTACTTATAACAAGAATACATTTTTTTAATTTTTGTCTGTCTGTCTGTTTGTTCCGGCTAATCTCCGAAACGACTGAACCTATTTTGACAAGACTTACTTTGAAAGATGAGAATTTTTATTCAATATGGATTATAGTACATAATACTTATTGAAAGTGATTTTTTACTCTTACCACTGTTTCACAAAAAAAACCTCTGTCATGGGAAGGCCTAGCAAGAAACCCAGCGGTACTTTTTTAAAAAAGCACAATTTACAATATAATATTTTATACAATTATTATGAAAACACTTAAAACCAGCATGGTAGTGATCACCTCATTCTTATGGGTTATTATCAGTCATGTACTCTTTAGTATTATAATAACCCTTAGTAGACAATTTTTGCTTAATAAATAGTTTAATTTTTTTTTATAGAAAAGGTCTGCATATTTTCTGGGACTTTGTTGTAAAAGCGTATACATTGCCCCATGAAGGAATTATTGACCTTTGGAGTCGAGTAACTGATACGACTAACTTGTTGTAAATACTATAAGGAGTGACTTAGGTTACTTTTGTTTTAAAAAATAATTAGGGTTCCGCGCAAAAAAAATATAACCCATAAAATGCAATTGTAATAAATTAATAAATAAATAAATAATTTGGACTTTGGTACTTTTTGCTTATTATTTTATATCAATCTAATGGTCTTTGACCAGTGATTTTTAAGATAACATGTCCTGAGTGGGCTTAGCCCACGTAACTGGTCTTTTACTTGTTCTATATAAAACAAGTGTTATTTTGTGACAGAAATAGGTAAGAGGGAGTGGTAACTATGCAGACATACTCCTAGTTCTCATAGTACTCCTCAATTTTGTCAACAAATCATACAAAGCAAGCCAAAGTAATATTGCATAGTGATATTTACGGGGGGTCAACGATTTTGATATACGGTTAGTTACAAAGTTGTAAAACGGTCAGAAAAATAAATCAATTTTTCAATTTAAAATACCGCAAAAGTTCTCAAGTATTGATTTCCTTAATAAAACATTTGAAATGATTTCATCGTTTATCCCTACCATACACAAATGTCAAGAACAAAAGAACTGCAAAGTACCCTGCTCCTAACAGGAAAAGCTTTATAGCAAGAAAGCATTACGAATATCTTGCTCCTCGGCTATGAATTCAACAAAACAAAAGTTATACAGAGGCTAAGCAACTTTAAATTTAAAAAAACGTTTTGTTAGGTTGGTTAAAATAATTTAATTACTGTGCTTGCGAAAGACTTTTAAGTGTTAACGTATAAACTAATAGGTAACGAACGAACACACACACACACACACACACACACACACACACACACAAACGCAGTAGGAGAGGAATTTCTTTTATAAATAACTAATGTATAATTGTTTAGCCCCTGGTGTAGAATCCTGGCTACTAGGTTGTGCCTATGAAAGTACTCAGAGTTAGAAAGCGCCGAACAACTAGAGACGACATGACTAAGTGATTCACCGGGATGGCGTCAAGCTCGACAGATGTCGACGGTGCCATCCCTTAGGATGTACCTCCGATAGTTGTTGGTGTTAATAACCTGATCCTGTATTGCACAGACAAAACCCTCGGTTTACCCGAAGAGGTCACCAAAACGTAGTCAGTGGAGGGAGGTAACTGTGTTTACGAAAAGCTCTTGTAGAACCATGTAGAACCCTCCGTGGAGCTCCTTCCCCTTACATACGGTCTTCTGGTCGGACGGTTCTTGCCATTGCTCGTTGGCTAAGGATGGAGGGGAAAGTCCAACAAGAAATAACGTGGCTATAGAATGGATCATCCGATCTCGTCAGAAAGTAATTATGGGGGTTGCACACTTCGCGATTATGCATGGTAAGCGCGCTTAAAAAGCCGCACCCACTATGCTTCCGCGGCAAGTACATCCTCATTACTGACGATCTCGGATGATGCATCATGTGGAACGTCATAATAGTGCGGACTTTTCTATCCAGAGCATTCAGTTCGGTCTGAGTCCACCTGAGTATGCCAAAGGTATACATGAGAACAGTCATGATCCAACCGTTATTTGAGTGTGTCTTATTAACGCCCGACAAAAGACTGTTATGTACTTTTGTCAAGCGTGCATAAAACACATCGCAAACTGTTTCATGTCCGCCTCGTCGATACCTATGTGCTGTGATATGCCCAGATATCGATATGTTTCAGCCTCGGATAGGGTCTTTATGTTGATGGGCATAAATATGTCTATGCCCTCACAGTTAGCAACCTTACCCCTTTCGACATGGAGGACCGCACACTTATCCGTCCTCAGCTCCATTCTAATAGAACTGCTAAAATCACAAGTGATGTTTAGCAATTCCATAAGATGAGAGCGACTGGAGGCGAATAACTTGAGATTATCCATATAGAAAAGGTGGGTCACTTTTGTACCTCCTTTTTGAAGGTGAAATCCGCTCCCGGAACCCTCCAGTAAGGTACTTAGAGGGTTCATCGAGAGACAGAACCAGATTGGACTCAAAAATCGCCCTGGAAGATACCCCTTCTTATCCTTATGCGGCTCTCCGCAGCTGTCATTCGCTCATCTAGATGACAAAGGATCGTACACCACTGCCTCATACACTGCCCGAGAATGTCTCGAACTGTACAGTAAATCTTGTACAGCTCGAGGACTCTGTTAAGCCATGTATGAGGTACAGAGTCGAATGCGTTTTATAGTCTATCCAGGCGGCGGAGATGTTCTGACGGATATTATTATTATTATTAGCATTTTAATAGAGAAGTTGTTATTGATACTGACTCTGCTCATTAATCAAATACCATAGCTAAAGATAACAGGTTGTTGAACTCAAGTTCCGTCTAGGAGTACGTCTGGATAGTTCCACCACCCACTTACCTATTTTTGCCGCCAAATTGCGGTGCTTGAATTAGTGTTGCTGCTGAACCCGTCTGAAAGGTTATCGAAAGTCAGTACAGTTATAAACTGTGAGGCATTCCATCGTAGTTCTCAGAGGTAACAACGTATCTGTAGCCTCCACAAGTTGGCTGGCAGATGAGCATGGAATGCAGGAACCACTTACGATCAGGTGGACTGTAACTCTATTGCCACTTCAGTAAGGAAATGAATTTTAGTAGTCTTTTTTTTATAAGAGAGGGGGCAAACGAGCATGCGGCTCACCTGATGGTAAGTGACTACCGCCGCCCATGAACAACTGCAACACCAGGGAGGAAATTGCAGATGCGTTGCTGGCCTATTAAAAAGGAGTATGCTCTTTTCTTGAAGGTCCCTAAGTTGTATCGGTCCGGAAAAATTGCTGATGGTAATCGATTCCACAAGGAAGTCGTGCGGGGAAGAAAACATCTTCTAAATCGCACAGTGGTGGACCGCCAATCATCCAGATAGTGTGGATGGTATCGGGAGTTCTGCCGCGATGTGCGTTCGTGAAATTTGGCGGCTGGGATTAATCCGAACAATTCCTCAGAGCACTCCCCATGGTAGATGCGAAAGAAAATGCAAAGGGATGCAACATCTAGTAAAAGTAATATCATCTAGTGTCCAGTAAAAGGACTTAATTTTTTGTTTTAATAATTAATATAAAAATGTTCATTTATTTTGTGTGTAAAATAATTGTTTTATCAACACTGTGTGCAAGAGGAGCTTAAACTTTCCCATAAAACAAAGTTTAATTCAACTGAAAGCCGAATTCCTAATGCTCCGTCCGGGAAGGTGAGGCAGGTCATATGATTAATAGGCATTCAAAGCAGTTATGTTTCCGAAATTCCACGTAAAAATGTCTTTGTGGCAATTTACTTAAGCTCAATTCCTCAAACTGCAGTTTTAACAGTAATAGTTTCGCTGCAATGAGTATAATTTAAAAGAATATTCAATAAATAATTTTAATTTCCCTTACTGAGATTCTGGGATAAAATAATTTAGTAAATAGTCAATAATCAATAATACAGGCAGGATACAGCATTTACTTACCATGAGAAAAACTAAGTAATCGTTTGATCACGGCTCCATGGCGCAGTGGCTTAACGATGCGTTGCACCACAAAAGGCCGCGGGATTGAATCCAGCACGAAACAAGCATTTATTTGTATGGCCTACCAATAATTGCTCCTGGTCTGAATGCTTATCCCTGTAAAATTTATGTATGTAAACTATACGATACAGGAGAAAATCTTAGTGTGGAAGTAACGCAAAAAAAAATCGAATCGGGTCACTGGCGGACTGAGGTGATTGACGTCCCGAAGTCAAAGTTAGCCCGGAGTACCTTCAGCTTTTCAATTATTAATTTTAGTCTGATCTAGGCAGGCAGAATGAGCTTACTTGTACAGTATCTTAAAATCATCAATTACATTGCTTTTTTATATGTTAGGGTGACAAACGAGCACACAGTCCACCTGATGGTAAGTGGTTGCTGTGGCCCATAGACATGTACATTTATCCTCGTTTGCGAATCAAAATGCAGATGCGTTGTCACCCGTGATGATTAAGATGAAATGCCTCTTTTCCAGTCAAAAGGGTCTCCGGTTCTCTACACTCACCATACGAAACACAGCAGTGTTAAACTGCTATTTTATGCTGGTATTCTGTGAGAGCGTGGTCCTTCCCCGGTCGAACCGACCCATTCGTGCTACAACTATACTACTAATGTAGTTGCAGCACGGCTCTACCACGTATATGGTGGTTGGATTTGAATTTAATTTTATTAATTATGGGACCCCAAGCAGATGGTAGTACCCAGCAATCTTTTCTATTAAAATTAGGATGGTTTTTAATTTCAATAGCCTCACGTATCATACCAACTTGGCAGGATGTTCTTTCACGAGCATTTGTGGTCTATCAAATTACAAAGAACTAAGAATTTCATAACATAAAAACCCAGTGACTGAGTTTACTCATATTATATTCAATATCACACAGCTACTTTTACTTAGTGCTTGATATAGGACATATCTCAAACTAAATAAATAAAAATCTTCATATTACCTTTGGACCAAAGCCAAAGGTCAGGTGACTTCACTTGATGTTTTCAGCTCAAGATTCCGTTGCTTAATTAAGTCAAATATAATATAATAGCCTTCCTTAAAGTATTTTTTATAATTAATATTTTACTTAATTACCATTTAATTATTTTACCAGTAAGAAAATCTACATACCGTCGGAGTTATAAGAGACAACAGATGGAAACTAAGTCAGAAAATGGGTAGCAGCTGCCTGATAAAAACTCCAAGTAATAAAAAGACCATAGAGCCATGCTGCAGCTATATTAGAAGTATAGCTGTAGCACGAATGGGTTGGCTCGACCGGGGAAGGACCACGCTCTCACAGAATACCAGCGTAAAATAGCAGCTTAACACTGCTGTGTTTCGTATGGTGAGTGTAGAGAACCAGAGACTCTTTTTACTGGAAAAGAGCCATTCCATCTTAGTCCTCACGCAGTTTGATGATTTATTGAGGATAGATGTAGACGTCTATGGGTCACAGCAACCACTTACCATCAGGAGGGCTATGTGTTCGTCTGTCACCCTATCCTATAAAAAAAACTCCGGTTTCCGGCACGCGTCCTAAACGTGGCAACTATGGCAAATACTCGTATTCCTCCTATGATGCAATATATCGGGAGGCCTATTTTGGAATTAGACTTTGATATGCTGGAACCAAATAAAGGAATGATGAATGATTAATATTTTTAATTTAGGCGTGATAGTAGGTAAGTGATAACGTTTTTCCAATCTTGCCGTTGGCTGCCGCCAATCAAAACAAGCTTAAACGTTTCGTAGACAATAATTTGGGCTGATGACTCTTGAATGTTTTTTAATATATTTTTATTTTATTTTACTCGGAAAGTTATTTTAAATTAAAAGTATATAATTAAACTTTTACATAGACAGGGTTATATTGCAATAACCGGCCAAATTTGCAGAGAAGGTTCAGAATAAGTAATATAGGCAAATGTTGGAGAAAAATTAATTAAAAAATCTCAAACATTCTGTCCTCTTTAGGGTTCCGTACCCGAAGGGTAACCAACGGGACCCTATTACTAAGCCTCCGCTGTCCGTTCGTCCGTCCGTCCGTCTGTCGTCTGTCAGTGGGCTGTATCTCATTATCTATACTATACTAATATAATAAAGCGAAAGAGTTTTTTGTTTTTTTGTTTCTTTAAACGCGCTAATTTCTGAAACTACAAGTCCGATTTGAAAAATTCTTTTTGTATATTATAGCCAGATTCATGTGGAATAGTATAAGCTATGTAGCATTAAGCTATATTGCTCAGCTAGCCTTAAATATGGTTATTTGTTAAGCAAGTCAGAAGAAAAAGTACTCCCGAAATGATTTACCCGCGTACGCTGGTGTTATCGTTTGGGATACGTAAATACAATGTTCTAGAAAAATATAGACCTTTACCCGTCTAAAAGAAAGTCCGCGATACCATATGTCTATTTCATATACATAAGCCATAATTTGGTATTTTGTGGTAAAAAATATTGAAAATTTAAAAGTGATTTATGAGCGTTATTATTAGGCATGGCCTATTTATCCTTACGAATGAAAGTTACTTCATCATGAAGACAATTTTATGAAGATAAACTTTGTTCTTTATATCATGTTATTTGGACGCATAGTTTAAGAGATAATGTAAAATTAAAATAATTCAATACTTGGCTGAGCGCGCGAACGACGCTTAAACCCTAGCCGTTATTAAATGCTTGAACTAGGTCATGTCGCGCACCTCGGACACGTGATGACGCGGGTGAAACCGCGGGGAACAGCTAGTCCTATTATATATTATATAGTAATAGGCAGTTGAAATTTTCACACAATGTGTATTTCTGTTGCCGTAATAACAAAAAATAAAAATTAATTAAAAATCAAAGGGGGCTCCCCTACTAGAAACGTGTTTTTTGCATACATAGTATTTATCTTGTACGATGGTACGGAATCCTTTTTGCGCGAGTTCAACTCGCACTTGGCTCGTTTTTTATCTATAAATTTAAAATGCGTTGTAATGGATTATTAAGTGGCGAAGCTTGCGAAGTCACTTATTGATTTCACGATGTCTGTCCGTCTGTCCGTCTGTCCGTCTGTCCGTCCGTCTGTCCGTCTGTCCCACGATTATCTCGAGAACGGTTTCGAATTTTCAAATTCTGTTTTCAGCAATCGATTACTGATCACCCAGGCATCTGAACCTCCTATTTTGAATTTTTTTTTCCGTTAGAAACCGCTACAAAGCTGATTGCGTCGCCACTTTGCTATGCTGTTAGCTTGCTAGGTTTATTTTAACTGATTTTACCGCACACGCACACATTGTTAAGGGTCGATCGGTAGGCAAAAACGTTGTGGCCCATAAATCACATGCAATTTGGGACAGTTTCAAGTAAAATTAGATGCCTTATTTACTCGTATTTTCAATAATTTTAAAAAATTGCAATAACGGTATATTATTATTGATATATATGAAATTAAGTTTAAAATAATGCTAATTTTTGAAAAATAACCCTGTTTATTAAGCCATTTATAACTTTCCAATTTTCCAATTAAAAATAAAAGAGATAAATAAGCAAGCCAGGTCAAAAATAAATCAACTAGTTAACAATACCTTAAAGTTAAAAAGTTAAAAACTATTTTTTGAATATTTTATTTGCACTTGGTAGAACTATACTGCAGCTATATTATGGTTGTAGCACGAATGGTTCGGCTCGATCGGGGTAGGAACACACTCTCACAGAATACCAGCGTAAAATAGCACCTTTATGCTGTTGTGTTTTGTATGGTGAGTATAGAAAACCGGAGCTCGTTTTTACGGCATTCCCTTTAAATTCTCAGGGGTGACAATGCATCTGCATTTTGATTCTTAATTGAGGATAAATATAGATGTCTATGGTATACTGCATCTACTTACCATCTGGTGGATTGAGTGCTCGTTGTCACAGTTATTAAAAAAAAATTAAAAATATTTAAGCAAAATATTGAATGTTTAAGGTACTCTTGGATGATGTATATTGAAATGGATCTATATCAAATTTAAGCGAATTTTTAAATTTAGCAGTTTTTATATTAACCGACAACCGATGGGGAAGAAAGGTTCTCGAGTGGCAGCCTCGTACCGGTAGGCGAAGTGTAGTGCGTCCCCCCACGAGATGGAGTGACGACCTGGTAAGACATGCAGGAAGTCGATGGATGCAGGTGGCTCAGGACCGTGCTTTGTGGCGTTCTTTGGGGGAGGCCTATGTTCAGCAGTGGACTTGTGAAGGGCTGTAATGATGATGATGATGATGATGGTGACTATAATTAAGCCTTGGCTTATGTAAAACTAAACTTGCTGTGATGATGGGCTATCGTCTTATTTGAAATGTTTTTGTACTATGAACAACCAAACTCGGAATACAAATGTACTGCTAACCCACTAATTAATTAGACAAAGCATTTCCTTTTACTCGAACTAGAAAAACCATTGCCTATGGAAATTGCGGAGAATCGACTTTGCTGTACTAACGGTAATGAGGTCAAATAATCTTGCGCTCACCAGATGTCGCTAGTTGGGATTAAGCTCAAGTTATCTGTCACAAATTATTGTCATCGTTGAATGAGTACGAAATTTTGTATCTACATACAAAAACAATGCCTCAATACATCGCTGACGCCGCAAAGGGGCGAACCTCAATTTTTCTAAAAATTACAGGAGAGCAAGAAAACATTAATTCTTTCCCGATTACTAGCTGTTTTTCATCAGAAAATTAAATATTTTAGATTTAACGGAAAACTACAAATAATATAATTTTTTTAATAATTAATGTTTTCTTGCTCTCCTGTAATTTTTTGAAAAATTGATATTTTCATTTATAGGATAGGGTGACAAACGAGCACACAGTCCACCTGATGGTAAGTGGTTGATGTGACCCATAGACATCTATATTTATCCTCGTTTACGAATCAAAATGCAGATGCGTTGTCACCCGTGAGGACTAAGATGGAATGCCTCGTTTCCAATAAAAATGGTCTCTGGTTCTCTACACTCACCATACGAAACAGCAGTGTTAAACTGCTATTTTACGCTGGTATTCTGTGAGAGCGTGGTTCTTCCCCGGTCGAGCCGACCCATTCGTGCTACAACTATACTACTAATATAGCTGCAGCACGGCTTTACCACGTATATCTTCCTGATAAAAACGCAAAATAATAAAAATACCCTCCCGCCATGCGTGGCAACTGTCACAAACAGCTGATGTTTGACAGGGTTTATTGATTGCGATGAATATTTAAAAAAGGAACATCATTTTTTACACTTTTCTAACATTTTAACTTTCTCGCCGAGCTATTAAATCACCAAATTTCAACAGTGGTAGACCCGCGCGGCGGATCGCACGGATGGGCCGGCTCGAACCGGGGTGGTACCACGACCTCACAGAAAACCAGCGTGAAGTAGAGGTTTACCTCTGCGTTTCGCTTGGTGGAAATGAGGCATTCCTTCTTAGTCCTCACGGGTGACAACGCATCTACATTTTGATTTGTAATAGAGGATAGATGTAGATGTCTATGGGCCGCAGCAACCACTTACCATCAGGTGGACTGTGTGCTCGTTTGTCACCCTTATCCTATAACAAAAATGTTTCGCCTCATTCCATAGTGGCGCCGCCCTAGTAGTAGAAAAAGTTGAGGAAACCCTCATTAACATTATATGAATTAATTTCAGCCTGTTGCCCGTCAGTCTTACGTTATAACCCGGCTTAGTGAGAATGATCCCAGATTTGAATGGAATATTCATGAGTGGCTTTTTATGGCAGTTCGATAATTAATTCAATTTGTATTCCGGCTGGAGTAGCGCTGGTAATTCATAAATCACTAACTAAACATCTTAGACACGCCCTTCGCCTTTTTGTTTCTATTACGAACTTTATGTTTACTGAACGCTTTGGGACTTTGAATGTTGGTTTATGAAAATTATTTGTTTTGCTCGAAACGCGGTACATATGTTTACAATTTAATAAAACTGATTTTACGAATTTTATTGTGTTTAACTTTAAAATAAATATGCAGGTGGCTCATGACAGTGATTTGTGGTATTCCTTGGAAGGGGTCTATTTTCAGCAGTGAATTAGTTATGGGCTGTATTGATGATGACGATAGTATATGAAATTCTGTACCTGGAAGTTTGCGCTAATATAAGGAATCATAATGTTAACAACGTTGGTTAATATTTTTGTAAAAACATTCAATTTAAAACTTATTGTAATTAAAAGTAGCTTCTGAGGTATAGTGCCAGTGTAAAACTATTCATTACTCCTTACTCTCCCATATGTGTAGTAGGAGGCGACACAGGGAAATAAACCAGGAGACGGGCAGTACTGTCTCTCTAATAACAACTGTAGTATTTGAGTTAAAATTATACGCATGTACCTAACGGAAGCGTTACTAGGTCATGACGCAAATGAATGACATGATTGCAACTAAACAATGTTACTTACATAATACCTTAGTAGTTTAATGTTATTGTAATTGAATTTTACTGTGGCATTCAATAAACGGACCTGAACGAGTAAAGTTACACCAACGGCAGTAGCAACGCCGAGCATAGGATCTAGTACATCGCGAGAATAAACTTCACGAAAATTCAGGGCGCGATTAAAAACTAATATTGCACACTTCAATCGTTACACCAACGGCGCTAACATTGCACAACTGAAAGGTAAAAAAAAACACCTCTCTATGAGGCAATCTATAGGGGAGGCCTATATTCAGGAGTGGACTTTTGATAGACTGTTAGAAATTAATAATAATAATGATAGAATTCCTCCTACGGTGACGGCGGTTGCGTACGGTCGGTCTCGTACGTCAGCGAACTAACACGTAGCGAACTACGCGCCGCTATCGTCAGCGTAGTAGTGTCTATATAGAACACAACGTATATTAGTACGCACGACAGACGTACGAGAACGATGTCAGCGTAGGAGGAATTCAAGCCTTGCGGTAACGGTTACTGAGGTAGGTACTCGATATGGTATAATTTGGATGCATTGCTTATTATTTTAAATTTCAAAAAGATTTACTTCGTATGTCATAATCACAACAATAAATATTTCCGGTTAAATGTCAATAAAATAATTAACTATTAGCTCCATATTCGCTTATTTGTGGTAGAGCCAGTAAGATCACGCTCTCGCAGTATACCAGCGTAAAAGAACAGTTTAAAGCTGCTGTTTTTCGTATGGTGAGTGTAGTGAATCGGAGACATTTTTTTCCGAAAACGACGCATTCCATCTTTCTTTTTTTCTTTTTAAAAAGCGTTACCCGCACACTAGGATTTTCTCCTGTGTCGTGGAGGCAGTTTACAAACATAAATTGCACAAGGACAAACATACAGACCCGAAACAATTATTTCTAGGTCATAAAAATACTTGTTCCGTACGGGATTCAAACCCACGGCCCTCAGCGTAACAACTGATTGTTAAGCCACTGCGCCACGGAACCGTCAGCATCTGATGAATCTGAAATTGCATTTATCGACGTTCACCCGTACATGCCTCGCCCACGCCACGCGCCCGCCTCGTTCCCGCTCCGCGCTGATCCCGCGCTCACTCCGTACACGCGCTTTTTATACAATTTCAGATTCATTGATTTGTCATAAGACTCAAATTATATGCAACAAATTTCAAAGCGAGTTAGACGCGGGTGCTGACGCGCGTGGCGTGCGCGTAGCGGGTGCGTGTCGTCGGAGCGCGCCCTTAAGGGTGGAAAGAAAGAAAGTTGTGAAAGTTGAGCATGGTTTCGGCATCACCTGAAATGTTAGCAGCAAATTTTTATGACCATGCGATAGGGGCTGCACTTGAATTGCTGTAGCTCTGATGACGAAAAATATAATGCATACCATAGCCCATAGACATCTACATCTATCTTCGAATAAGACTGATACTATATACTGGAGGGTCCTAGGACTATAATGCAATGCCTCGTTTCCAGTAAATGTGTTTCCGTTTCTCTACACTCACCATACAAAACATAGCAGCATTTAGCTGCTATTTTACGCTGGTATTCTGTAAGAGTGTGGTCCTTGCTGGGTCAAACCGGCTCATTCATGCTACCATGTTGCTACATGTGATTTCTGGATCTCAACGACAGTACCACGTTCCGGGTCCTACTATAGCTGACACCATAAGTACCCCATAAATCTCACAAAAATTGTTCAAGCCGTTTAAAAGGAGAAGTGTTACGAACACGCGCACACCACTAATTTATATACAGGGTTATTTTTCAAAGAGTAGTTAAAGGACATAGTTCTGCGTCCATACAATGTTCGTCTACGAACCAACAGTGAAAAAAAAATACCTTTTTATGTCCGAAATTACACAAAATTGTATGTAAGAACAATAACTCCTGACGGACACTTCTGAAAACTTAGATATTTGCAGTTATCATAGAGATTTTGAGGTTATGTTTTATTTTTATGAAAGATCACTATGTTATTGCTAATGTAAGCAGTTCAGTCTTAGCCTAGCATTTATACGGTAAATAAAACTCAGGTTGTGATTAGGTATTTATTTTATTCATACCAAATAAATACAACTTATACAGTCTCATTTGGTTAAAGTCCGTGATTCAAGTTTCAAGCTAGGTAGGTCGCTAAATAAGAGTATCTAGAAGAGTAACTTAAGATCAACTATATAAATAATGATATACCGCTAAAAAGAGCCCCTTTGTCGTATCTCCTCAGTTTCAAGGCACTCCCCTTGCTGCCTCAGCTGGCATCGGAATCCTCGGCGTCGAGATATCCAATAGTGTGCAGTTTCTTGATCACTTGGAAGGGAAGGCCATATTGGCCTCTAAAAAGCTTGGCATGCTCAGCAGAGCGAGACAGTATATCATGCCGGCATATCGCTTGCAACTTTACAAAGCGCAAGTTCAGTCTCACATGAAATACTGTCCTTATCCCTGGGCCGGGGCAACCCAGTGCCAGCTCCTTCCTCTTGACCGCATCCAGCGCAGAGCGGTTCGAATCGTAGAGACCGAGTTCTTTCTGATTGGCTCGATTCACTGGCGCTGCGTAGGGATGTTGCATCCTTTTGCATTTTCTATTGAATCTACCACGGGGAGTGCTCTGAGAATTGTTCCGATTAATTCCAGCCGCCAAATTTCACGAACGCACATCGCCTCAAAATACACGATACTATACTCACCATTTGGATGCTTGGCGGTCCATCAATGTGCGTTTTACTAGAAGTTTTCTTCCTCGTACAAATTCTCTGTGGAATTGTTTACCACCGCCGATTTTTCCACACCGATACGACTTAGGGACCGTCAAGAAAAGAGCATCCACCTTTCTAAAAGGCCGGCAACGCACCTGCAATGCCCCCGTTGTTCGGTTGTTCATGGGCGGTGGAAGTCACTTCCACACATACCATCAGGTGAACCGCATGCTTGTTTGCTCCCTCTTCTATAACAAAAAATACTGTTTTTGCAGGTTTTGAAAATATGAGTAAATAAGTAAGACTTCTACTTTTATTCGAAATTATCGCAAATTGAATGTTATATGCAAATTGATTTATAGGCAACAACGTTTTTGCCTACCGATCGACCCTTATAACCCTTGTACGAATGTGTGCGAGCGCAGTTAAATCAGATAAAATAATGAATTACCACATTACATTTTTAATTTAAAAGATAAAAGGAAAGAATATTTGAGTTTTTTTTTTTAATTAATTTTACTTCACCTTTTGCCTATACTACTTATTCTGAACCTTCATTGCAAAGTTGGCCGGTTATTGAAAAATAACTTTGTATAGTCTTTACTAGCGATGTCCCGCGGTTTCGCACGGTTAATTTCTGGATTTCGACAACAGCGTCACTTACTGGGTTTTGTAGTGAATTTAAACCATCCAGTGACCTACTCAAACACACACAAAACTTTCCATCAAAATAGGTTCGGCAAGTGATTTATTATATAGATGAAGCTTAGGAAACTGACGACGATATTAGCTATTACCAGAACTAGTCTCCCGACTCGTTAACGGCCGGGAGTTACGACAGTTGGACGGACCATTGTTACAGAACATTACCGATTGAGAGCCAGTTAATGCGTGCGTATAACGAGAACGTATTAAATATGTTTAAGGGAAACATTTCTTGAAGTGGAAACTTCTTTAGACACGTTGAGCACATTTCGGATGGAGATAAAACACTGAACTCGCGTGACCGTCATGTTCCAATCCAGTTGGTTATATTTTACAAAATTGATATGTATTTGTAAATTTGTTTGTGTTATATAGATAATAATCATTATTTTTCATGTAAAACAGTGCAATAAATGAAAATTTTATTGTTATATTAATACGTGGATATAAATAATTTCTAATAATTAATACTGCCCAAAAAGTATTTCTTAACAACCCAAAAGTTCACAAGTTTGTGAAAGAAGTTTTCACTTCTGACGTGCAACCAAGGAGGTTATAATTTATATTATAACCTCCTTGCGTGCGACTAACAGTTTTTTTTTAGAAGTGACACGGATTAAGGAGCACATATAGTAAATGGTTTCTGCGGTCCATAGACGTCTTCATTTAAACTTGTTTAAGTTATTAGTAGTAAAATATGAGCGATGGCTACCACATGCGCCATTCTTGTTGACAGCTGCTACTTTGAGCGACTGTTCTATTCAGGTTTTCAACACATTTACTGGCAAAAATTTAAATAGTACGCAGACTCCTATAAAAAAAGTTTATAAATAGTCTTCGGTTCTCTACACGCACCATGCGAAACACAAAGGCATTAAACTGCTATTACCCGCTGGCTTTCTGTGAGAGCGTGATCCTTCCCTGATCGCGCCGAGCCCTTCGTGCTGCCACCATATTATATCTGCAACATCGTTACCATGACTAGATTCATGCTGCAGCTATATTAGTAGTATAGTTGTAGCACGAATGGGTCGGCTCGACCGGGGAAAGACCACGCTCTCACAGAATAAAAGCGTAAAATGGCAGCTTGACACTGCTGTGTTTCGTATGGTGAGTGTAGAGAACCGAACACCCACTTTACTGGAAAAGAGGCATAACATCTTAATCCTCACGGGTGACGACGCATCTGCATTTTGATTCTTTATTAAGCATAAATGTAGATGTCTATGCTTCACAACAACCATATACCATCAGGCGGACTGTATGCTCGTTTGTCACCCTATCCTATAAAAAACTTACGAACTTAGTAACTTCTCACATGTAGGAATAGATTTGACTTAGTTTTGAAAAGGTCTTATTTTTCTGGCTATTCTTGTGATTAATAAAGAAGCAACGAAGAAATAAAAGACTTGTGTAAAATTAACTCATAACATCCATCTTCAGTCACGGAATGGCTACAAGTTATATTGTGGCAGAATTAACTTCATTAAAACACACCGTGTGTCTAAAAGTGACATAATAATAAGTTATATTCCTCATACTTGCAGAGTTCATTGGTAAAATGCTGATTAAATTAATAAAAGAAGGTTTTAAAATATTGTTTCAAAACCATTATCTGAAGACAAACACAAAATATTTACCTTTTTTATTTTTTAATATGTATGTAATATGTATGTACGAATATAACGCGCCGCTGTCGTCGCGTCGCAAGCGAAACACACTAAAGCCTGAATCGCGCTATCAAAGTTCATAAGTTACCGCCTTACAATCGTTAAGAAGTTACAATTTATTAGAGCTATAGTTTAAAAATATATATAGTTATATATTTATCTATAGTTTAAACTGATGCCCCCGAAACCTCTTTTCCGGAAAGAATTTCGTAAATTCCGATCTTAGCTGACCTCTACTTGGCGAAAGGAGAGAGAGAGAGAGAGACAGAGAAAGAGATTACATGTATACCTGTTTACTAGTATTTCCCTTATTTTCGTCAAAATCTGCACGTGTCAACACTTACTATTCTCCCAGGATTGATTAGAAAGGCGTTAAGTCCGCCCATTGTCAGACCAAAGTTGATTACAATATAGTATAAGTGAGACCCTTGCTTGGGTTCGCCATTTCTTATATTAAGAACTTTTTAAGTAAGGAAAAATTTACGGTATCATCCAATGCGTGTTTAGCAGTCTTTACCTGTCCTTCTTCTACTCTTTGCTCATTCTCAAAGACGTTTTTCGTTGCTCACAAAATCACGTAAAAATATACAGATTCAATATCAGATATTAAAATGCAATGCATAATGTTTTCTTATATTTACGCGAAAACTACGCTTCGAAACATCAGGAATTAATAAAAATAAGCAAAATAAGTTAATTAAACGCGATAAAATCCGTAAAAGTAGTTTTATTCAATGTGCAATGCATAGTTACGATTTGATTTAGGATAGGATTGATATTACCAATGTCTACTCCAAAGTTCCAATAATAACAATAATGTTTTATCTGGAGCTCTATAGTTAATAAGACTATTAACTACTAAATAGCTTTCAGTTGTCACACATTAGTCTAAATGTAAAAAATCTGAATTTCAGCCAATTTCTTAAACGAGTCCTAAAGACTACTTACGCCGTAAATTTAATGTCCGGCAGCTTGATATCGCGGCTAATATGTGAGCTAGACAGTATAAAGCATGATGTAGGTCACAAATAATGAACTGGCGGGGAGTGGCGAGTTATGAAATGCCTGGGAACTGGGAAAATTAGTTATTTTCATCGTGCCATAATTATTTTATAGCTGTTAGGTTGCCATGTAATTCCACGCTTTGGCATCCAGCTTCGAAAGTAGCTATTATACCGCTCCTTCTTATTGCAGTTCCCCATTTTCTGCTCCGTATCCTTTAAAAAATATGTTCTCTTTTTCATCGATTCACTTTTTGTCTTTCATTACATACAGCATCTGCAATGTAACTGCAATACACTTTTATAATTCAATTTAGACAAGATGTATTCAATGTCGTTATTACTCGTATACCACTACCACGAGGGCTGATAATCGTACGCTCACCAGATGTCGCTAGTTGTAACTAAGGTGAACTTATCTGTTGCGCAGATGGTCACACAGTGACTTCATGATTGAAAAGTTGGTATTTCTGTTTCAAATGTAATTATATACACGAAAAATTAAAAATTAAAAAAAACCTCCGAAACAAAAAGAGCTGCTGATCTACAAATGCCTGAACCGGTTTTGATAAAACAAGAATGTTTAAGAACCACCGCTAGAAAACCTGCTATTAAATTAAAAAAAAATACACTCAAATCGATTCATCCATTTAAGTGCTACGGTGCCATAGACATACACACAGACATACAGACAGGCACATATAGCGGTCAAACTTATAACACCCCTCTTTTTGGGTCGTTGCTAAAAACAATGCCTTAGTACTGTATTCTTTAACTTTTTTTAATACTTTTACTTTTACAAATAGCGGCAGTTTGGTTTATCCATTATTAATGTAATTTATATAAAATATGAACTAATATTTCAGAAAAAAACATTAATCTCTACTTATTTGTAACAAATTAACTTCCCCCGCTATGAAATCTATTAAATATTTCACCTCATTCTTAAGTGGTGTCGCCCTATTGGCAGAAAAAGTCGTGGATTAACAAAGTGCCTAGTAAACAGCGTCTCCGATTCTCTACACTCACCACACGAAACACAACAGCATTAAGCTGCTATTTTACACTGGTATTCTATGAGGATGTGGTCCTTCCCCGGTTGTGTCTACCACACAGTCCACACGACACAAACGAGCACACAGTCCACCTGATGGTAAGTGGTTGCCGTAGGCCCATACACATCTACATCTATCCTTGATTACGAATCAAAATTCAGATGCGTTGTCACCTGTGAGGACTAAGATGGAATGCCTCTTTTTCCAGTAAAAAGCCATACGAAACACAGCAGCGTTAAACTGCTAGTTCACGCTCGCACGCATTCTGTGATAGCGTTCCCCGGACTTGCGGACCCATTCGTGCTGCAACAATACTACAAATATAGCTCCATCATGTCTCTACCACATATAAAATGTCTATATAATTATTTTATCACCATAATCTAATTATGAAATGGTATATTGCTATATATAATAATAATAATAACTTCCTGATCGAATTACGGTCACGGGCAGCCTCAACGGAGATCAGCCGTCTGCGTAGAACAGGATTATAGTGCCCAAGTGCATACGTAGTACAGGTGCACTTCCTATTTCTTCACTCTCATAGTCCGATGGGACAGTAGCCCAATACAACCGGAGAGAGATCAGGCGCGGGACCTACGGCTTAACGTGCTTTCCAATGCACGGGGGTGAAACACTGTCAACTTCCTGATACTGGGTTACTACTGAGAATTTTTTGTCAGAGAAGCCCAGTAACTGATTTTGACCCGACCTGGGATTTGAACAGGGGACCTTATGATCAACAATCGCTTTACAACTAGACCAACAACAATCAGTTTGTTCGTAATATGGAATTAAATAAACATAATTGCGAAAGTGATATTAGAAGGATTTATCTGTCTCTTAACTTTACGAGGGTGAATCAATTCTAAAGTACACCCCTTTTAATGGCGCCCGGACCAATGGTTTGTTTAGTGCCAAACGCATCGATCGAGACATTAATATTACTGATTCCGTCACGGTGTGTTTGGAATGGGAGTTTTAACTCTAGAATATTTAAAATGCATTTGTGCTGCTGACCTTATTTAAATTCAGAATTCTCTTATTTTATTTACACAACAAGATACAAAATCAAACAGTGAGTTCATTCAAAAGTTCTACTTATTTCATAATTTACTGAAATATTTTCCAGTAGTCCAACTAACTTCAATATAAATAAAATGAGAACATTATCAATGTAATCGAAGTGAATTAAGAACTCATTATTTTGGATAACTCAAAAACCAATGGTCAGATCTTCATCAATTTACATGGGACCAGATGAAAATCCCCAGCTTTCAAATAAAAAAGAATCATGTTCTGAGGTAACACACATTAAAAATACACTCGAATTGGGAACCTCTTCTTTTTTGAATTTGAATAAAAATATATTTAAAAAAAAGGAAATTTTGTGCCTACATTATAACTACTTCTAATGACTAAATAATATACACATGATATTATAATAAAAATTATAATAAATAATACATCATAATAATACCTACATTCTGTACAGACAATCTCCAAATGCATGCGAGAGTTACGCAACTTCAATACAGTTCGTATTGAAGAGCGATTTAGCGGAACCAATGCTCCAAACTTTTCACAAGAGATGTCTGTCGGAAAAAGCCAGTTGTCGAAGTAAAAGACCGATTGTGAAAGCGTTATTTGGGAACACCTGAGAATGTAGGTGAGATTGAGAGGTTCTGCAGTCACAATCGTTGCAGCTACACACAAGTGTGAGTAACGATACAAGAGTAAGTCTCAATCGATGCTATTCCGACTTTTATGAATAAAAATAATTTATTTATTTCAAATCTTTATTGCACATAAAGTGTACGATTGGCGGACTTAATGCCTACATGCATTCTCTACCAGTCAACCACGAGCTACGCAGAATATCTTAAGGCATAAAAATATCCAGATAGTATACATAAATATAAAGCTTACATAATATACATATAAGGCTAAGAAATTCCGTGGAAAAGTCACCAGGGTTCCGTAGAACTGTATAGTTTTGCTTTTTAAATAATTCCACAGTTAGGTACAAATATTATTTTGAAATAATCCAAAATATTTGATAAAAAGTACCCATTACTGTTGCTATGTAGGTAGTTAACGAGCATTTGGGACTATATTGCAGAGCAATAATTAGTAATATTTCTTTTAAATATTTCTCTAAGAAAGATTAAAATAAATTTGACTCCATGAAACAAAGGGGATTTGGTGAGGTTTCCAAATCCTTAAAAGTTTAGAAAACTCTGCTTTATACTATTAAAATAATATTAAAGAACAATAAAAGTAATATTGGATATTACAAACTGAAAATCACTGAGCTTATTACATTTTCAAAATAAATGTGATACTTGAAATAAATGCTAGCGACATAGCCTAAATGGCCTCTCAGACCATTAAAGTAGAAAGAACTAAAAATTTGCATAGAGGAAAGCATTCATTTAAAAAAGGCAAGAAAACAGTCTTCATTTATCTTAATGTTTGTACGATACAGACATGGTGAATAGGGATTTTGACCCCGTTGTTTTTATTCGACGTCACTGCAAGCCCTGCGCTACAGTATTAAATTGTTTTTCCCTCTGTTAGAATTGAACTTAAATGTTGCGCTTTGCTGGCGCAACCCCAAACCCGTTAGTCCATTGGTGATTTTAAATTACGACGCGGAGTAATAACGCCAGCGATTAAGTTACAAATTAGTTTAAGTTAGTTTTGAGATAGTTGAATATAATAAATTAACGTGGTACTGCCATACTGCAGTAGAACTTGTAGCACGAATGGGTCTGTCTCGACCAGGGAAGGGCCAAGCTCACCCAGAATACCAGCGTAAAATAGCAGGTAACTAAAATTTAGATGCATCTTAGTCCTCAGGGGTAGAGCCCCTGAGGACTAAGATGCATCTAAATTTTAGTTCTCATTCGAAGATATATGTAGAGGTCAATGATCCAAAGTGAACTGTATGATCGTTTGTCATCCTTATTCTATAAAAGAAAACACATCGCAAATTTTTTTATCGCATTTTCGATTTGTGTACATATTTTTGTACATAAACTAGTCTATGAAATTAATTGCAAGTGATGCAGGAAGTCGATGGATGCAGGTGGCTCAGAACCTAGCTTGCATTCCTTCTGGAAGGTCTATGTTCAGTAGTGAACTTGTGATGCGTTGTAATGATGATGATGATGGTAATGTTAAGATGCCAAGATAATCTTTAGGATAAATACATTCATATAGTGAAATACTAAAAATAACTGTCACGTTGGTCTAGTTTTCGTACACGCAGCTGCACGTGGTGCTGGGTCCGAATACCGAGTCAAGCCAAACATCACTTATTGCATTTATCTGTCAAGACATTGTCATTAGATCTAGAAGTCAATAAGTTGGCGGTGTGTTACCCCCGTGCCTTGGAAAATAAGGTCAAGTCCTGCGTCTAATCACTCCTCAGTGGAGTTGGATTGCTGTACCATTGGTCTAAGATAGTGAGAGAATATAGAGTAAACTGGTGATTTTGCATATTTTTTTATAGGATAGGGTGACAAACGAGCACACAGTCCACTTGATGGTAAATGGTTGCTGTGACCCATAGACATCTACATCTATCCTCAATAAAGAATCAAAATGCAGATGCATCGTCACCCGTGAGGAATAAGATGAAATGCCTCTTTTCCAGTAAAATGGGTCACCGGTTCTCTACACCCACCAAACGAAACACAGCATTGTCAAGCTGCCATTTTACGCTGGTATTCTGTGAGAGCGTGGTCCTTGTCCGGTCGAGACAACCTATTCGTGCTACAACTATACTATTAATATAGCTGCAGCATGGCTCTACCACGCATATACTTGGGCACTATAATACTACTTTAAAACTTTCAAATGACTACATTTGAAAGTTTAGACTATTATTTAGTGAATATGCCTCACTTGGGTTTTTTTAGTTTTGATTATCGTGGACTGCGTCTTTTGCTGGATTTACTTTTACTATATTGCCCTCCAGACGAATTTTGATCATGACGGCCAGTCTCTACAGTCACTGTTCATCAGCGCAGAAAAGTATTATAGTGCCCAAGTATATGCGTGGTAGAGCCATGCTGCAGCTTATATAGTTTTGTTTTAATATTAGAGTTACCAACGCCAATTATTTATCTTCTATGAACTTTATAATAGGGATTGACAGTTCCAATAATTATTTTAATAAATATTTAACTGGAAATAGAACAAAGCTGGAGCAATCCGTAACGTTAAATTAAACACCACACAGTCCGGTTGCTTGTACATAAAACTGAAGCATGGGCTATTTTCTGCCGACTTCCAAAAAGGAGACGGTACTCAATTTGACTCTATGTTTTTTTTTTATGTGTCATACCTCATAACTTTTTACTTGGTGAACCGATTTCGATGATCCTTTTTTATTTGAAACCTGGTACTTCTTGTGTGGTCCCATATGAATTTTATCAAGGTCAGACCAATAGTTTTTTGAGTTATTCTTAATAACTTATATTGAAGTCGGCTGTACAAAATTTTTAATTTTATATTATTATATTATAACTATTCATTATAACTATTCATTCACATAGGAATCCACATATCATAGCAGTGTATGTCATTTTCTCTTACTTTTGCTTTTTTCTACCGACTTCAAAAAGGAGGAAGTACTCAATTCAACTGTATGTTTCTTTATGTGTGTTACCTCATAACTTTTTTCTCGGTGAACCGATTTCAATGATACTTTTTTATTTGAAAGCTGGTGCTTTTCGTATAGTTCTATATAAATTTAATCAAGGTCTGACCAATAATTTTTGAGTTAATCTTAATTTAAATTGAAGTCGGTTGTACATAATTTTTAATTTTTAATTATTACTAAATTGTGTTAACACAATTATTATTATTTAACAACTAATTGAATTAATCAATTAAAGTGTATATTTTATGGGCATTTCCGTTATAATAATTGGGTACATAATAGCTTATTTTTTGTAGAATAAGGGTAACAAACGAGCACACATCCTGACTCTGATGGTAAGTGGTTACTGTGGCCCATATACATCTACATCTATCCTTGATTATGAATTCAAATGCAGATGCGTTGTCACCCGTGAGGACTAAGTGGAATCCCTCGTTTCCAGTAAAGAGGGTCTCCGATTCTCTACATTCATCATACACTAAACATCTCAACGCTGCTATTTTACGCTGGTGTTCTGTGAGTGTGTGACTTAATTATACCTCACTTTGCTATTTTTGTGTGTCCTAATTTAATGAATGACAGTAAAGTGATACCTTTGTTTAAATTTGGTAGTAGAGTATTTTGGTCTCGCTAATTTTATATCTCTTTCTGTACTACCAACTCTCAATATTTTTTTTAAATATTTTAATACAAATTAAATTACTAAATAAAATCCAATTTGGTTCGAAAAGTTTATAATGTAACTTTCCATAAACGTATTTTTTTAGTTTGCTGCACTACCTTCCATATGTTAATTTCTGCTGAGCCTAATGGTTGTTTATTTAAAAAAAAAGTTAGTTAAGTCTGCCATATGTACTATTATAGTGCATAAAAGCTTGAATAAATAAGTATAATTGGTAATGATATTGACCGGAATAGAGCATTCGTTGCTCAAATAATTAAAAATTAAAAATTTTGTACAGCCGACTTCGATATAAATTATTAAGAATAACTCAAAAACTATTTATTGGTCCGACCTTGATCAAATGTATATGGGACCATATGAGAAGCACCAGCTTTAAAATTAAAAAAGAATTATCGAAATCGGTTCACTCAGAAAAAAGTTATGAGGTAACACACATAAAAAAACATACAGTCGCATTGAGTACCTCCTCCTTTTTGCAGTCGGTAGAAAAGAAAATAGTGCGTTTACCTAATTCGAAGAGCACCTCCCGCCCTCCCTCAATTTCGTGCACTATCCCTGTCCCACTACTCTTAACATCACTACTCAAGGAAAGACAACCGTCGATAATATGACACGTGTCGTGTTTAGCCTCAAAATGAGGCATCATAAGGTGAAGTTACATAAGACATATCATTTTATTTTATTAGGCGGATCATAACTAATTAAATTTTAACATTTTTAATATAACGTCTTTACGCAAAGTAACACCTTATTCTATTTTTTTATTAATAAAAAGAACGTTACCCCCCCCCCCCCACAAGGGTTTTATCCTGTATCGTGGAGGCAGTTTACAAATATAAATTGCACAAGGACAAGCATCAAGACCCGGAACAATTATTTGTAGGCCTGGGATTCGAAACCGCAGCCCCCAGCGCTGCAACTTATTTCTAAGCCACCACGCCACGGAGCCGTCATATCAGTTACACTAAAAGAAATTCAATTAGTTTTACTATTTCTTACTACAGTTCCACAACAAGTAGCAAAGATAGATAAATAAAAAATAAGAAAAAAATAAGATTCCTATAGATCAGGAAAACTCCTAACTACATCCGCTTTATATGTATTAATGTCCAAACATTTTATATTTTTCAAGATTTTAATGATTTCAAATATTATGGATATGGATTTAATTAAATTTACTGTTTCTTACTATAGTCCTACAATAAATAGCGTAGAGTATAATTCACCTTGGTTCACCTCTAAAGAACAATAATATTTTTTTCCACAAAACCTAATTTGTTTTGTGTCAACTCAGCCGTAAATCCTAAACAAGTCGTAAAACAAGATAGGGTATTTATAATCTATGAGGCAAACACTAAAATTTGCGATGAAATTTGAAATGGTCGAAGTATAAAATAAAGAAATAAAATTGGACTTGGCTATATCAGTTCGAACAAGATCTGTTATTGCTGGTACCTTTTGGCTTAGATAAGGTGACTTAAGCTGTTTAGAATTTAATAGAAGATAAAGTTTTCGTCGATCCTCGTGTAAACAAAATGTTTGTTTCATTATCTTTTTTATAAGGTGGGCTGTCTGGGTTTTTTTGTTTACCGAGTAGTGGTGGTTTAAGAACATCTACTACCCCATATCATAGGGAAACATATCAGGAGATGGGCAGCAGTGTCTTCCTAATAACCAACGTTCCAAGCGTAGGGGTGGCCTATGTTCAATAGTGGACTTTAATAGGCTGTAACGGTACTGGTCTGGGTTTTATTATTTATTGTGTGTCCCCACCAGTTGGTGGTGTTTCTCCCCGTGCCTCGGAAAGCACGTAAAGCTGTTTATCCTGTGCCTAATCTCTCTCCGGTCGTGTCGAATTATCGTCCTTTCGGACTATGAGGGTGTGACTTCTGTGCTTGCATTGTAATTGGGCACTTTAATCCTGTCCTGGGCAGACGGCTAGTCTCCGTTGATAGAAATTCGGTCTAGAATACAATATTATTTATTTACTTTTACCATTATTTGTCCGTTATCGTCATTGGAATTTTGGTAGTTCAGGGAATAAGTGCCCGCTGTAAACAGTACGTAAGCAAATTGTGTTCGATCACCGTCGACACCAATGTATTAGTTAAGCACGGTTTCACGTGCTGATTGACCAAGAGCTGAACGAAAACATCGTGAGGAGAGTAGTACGTCTGTAATGTAAGAAAAAATACTTCTAGTGGATTGTTTTTGCCCTAAAACCCCCTCAAGAATGAGATATGTCTCTTTGAAAGCAATCACGCATGCGCTTCTTTTGTTTTTTATTTTTATTTTAATTATCATCATCATCATAATTACTACACATTCAAAAGCTGAACATAGGCCTCTCCTGTGTTTAGCTGAGGACTTGTAAAGGGCTGTAGTGATGATATACTTACATATATTTAATTGTATTATGATATATTTAATACGCTGAATACCGGCTTCAGTCGTCGAGCGACCCCTTAGTAAAACCAAACTGTTTTTATGGAGTAATTTATTTGTATTACTAAAATTAACATTTCATTAAAACATTATATTCAAATTTTTTACTGAGAGTTGGTAGTACAGAAATAGGTCTAAAAATAGCGGATTCCATTAATTAAAGTAATCAGGAAACACTGGTGATTTGATACTAGTATTAAAAATAGCAAAATTCAAGTGCTTATAAATCTATTATGGATGCAATAATTATAACGGAAATACCCCATAAATCTGCGTTTTAATAGATTGGTTCGATTGGTTGTTAAATTATAATAACTGTGTTAACACATTCTAGTTATCATATTGATTCAGCTCATAATACATAAACTCTAGAAGCAATTAAATACAATCCTATATGGTATGTTTAAGATTCCTATACTTCAGGCAATCTCGTAATCACATCCGCTTTATAAATATGTGTCAGTCAACAAATACAATATATCTTTCAAGATTACAATGAATATCAGACAACACAGTAGGTACCTCTAATATCCACGACCGCGCGAAGGCATGCGAAGTCTAGCAACTTGCTTTAGGGCAGTCCGGTGGACATTTTCGTGCCTTAAAATATAAAAGCTACATTTATTTATTCCTGGAACTTGTATTTTACAAACAGAAAAAAAATATTGAAAAAAAAATTAATTAGAGCAACAAAATTACCTCGGAATCAGCATAGTCCGTAGCTTACACATTTCTAAAAGGCCGGCAACGCA
This sequence comes from Parnassius glacialis, assembly GCA_033319125.1. Classification (NCBI taxonomy): domain Eukaryota; kingdom Metazoa; phylum Arthropoda; class Insecta; order Lepidoptera; family Papilionidae; genus Parnassius; species Parnassius glacialis. Next base: position 25,805,408 of record JAVANC010000007.1, on the reverse strand, counting down.
TCTGCAATTCCCCTGGTGTTGCGGTTGTTCATGGGCGGCGGTAGTCACTTACCATCAGGTGAGCTGCATGCTCGTTTGCCCCCTCTTCTAAAAAAAAATAACGTTATAGTTACAACTGCTCTCCTAGAATATCAGCGCTGCGGTAACTATGTTATTATTATTTAATTGTATTCTATTGGAGTTACATAAGTAGACTAGCGAGAATTCGTTGGACATATGTAATTTAGTACCTATTTCATAACTTATAATCACTAAGTACTTAAGCGAAGTGACATTAAATGTAATGGTTATTAATGTTATACAATAAGTAAATCACACTAGTTAGCTATTAAACTAGATTACTCTATTGAATAAAACTACTTTTACGCATTCTATCGCGTTTAACGGTTTTTAGTGATTCCCGACGCTTCGGGTACTTTACAGCACCCGTGGTCACGGGGGACTGAGGTGATTGACGTCCCGATGTGAGAGTTAACCCGGAGTAACTTCATCTTTTAAAAAAAATCTGAATGTACTCCGGGTTAACTCTTTAACAACGCCCAGAGGTAACGCACATAAAAAAAAGAAAAAAACATACAGTGAGTACCGTCTCCTTTTTGAAGTCGGTAGATAAGAGCTGATGATCATAAGGTTGAACAGATTGCATTGAAACCAATATAAGAACACTCTCGATTAAGACAATCAAAATATCTAATCAAATATAATAATTTCAATGAAAATCGATACAATAATAAATAAAACAAACTTACAATAAAAAAAATTAATCAAAATCGATATAATAATTAATAAAACACACAATAAAAAAAACTTAATTAATCCTTAATTCATCCGTTCAGGAGCTGTGATGCCACAGACATATATATGTATATATATATATATATGTATATAGATACACAGATAATACAGACTAAAACCCCTCTGTTCGTCGTGGTGAAAAGACAGTCTTATCACTTAAACAACAAATAAATTAAATTGTCATTAAAATTTATGTACAACTAAATGACAGCACTTTTCCTAAGTCTAATATGTTATTTTGTAACCTATCTACTCAATAAAAAGGAAATAGCCTTTGTTCCCTTCCGGCGTTTTCAAGAAAAAACCGATGAACTAAAATGCTATTGAGTTCGCAGTTCAAATAAAGAGTGTCTTCAAGGCGAGGCCGTCTCGGTGACAGTTTAAGGTCGTCTGGGTGACTTTGCTTTATTCATTCCGAATATTGTAATTGGTCGCTGAAAAAGTTTGGGATAGACTTTGATGTGCAAACAGTGGAAACGAAAACAAATTTAAAAAGGGATCAGTTTACATTTGTTATTGTGCGCTTAGATGAAACAATTTACGCTAGAAAAAAAAATGTTTTTGGAACTTTATTTGATAACGTTATATAGTGGTGGCGTTAGAATATCCACAGCCTCTTATCTTTTTGTACGTGGTAGAGCCATGCTGCAGCTATATTAGTAGTATAGTTGTATCATCGAATGGGTCGGCTCGACCGGGGAAGGACCACACTCTCACAGAATACCAGCGTCAAATAGCACCTTAACACTGCTGTGTTTCGTATGGTGAGTGTAGAGAACCGGAGACCCTTTTTACTGGAAACTAGGCATTCCATCTTAGTCTTCACGGGTGCCAACGCATCTGCATTTTGATTCGCAAACGAGGATAAATGTAGATGTCTATGGGCCACAGCAACCACTTACCATCAGGTGGACTGTGTGCTCGTTTGTCAGCCTATACTATAAAAAAAGCCTCATATCTTTCCGTGGGTGTCGTAAAGTCGTAAGAGGCGACAACGCAAAACAAACCAGAAGATGGGCTGCAGCGTCTTCCCGATAACAACTTAAAGTTATGAAAAACCGCGTTTGCCAACTCTCCTGCCAAGCGTGGCAACTATGGCAAAATCCCCTATTAGGCAATATATAGGAGAGACCTATTATCAGCAGTGGACTTTTATAGGTTGTAATGAATGGCCGGATGGAACGTTGTATCATGAGTAAGCGACAGTAGGCTATTGGTGGGAATGCGAGCCGAAAACTCGGAAAGCTGTGGGTTTAAATTCCTTTTTTCACTACTGTCGTGATCCACTCCTAAAACATCTGTTTCGGCTCACTCGAAAATGTTAGTAATGTTAATGGCGTTACTTTTATTTTTTTTAAGATCGAATCACAATATATTATTTGTTTTTATTAAATTTCCAATTTGAAAATTAATAATTTTCAAAAGTAGGAAGTTATAGATTTCGGTGTGATTTTGAGAATGCGAGTTTTTATCTGATCTCCACGTTTTGAGGTCCTAGGAAGCCAGCCGGACTTCCGGTCGTATGTGTGTGTGTGTGTGTGTGTGTGTGTGTGTGTGTGTGTGTGTGTGTGTGTGTGTGTGTGTGTGTGTGTGTGTGTGTGTATGTGTGTGTGTATATATATGTACATAAAGTTTTGTGGTACGATATCTTTAGAACGAATCATATTCATGTTCATTGAAACTTCGAGCGGATTATATTTTCAAGTCAATTGGTTTAGCCTTTTCAAAGATTTTCATAAAATATAAAAACCAAAAAAATGTTTTTAAGTTTTTTTGTAAATAACTTTCACGACATTTGATTTATCAACTCCAGACATCAGAAACACTTTTTGGTACTTAAAAAGCTGTGGCGAATGCCGCCAAGCAAGTCGAAATAGAACGACACGTTCAAAAATTATTGCCATTCAAAATTCCTGAATAATCGTTCATCATTACATCATCATTACAGCCTTTCATAAGTCCACTGCTGAACATAGGCCTACCCCAAGGAATGCCACAAAGCACGGTCCTGAGCCACCTATATTCATCGACTTCCTGTATGTCTTACCAGGTCGTCACTCCATCTCGTGGGGGGTCGCCCTACACTTCGCCTACCGGTACGAGGCTGCCACTCAAGAACCTTTTTTCCCCATCGGTTGTCGGTTCTTCGAGCTATATGGCCGGCACACTGCCACTTCAGCTTACTAATCCGTTGGGCTATGTCGGTTACTCTGATTCTACTGCGGATATCCTCATTCCTAAGTTTATCACGCAGAGAAACTCCAAGCATAGCCCTCTCCATAGCTCGCTGAGCGACCTTGAGCTTCCTCATACAGCCAGCAGTGAAGGACCATGTCTCAGATCCGTAAGTCATCACTGGCAACACGCACTGGTTGTACAGTTTCGTTTTAAGGTTTTGAGGTATGTCTGATAGTTTCCCGAACGCTGCCCAGCCGAGTTGAATCCGCCGATTGACCTCTCGGTCGAAATTGGACTTACCTAGTCGGACTATTTATCCCAGATAAACATACTCGTCAACAACTTCGAGCTTAGTGCTCCCAACAACTACCGGCATAGGTGTGACATGGACATTAAACATGATCTTTGTTTTGTTCATGTTCATCCTAAGACCTATACGATGGGAGACACTATTGAGGTCATTGAGCATGTTGCTTAGGTCCTCCAGCAATTCTGCCATAAGGACTATATCGTCAGCAAATCGAAGGTGAGTGATGTACTCGCCATTGATGTTAATACCGTATCCTTTCCAGTCCAGAAGCTTTAAAACGTCTTCCAATGCAGCGGTGAAGAGTTTCACGCCGAAATAACGGTTCGTTGTACTAAATATAATATAGGACACAAGATGATGCCAGACGAAGATAATTATGGCATTTTAATAAATGTAGCGCAAGAGATAATGATTTAGTAGTCTTAATTGTGTATTATATTTAATTTATGAATATTCAACTGTTTAAAAACCTAAAATAAAATGAACATGAGGGTGAGTGGAGCCTGGGATAGTGCCATAGATAAAACTCGGGCATTTTGTAAAGTATGTTTGTACAAGTACAAACTTGTGGTGGTGTATCAAATTATACCAACATTTCGTAAGATAGCTCGTTATCCAGGTCTAAAATCTTCTTAAATTTTAATCTTTACTGCTATAATTTATTGAAATTGATCCCGTAAATTAGATTCCAGTGATATATAAAGCTATTAACTGTCAGTGAGAGGATCGTTTGTTAAAGTTACAAATTTGTTTTTCATTGATTTTGAAATTCAGCTCAACGGTTTTAAATTTCGATTGGAATTATTATAGATTAATAACAGATGTAATAAATTATTAAATTATACAAAATGTAGGCTAAACTAAATTGTCATCAGTTTCAGGCTCGTAAATTAATTAATTAAATTATGACTTAGATAATAAGATCAGATAGGTCTTTGCTGACTTTTCTCATGGCAGTTTTTTATATAGTGATTAATGTAGAAATTAATTTCAACAAGTTATTTAATTATTTATGGAATAAAAAAGCTCAATAGTTTAAAAAAATTTTGAAAAAACGCGATTGCTTTTAAATATTACGGAAAAGAGAAAAATGTTATACTCTATGTTACTTCCACAACCACGTCGGATTTAACGACATCCATATGTTAAAATTTGTCAAGTGGTTTAGGCTACAGAGCGTGCCACAGAAATAGACATAAATACATACATACGTACACGCAAAAAAACATTACCCTAGTTATGAAGCAGTTGGGTAAAAATATTCTTATCTATTCCATTCCGTTTTAATGAGGGCATCCACGACTTTTTCTGCCATCAGGACAGCGCCACTTTACAGTGAGGTAAAATATTTGACAGATTTCATAGCGGAGACGATAATTTCTTAGGAAAATGTAATCTTTAAGGTTTATATCTGTATTATTAGTTATATTTTATTACAAATACCATACAAATGAATAAACCAAACTATAAATATAACTAAAAGCCGAATTTTTTTTCTAAAAAGTGCAAAAAATTAAAAATCAAGCCACTGACGCATTGTGTTGTGTATTAATATAATACCCTAGATAATGATAAACTATTATTTAAAACTAATTTCTCAATTAACTGACACTGTAACAAAAACTTTACCTCAGTCATAACTAGCGACATCTGGTGAGTGAAAGATTATTAGCCCTCATTGCCATGTTAGTTTAGATTTTCATGCACTTTCGCAGTGAATGTAAACACGGCAGAAAACGTACGTAGAAACGCATGAAACGGATATTAGGTATTATAGTGGAATTTTCTCTAATGCTGACCAGTCTTTCTCAATGTGGCAACGCCAATTAGTCAAAAAATCATGAAAATTGTAAAAAGAATATTTAATACGTGGTAGAGCTATGCTGAAGCTATATTAGTAGTATAGTTGTAGCACGAATGAGTCGGCTCGACCGGGGAAGGACCACGCTCTCATAGAATAGCAGCGTAAAGTGGCAGCTTCATACTGCAGTGTTTCGTATGGTGAGTGTAGAGAACCGGAGAGTCACTTTACTGGAAAAGAGGCATTCCATCTTAGTCCTCATGTGTGACGACGTATCTGCGTTTCGATTCTTTGTTGAGGATTAATGTAGATGTCTATGGGTCACAGCAACCACTTACCATCTGGTGGACTGTGTGCTCGTTTGTCACCCTATCCTATAAAAAAAATTTAGGGAATGGGATTGAATTGGAGGTTAATAATGCTGATGAGCTGGGTCTCTTTTGGCTTAAACTGTATATCAGAAAGTAAAGAAATTTCCTATCATAAACTAATTATTGTAAGACGACCTCCAACTAGGTGGAGTACGCAGAGGACCTGGTAATAACATGCAGGAAGTAAACGAATGGCTCAAGAGCGTGCTTTATGGCATTGCTTAAGGGACATCAAAGACGAACTCATATTGTTTAAGTTGATTAATCTATGTTTTTGTTCGTAACGGTTTTTTTATTAACCTTTTGGTCTATGGACCAAAAGTTGTATGGCCATATATAATTCCTTATAAATTCCGCTTTAGTTTGAAGGTGTTTTGATTCATTTTTAGTGAAGTTGTTGTTGCATATATCATTGAATTTTGTTGCATATATCATTGAATTTGTTGACGCTTAGGCGTTACTTTATTTTTAACCCCCGTTACCCCCAAGGATTTTCACCTGTATTTTAGGGGAAGTTAGCATACATAAAATTCAAATGGGCACACATCGCGTGTGCTTATTTTATTTTATTTTAAAGACATTACCTCTACACTAGGATGTTTTCGTGTATCGTGAGGGCAGTTTACATGCATAAATTTCACAAAGTCAAATATCCAGATCCGGAACAATTATTTGTAGGCCACACAAATAGTAGTTATTATTTTTTAGGATTTTTAGGGATTTACGTATTAAGGTAAATCCTCCCTAAAACATGAGAGGCACATGTATATCAGTGGCATTATACAGGCTTATATATACAAGTACGTGGTAGAGCCATGCTGCAGCTATATTAGTAGTATAGTTGTAGCACGAATGGGTCAGCCCGACCGGGGAAGGACCACGCTCTCACAGAAAACCAGCGTAAAATAGCAGCTTAACGCTGCTGTGATTCGTATGGTGAGTGTAGAGAACCGGAGACCCTTTTTACTGGCAAAGAGGCATTCCATCTTAGTCCTCAAGGGTGACAACGCATCTGCATCTAGAGTCTTTATTGAGGATAGGTGTAGATGTCTATGGGTCACAGTAACCTCTTACCATCAGGTGAAGTGCTCCTTTGTCACCCTATCCTATAAAAAAAAGTAATTATATTTCGCCTTGCGGATATCATAAGAGTAGTGTTAAAGATCTGACACATTTGCTATTACTATCGTAAGTATTCGTTTTTCAAGCGTAATGATTACAATAGGTTTTTCCCATTAGAGAGGCCGATATTCAGCAATTAACTGCTGCAGAACTTTAGGTACACTTACACATTTTCAGGTTTCTGTAATTTGGGGACCCGCAATCGAACTGTATTCCAGACAAAATGCAAATGCTTGGTCACCCCTGAGGACTGCGATGGAATGCCTAGTTACCAGTAAAAATGATTTTCGATTCTTTACACATCCCATCTCTCTTACAAAGCAATAAGGACCGTGGCCGAGCTCACTTGACTACTCTAGCGCCATCTATTATCTATCTACGGAAGCGGTTGCGATGTATATCGATATGAAAATTTGACGCGCTAAATACATCGTTCTTTATTTAATACATTTCCATAGATGTCGCTACATGGTACCGCTAAGTAAGATTGACGAAGTCATTGGGCTCTAGTACGAAACAAAACAGCACTTCTCTGCTGTTTCACGCTGGTATTATACTGGTACTGTAAGAGCGTGGTCCTGACCAATTCGTAGTATAGAAATAATATATTTTAATTTATGGATTTATTATCATTCATATCCCCTGAGAATGAGGTGATCGCTGCCATATTTTTTCTAATTTATTTTGTCTTGTTAATTATTATGTGACTCTAATGATTGTAAACCGTTATTTTTTTTAAAGTTCCGCTGGCTTTCTTGATGGTTCTTCCCAGGACAAAGGAATTTTTTGGAACCAGTGCTAAATTAAGCATAAGAACAGCTTTCAATAAGTATTATTTATAATCAATATGAATAAGAAAGTTTCTGTTTCTATTTCTACACTGCAGTTATAGCTCTACCACGTATTGGTATAACGGCCCGCATAAATATTTTGATGAATTTCCACTTTAGTGTTCAGTTAGTTGTTCATAGGCTCTGACGAGGATTCTTGTCGAATAAATTCTAGTAATTAATAGTTTTTATATTGTTACATTCATTACACTGTATCAAAAGTTCATTGTCTAACATAGACCTTCCTCATAAATTGCCTCATAGGGACAGATATTAAGTGTGGCAAACGGGTTGGTAACTGCAGTTTTTTAAATGCTTATTATTATTTTTCTACAGAATAAGGGTGACAAACGATCACACAGTCCACCTGATGATAAGCGGATGCTGTGGCCCATAGACATCTACATCGATCCTCGAGTACGAATCAAACCCAAATACGTTGCCTACCCTTAAGGCTGGTTTCACAGCTGTACGGGAGTCCCGTACGGGTAGCCCGTAATGCGGGAGACCCCTACGGGTAGCGCCCGCAGTGCTCTGAAACGAGTGCTTAATACGATATGGGTGCTAGCGGAAGACAGTTGCAAATGAAAGTGATGCGAACGTATTAAAAATTATTGGTATTTATTTAATTTGTGAGAGACGACGAAGACAGAGAAAGAGAGTATGGGTACATCCCATCATCGAAGCAAGATGTTTAAAAAGTGCAATTGTAACCTTAAACTATAAACTTAGGAACGATCTGCGCAATTTTTTTTTTTTTCATATTGCGATTAGTAGTTTTGATGAACTACTATCCAGGTTTGAGAACAGAATAAAACATCAAGACATGTTTCGTGCTCCTATCTATGTTTATACATATCTATGAGAAATATATATGTCTATGACAATCCCGTGTCAATAATCGATTCACCTCGATTGTACTCACTGAGCACGGGCGCTCCGCATTGCTGTGAAACGATGGATGAGCAGCGGTGCGCTCGCGTCTCCATGTACGGGAGTCCGGGTACGGGACGCGGGTGGTGTTGTACGGGCTCTACGCGGAGCGAGTCCCGTTCGGAACAATCCGCGTCGCTGTGAAACGATGTTATAGCGCCTCACGTCTGTCTCCGCTCCGGGACCCCGTACGGGCTACTCGTACGGAACTCCCGTACAGATGTGAAACCAGCCTAAAGACTAAAATGAAATGCCTCGATTCCAGTAAAAAGGGTCTTACAAAACAAAAAATAAGAAACGGTTGCTAGGCATAGTGCAACTATATACCCCCCCCCCCCCCCCTCCCTATGAGGCAATCTTTGGGGAAGGCTAATGTTCAGCAGTGTACTTTAATAAGCTGTAACGGTAACGGAATGATCCTTCCCCAGTCAAGCCAACCTATCCATGCTGCAGCCATAATATACCTTAAGCGTATCGCTCTACCACGTAGAAAAGGTTGGGGAAAAAGTTTCTTCATAATTTATATACTAATTCAAAACTTTTTTTTTCATAGTTTCATCATCATCATCATCATCATTATAGCCTTTCATAAGTCCACGGCTGAACATAGGCCTCCCCCAAAGAATGCCACAAAGCACGGTCCTGAGCCACCTACATCCATCGACTTTCTGCATGTCTTACCAGGTCGTCACTCCATTTAGTGGGGGACGCCCTACACTTCACCTACCGGTACGAGGCTGCCACTCAAGAACCTTTCTTCCCCATCGTTTGTCGGTTCTTCGAGCTATATGGCCGGCCCACTGCCACTTCAGCTTACTAATCCGTTGGGCTAAGTCGATTACTCTGGTTCTGTGAATATCCTCATTTCTAAGTTTATCACGCAGAGATATATCACTCCGAGCATAGCCGTCTCCATAGCTCGTTGAGCGACCTTGAGCTTCCTCATACGGCCAGCAGTGAAAGACCACTTCTCAGATCCGTAAGTCATCACTGGCAACACGCACTGGTTGTACAATTTCGTTTTAAGGTTTTGAGGTATGTCTGAAAAATTTTAATTACATTTAATTATAATACATATTATGTGCCATTTTGTTCGAAAACTTGTTGCCATATTGTTGGTAGTGACAATACCGTTGCTGTCTTGGGGTTTTTGATCAAAAAAATGCGACAAGTAATTTTGACAGTCCTCTCTTGATGTTAATCTAACACTACCCAAAGAGTTCTGAAGAGACCAAAATAGGTTAAAATCTAAGGGTGCAAAGCCAGGACTATATGGTGGATGTATTAACACTTCCCAACCAAGCTCTCTCAATTTTTACTGAGTGGCCAAATATGTGTGTGGTCTGGCGTTATCATGATGAAAAACCACTCCTTTTCTGTTGATCGATTCCGGCCATTTTTTCTCAATTTATTGCTTGAGCCTCATTAGTTGTTGGCAGCAGAGATCCAAAACAATGGTTTTGCCTGCGGTAAAAGCTCATAATAAACGATGCTCTTCCAATCCCACCATACACACAACATCACATTATTGCGTGTTAATCCGTGTTTCGCTACAGTCTGTAGAGCTTGATTACCCTTTGACCGTCCACTTTTTATCACCAGTGATTAATTTTTTTTTTCAAAAATGGTTCAGTTTCATTACTTTTCAATTTTTCAATAGAGAATCACAAATGAGTAGACGATTCATTAGTTTTCTTTCAGTGAGCTCGTGTGGTACCCAAATATCCTCAATTCCTCGGCTATGTCATAACTACTAATTCACTTTTTCAAAAATTGCATTGACATCTTTGACATCAAAATTTCCGACCTGAAAACGCTTGAAACAACTTTGTGCTACTCTTACTGACACTGCATTAGTTCCATAAACGTCACAAATTTATTTCGCGGCTTGAGTCGCATTTTTCCGTTTTTTGTGATAAAACTTCAGAATGTATTTAATTTCGTCGTTACATTCACTCATTTTGGCGGACAATAAAACAACTGAAAAAGGCGGGAAAATGTTGTTTACTTTTTAGTTTTCTTTTTCTTAATGTCTTATGTACATTAAGACCAGCCAGATACAAACAGTACAACCAAAGAGATCTTTTCTTTCTTTCTCTTCAGTTTTATAGAAACAAAATACGAATAAACTTTTTCCCTGACCTACTAATAATGGTAGGAGGCCTGTACCCACCTCTGATATTACTTGTAAAAGTTTGGCAATCTAACTTAAAATAGGCATGATTTAAAAGAGGCATGGTTCCACATTTCGACGCTTAACTTCAAAATTAGCTTGCAGGCACATAATCTCTAACCTTACGACCAAATTTCAGCCTACTACCTCTAGTGCCAAAACCTAGTTTTGGCACTAGAGGTGGCTGTGAGGCGACGGTATATTCAGTGCGTACATTTTTAACAAACTCTGATGCAGATGTTCTTGTGAAGGTTGACCTAAGGAATGCTTTTAACTCTATCGATAGGGTAACCTTGCTGAAAGAAGTAGCTAATAATACCCCCGAAATTTATCATTACGTTTGGCAATGTTATAGTTAAAATACTAACTTGTTTTACGAAAACTATGTTATCGATTCTGCTGTCGTTGTTCAGCAGCCACTGGGTCCAGCACTTTTCAGTTTGGCAATTCAACCCATTATTTAAAATTTGAAATCCAAGCTGAATGTCTGGTACCCAGACGACGGTACACTGGGAGGTGATGCAGATGACGTCCTCAGTGATCTTACTCATATTTTTCAAATATTTAAAAATATTGGCCTTGAACCAAATAGCAATAAATGTGAAATATTATCTACTTCTCATAGACATTTTAATTCAAAATTTTAATTATATTTGTCCAGGAATAAAAACTGTCAGTACGGAATCACTATACCTGCTAGGTGCCCCGTTGTTTATCGATAGTATTAAACCTGTTTTAAAAACAAAATTTGATCAGTTTTTAAACCACGTTGATAAATTGTATAAATTAAACCCCCACATAGCTCTTACTATTTTAAAATATTGTCTTCTTATACCTAGATTTACATACTTACTCCGCTCGTCCAGTCCAGTCTGTCCAGTCTGGAAATGTTCGGATATTTTACAAGATATTGATAATAATCTTAAAATAGCTATAGAAAAAATTCTAAATTTAACTTTAAATACAACAGCCTGGACTCAAGCTACTTTACCAATAAAATTTGATGGCATTGGTGTGAGAAATCTTTCTAGCGTTGCATTGCCTGCTTTCCTTGCTTCCGTGCATAGTGTCAGTGACATACGTAATATAATTTTAAATAATAAAGTAGACCTATGCTTTGCTACGGAGGCAGAGCAGACATGGCAAACGCTCTGTCTTGGTGAAAATGTTCCACTGGAAGTTAACCAACAAAAACAGTGGGATATTCCGTTGGTACAGGGCGTGCAGAAGGATTTTTTTCATAATTTCCATAGTGACCAAGATAAGGCACGCCTTCTAGCTGTTTCGACTAAGGAATCTAGTCACTGGTTACACGCTTTACCATCAAGTAATCTCGGCACATTACTTGATGCGGAAAGCTAACGCATTGCCGTAGGAATCCGACTAGGAGCGGCGATTTGCCAACCCCATCAGTGTCCCTGTGGTAGCAGCGTCGACAAGTTTGGGCTCCACGGACTTTCATGTAAGAAAGGCGCTGGTAGGTTTTCACGACACAGTTCTTTGAACGATGTCATCCGAAGGGCTCTTGTCTCTATAAATGTTCCCTCGGTTTTAGAGCCTTGTGGAATATTTAGAGACGATGGCAAGAGACCCGACGGTATGACATTGGTCCCTTGGGAGAGAGGTAAAGCCCTAGTGTGGGATGCTACTTGCGTAGACACTCTGGCGGCCTCTCATCTCAGGGGTACCTTGTTCAGAGCCGGGGCGGCATCAGAGACAGCTGAACTGAGTAAGTGGCGCAAATATGAGTCTCTAAGAGATGACTACATATTTGTGCCATTTGCTGTAGAGGCTATCGGTCCGTGGGGTCCACGTGCGGTGAAGTTCCTAAAGGAACTCCATCCGCGGCTGGTCGTTGCTGCTGGTGATAAGAGGGCTGGTTCTTTCCTCGCTCAAAGGCTAAGTATAGCCATTCAGCGGGGAAACGCAGCCAGCGTTCTTGGCACGATACCGCGGGGAGTAGGAATATATGATATTTAAGTTTATGGTTTTAGTTTTTTTTTATTATTATTATAGTTTTTAATATTGTAGATATTAAATGAATAAATAATTTTAAAATTAAAAAAAATATATTATTACATATTAAATTATTCACTTAAAATGCAAAACATTAAAACTTTAGATTTTATATTATCCACCGTTTATGGCTCCATGGCGCAATGGCCTAGCAATGAGTTGCAGTGCTAAGGGCTGCGGGTTCGAATCTCGCCCGGAAAAAGTATCTGTATGGCCTACAAATAATTGTTCCGGGTCCTGGATGTTTGTCCTTATGAAATTTATATATATTTGATTTATATATTTATTTATTTTTTACTGGAAATAAGGAATTCCATCTTAGTCCTCACGGGTGACAACGCATCTACATTTTAAAGGATAGATGTAAATATCTATGGGCCGCAGCAACCACTTACAATCAGGTGGACTGTGTGCTCGTTTGTCACCCTTATCCTATAATAAAAAAACGTAAACTGCACTCACGATACAGGAGAAAATCCTAGTGTAACGTGTAGTGTAACTAGTGTCCTAGTATCCTAGTATAACTAGATAACGTTTAAAAATTTCGTAATTTTTAACCGACTTCAAAAGGGTGTAGGTTCTCATTTCGAGCGTATGTTTTTTTGTATGTATGTTACCCGATATCTACGCACAATATCTACGCAATTGTGAACCAATTTTAATGAATAAAAGGGCTTTACCTCAGGGGTCGTCCCATTAAATGATGAAGATAAATTCCGCCCCCAATGGTTTAAAATAGTAGAAAAGTCCCATATTGGACTATTTTTTAAGGAATTTCGTTTGTATCTTCGCAGATCGACAACCGATTTTAGGTATCCTTTTTTATTAAATAGATTATTTTTTAAGGGTGATCCTATATAAATTTTGACGACTAGTTCCATCCCTAAGGATAGCAAATAAATAACTTATTTTTAAGGAATTTAAAGTCGGTGTTTACTTTTTGTTAAAAGTTATAATTACTCTGATTTAAAGTCAAGCCCGCAATGCGGTTGGAATGTCGCGTCTTTTTGAACGCTGGTCTATCCGACCAATTGCGAAGCTACAGTATAAATGCCCAGAGCGTACAGTACTGGCAATATATACTGCATTTGTCTGGGAGACCATTAAATGCGCAATAATGCAATGCAATTGGGAGCTGAATGTAGTCAACATCTTATAACTAGGGTTGGCTCTTGTATTAAAAAAAAAAGATATATTATTGCGTTAAGCCCGCTGCACATGCCAACATTATGTCAATGTCAGTTATTTATTAGTGTACTCAATATAATTAATATAGAATCCAATTGTATTCTTAAGTCTTTTTAAATTTATTTGAGCAACATTTAAAAGACATTACTACCTATATTGTCTTATACGTTTTACGACCTAAGGACCTTCAAAAGTATCACTACTTTTTTTTAACTGTAGGTTCATGCAATTCAATTCCCCCGATGTTGCAGTTGTTCATGGGCGGCGGTAGTCACTTAAAATCAGGTGAGCCGCATGCTCGTTTGGCCCTCTATAAAAATATTAGAAAATAAAAATATCTTAAATTTTGTGTTGAATTATAAACGTCATTTTTATTTTTAATAACTGTACTTTAGATGAAAATAATAATAATATCAAAAACTTATAAATATCTAAAATTAATAAACAATAATATGAAACACAAAGGACAAAATATAAAGGACATTTATTTATTTATTTAATTAGACTAAACATAAAATATCGATTTTAATATTATTGACTAATACAGATACGTCGGGCAGGTTGGCCAACCTGCCTGTCTAGCCTTACCTCTAATAAGCAATACCTCTATAAGGCAATCTATGAGGAATGTTTATGTTCAGTAGTTGACTTTTATAGGATGCAACGGTAACGGTTACAGATACGTCAACTCATTAAAATGTATTTAGCATTATCAAAAAAATATTATGGTTTGTAATTTTAGCATAAATCATAAATTATTAACCAGCAGCTTAGCGCTGCTGTGTTTCGTATGCTGAGTGTAGAGAACCCGAAACCCTTTTTACTGGAAACGAGGCATTCCATCTTAGTACTCATGGGTGAGAACGCATCTCCATTTTGATTTGTAATAGATCTATTTATTTATTTAATATTCTTTATTGCACACCACACATAAATTACAGAAATCATACATTATATATAAAAGAAGTATGCAATGGGCTGTCTTATTGTAGACAGCAATTTCTTCCAGACAATTAATGAATGGACAGGATTGCACGAATATGACAGGGGCAGGGCAAATATCTATCATCATACGCTACATATATCTTCTACATGTCTATGGACCACAGCAACCACTTACCATCAGGTGGACTGTGTGCTCGTTCGTCACCCTTATACTACAAAAAAAGAATAAAAATAAATATAAGAAACACATTCCTATTGATTGAATGATTAAATTCATAATTGATTGCAATATATAATATAGTGTCACAAAATTGATTACAATTTTAAAAAAAATACTTATCTTACACCAACAAAGAAACGTAGATGGAGCGCTGCGTACATTTCAAATGACACTAAAACTAAGCCAAATCCATACTTATTGTAAGAACACGTACTCACGTACAAATATGTATCTTAAGTCGTTTGCAATCAACACATGATTTTAGGTGCATATGTGTGCATCCAAGAGTAAACATTTACAGGCTATTAAAGAAAGAGAGATGTGTGCGTGAGTGCGTCAAGAAGTTGAGCATGGTTTTGAGGTTACTTAAAAAGTGCGCAGCGCTCTGTCTATATTTTTGTTGTTCTGAGGTATAAAGGAAATATTTAAAAATTTTCATAACTTTTTAATCGTCTTCGTTCGTTACAACTCACATAGAGCTACTTATTCCTTAAAATATAGTCTGAAGTTAAGCAATAGAAATAGAATTTATTTAATCAATATCATCTTTATATATAAAAATTACATGTCACATTGTTTGTCCGCGATGAACTCCCAAACTACTGAACTGATTTCAATGAAATTTTGGACACTGTGTGCAGTTTGGTCCAAGTTGAGAGATAGGATAATTTTCATCCCGATAAGTGACCTTCTATGTTTTTTTTATTGCGAATTTAAGGATTTTTTCATAGGAAGGGTCGTCGGAAAGGGCAGAACAACGTCTGCCTGACCAACTAGTTTACTATAAATAACACTTATTAGAAGTATTTCTTATGTTAAATTTATAACTGATTTGGAAGACCCAGCAAAAAAACCTATCGGGACATTTAAAAAAAACAGCTTAGAATTATTAATTATTTTACACAAAATTAATATTGAAATCATATTAGATGTAGTTTGTTAGTGACTAACTCATTCCCAGGGGTTATTATAATCCATATCATTAACATCGGAGATAGGCTTGTGATGTTACCCCAAGGACGCAAAGAGCAAAGAGAATCATAAACACCTGAATAAATCAAATAAAATAAAAAAAATAATACATTTATTTCTCAATAAGTTTTTGAAGTTATACTTCTTTGGGGCGTTTGGGAAAAATTATGAGAGTGATTTTTTTACAATACGCGCGCACATCGACAGATAGAAACGACACCATGAACTTGTTACGATGCGCGCGCACACTGACACCTCAAAGCGACAACTTCTTTGGGTAACTGTCTCTCAAGTTTTCGTGGGAACTGATAACTATATTTAAGGTTAATTTAAAGAAGTATAACTTCCTACGTGCGTACATAAGTACACACACACGTTTTTTTTTCTTATATTAGTGGTGAAACAACCCTAGAGACGAGTGTAATATACTCGTGTTGGGATGTTTCGCGCCTGCCCTGGTGCTTAACATTTATTGAGATCTTAAAATTAAATAATATAGGTATTTATGTATTAGAATTAAATCCTTATTTAGTAATCTATATTTACTTTGTGTATATGTGGTAAGTGTATGTATATGTATAATAAACACAAGCAATAGTTGTTCCGAATAATACAAGTATCGAAAATATTATAAAAAAAATTGTGACAACCCTATAGCTAATGTGATTGTGTGCTGTACAGTCTTTACACGGCTTGCGTTAGTGTGCGTGCGGGGCCTCCCTTACTTTTACCACTTCCCACCACCCCTTGGCAAGCTTTCAGATGCCACTGTATACGAAATATCTATGTAGGGGTGGTGTTCTAGGTTTATTTTTGAACTAAAGTTAAAACATTGTAGTATGACCGATTTGGCATAATGCTTAGTAGTGTTGAGTGGTACACTTGAATCACTTTTTATTTTTTATCTGTGTCTGTGTATGTCGGGGAGACGTTGCACATATTTTTAAAAGTATAAAATACGTGGCAGCCGTACTCCAACAGTTTGATTTACATTTTATAACTGAATCATAAATTACAGAGAATGCTTGAGAGTTTTATGATAGAAATGCAGTAATATAATGCGGTTGTATTTTTGTAACATATTCCAAATTGACCGCTAAATGGTTTAGTAGTGAGAGTACTTGACTTCTTCTATTGGTGTGATGATCCAGAATCCATCCAAAAAGACTGTACCGGTATCAGGTCAAAGCATTGTGAGAGTGCAGGATCTGCTGTGATAATTTGGTGAGTGTGGAAAACCAGAAACACTTTTAAATACAAACAAGGCATCCTGTTCAGGATAATGAGACGAGCTTATCAAATTATTATATTGTCATCGGTCCTTGATAAGTATGCAAAGTTTCAATTTAGTCTGACGTTTGAAAGTAAGTGAAAATCAAATTTAGAAGACTCGATTATCAACAAACACACAAACATACACGTGAAGCTTATATAAAGAGTGTTAAAAAGCCTATTCACTCTTGCCATGAAGAAACCCGAAAATATACGTGGTAGAACCACGCGGCAGCTTCTGCTGTCGCACGGATGGGCCGGCTCGAACCGGGGTGGTACCACGACCTCACAGAAAACCAGCGTGAAGTAGAGGTTTACCTCTGCGTTTCGCTTGGTGAGTGCAGGTGGCCGGAGGCCCTTTTTACTGGAAATGAGGCATTCCATCTTAGTCCTCACGGGTGACAACGCATCTACATTTTGATTTGTAATAGAGGATAGATGTAGATGTCTATGGGCCGCAGCAACCACTTACCATCAGGTGGACTGTGTGCTCGTTTGTCACCCTTATCCTATAAAAAAAAAGAATACCAGCGTAAAATAGCAGCTTAACACTGCTGTGTTTCGTATGGTGAGTGTAGAGAACCGGAGACCCTTTTTACTGGAAAAGAAGCATTCCATCTTAGTACTCACGGGTGACAACGCATCTGCATTTTGATTTGTAATTGAGGATAATGTAGATGTCTATGGGCCGCAGCAACCACTTACCATTAGGTGGACTGTGTGCTCGTTTGTCACCCTAACCTATAAAAAAAACCCACATTATATTTGTAAGCTACCGTAGCCTCATTTGTTGAATTAGCTGGTTAGTTAATTTTTACCACTTTCAAATACCCCCCGGGGAAAGTGATTGTTTGTCTGTTTATTTATTTATATTACTTCACAAGTAAATACAAACTGCAATAAAAATAGTTATAGGTATAGTTTTTACAAATACAAAATTGTCAACATCTTTTTATTTAATTTCCACCAAACAAGTGACTAATTCTCACCGTGTAGTGGCTGTGTACGAATATCCACTACCCCATATCATCCCGTGGGTGTCGTAAGAGGCAACAGAAGAGGACAAATCAGAAGATGGGCAACAGCGTCTTCCTAATAACGTCTAAAAATAAAAAGACTGCAGTTGACAACCCGCTTGTCAAGCGTGGCAAATATGCTATGGGGCATTCTATAGCCTATGTTCAGCAGTGGAATTTAATAGGCTGCAACGGTAACGGTAAGAAGCTCATTCAAAAAATCAAGTAAGCGTTTTAATTTAAATATTAAATTTTAATATTTTGCCGCATAGTAGCATTATAAGAGATCCCACTTTTTTAAAGGATAAGGGTAATAAACAAGCACACAGTCCACCTGATGGTAAGTGGTTGCTTTGGCCCATAGACATCTACATCTATCCTCGATTACGAACCAAAATGCAGATGCATTGTCACGTGAGGACTAAGACGAAATGCGTCGTTTCCAGTAAAAACAGGTCTCCGGTTCTCCACACTCAGCATACGAAACACAGCAGCGTTAAGCTGCTATTTTACGCTGGTATTCTGTAAGAACGTGGTCCTTCCCCGATCGAGCCGACCCATTAGTGCTACAAATATACCAGTAATATAGCTGCACCATGGCTCTACCACGTAAAAAATTCTCTTATTATCATCCCATGCGTGTTGGAAGAGGCGACGGAGGGAAATAGAACTGGAGATAGGTAGTAACGTCTTTTTGATAATCATTCAAAATTTTAAAATATGCAAATATCCCTTTTATGGTCAATCTATGGAGGAGTCTTTTGTTCACCAATGGACTTTTGATAAGATTAAATTAATACTTAACTAGCAGTTCCCCGGGACATCACCCCCGTGGAATTATTTTGCGCGGAATCCTAGAATAAAAGTAGCCTAAGTTACTCCTTGGCTTACACTTATATATATATATATATATATATATATATATACTATCGTGGACTTTTTTGTAGAACTGTTTAAGAGAAACAATTCCACCGTACCATACGTACAACACCACCATTATATTCGTGTAACACTTACAGTTTTTGTACCGTACCAATTTTTTTCGACATATATTTATCGTTATATAATTCTAACATTTATATTTATATTTTGGCCAATTCACACAAAATCTTTTAGCTTATGTGTCATGCTAATGTATAAGCTATATAATTATAAAGATTCATTAAAACCCATTTCGTAGTTTTAGCGTGAAAGATTAACAAACATCCATACATCTTCACAAACTTTCACGTTTATAGTATTAATTGGATTAGTAGGATATAATAATAGTAGGATTAATTTAAATCATTTAGCGTTTACTAATATAAAACAACATTATTAACATCATTATCGTTTATTTTATAAGTTTGAATTCTCAAATTCTTATAGCTTTATTTACGTGTTTTATTATATTAAAATATTAGAAATATTAGTTCCGTTTTTACAATTAAAAGTGTACTTTGCATATAAATAATATTCAATATTTTTTGTCTTATAAATATACTAGCAATGCTATTCACCTTACAAATATTCCATTTAATCACTCCTGGTCAACAACTTCGAGCTTAGTGCTTCCAACAACTACCGGCATAAGTGTAACATGGACATTAAACATGATCTTTGTTTTGTCCATGTTCATCTTAAGACCTATCCGTTGGGAGACAATATTGAGGTCATTGAGCATAGTGCTTAGGTCTTCCAGTTGTTGACGAGTATGTTTACCTGGGACAAATAGTCCGACTAGGTAAGTCCAACTTCGACCGAGAGGTCAATCGACGGATTCAACTCGGCTAGGCAGCGTTCGGGAAACTACGACACATCTTCGCATTAGACATACCTCAAAACCTGTAAACGAAATTGTACAACCAGTGCGTGTTGCCAGTGATGACTTACGGATATGAGACGTGATCCTTCACTGCTGGCCGTATGAGGAAGCTGAAGGTCGCTCAGCGAGCTATGGAGAGGGCTATGCTCGGGGTGTCTCTGCGTGATAAACTTAGAAATGAGGATATCCGCAGTAGAACCAGAGTAACCGACATAGCCCAACGGATTAGTAAGCTGAAGTGGCAGTGGGCCGGCCATATAGCTCGAAGAACCGACAACCGATGGGGAAGAAAGGTTCTCGAGTGGCAGCCTCGTACCGGTAGGCGAAGTGTAGGGTGACCTCCAACTATATGGAGTGACGACCTGGTGAGACATGCAGGAAGGCAATGGATGCAGGTGTCTCAGGACCATGCTTTGTGGCATTCCTTGGGGAAAGCCTATGTTTAACAGTGGTCTTATGAAGGGCTGTAATGATGATGATGATGACTCCTGGTCAGCTTAAAATGCTTATGTTAGCAGTGGTTCGCGACAGTCGTCGAACGGCGGATTGGAGCCCCCGACATTTTGAGTTCATTGTCCGTACTCCACCATTAGGCTACTGTCGCTTAAATTTTCAATTTCTTATCGAATACACATTAGTTTTCGACAATACGAAACATTTGAGCTGGTAAAATAATGTTGGAGAAACCGGGCACACAAACGGCATATTTCTCTAGAGCAGGAGTTCCCAAACTTTTAAGGTAATGGAACACTCACCAAATTTCTTTTATTTTATATAATCTCACATCAAAAGATTACACATGTGTAGACAGTGCAATTGAAATATTGTAATGTGATTCTCGCTAACTACCTACGTATCTATATAACAGTAATGGGTTGCCGATTCAAAATATTATTAGTACCAAAGTGAGAAATTATTTAACAGGCAAAAATAAATAATTTCGCGAACCCTGGTTACCTTTTCATGGAACGCTTAGGTTCCGCGGGGTACACTTTAGGAATCTCTACAATAGAGGACAAGTTTGCACGGATGAAAATAAAAGTTATAAGAGAAGTAACATACTACCTGGTATTAAGTGGCTGCTGCAGAGGCCATGGATATCAACACCTAGTATGAAATCAGAAAGGCTACATATGCGTTCTCGTCACTGAGGACTAAATTGGAACGGAGGCATTTCATCATAGTTTTCAGTTATACTCTATACCTTTTAAACTGGAGCTAAAATAGATTTGAGGTCATACCTTTTTTATAGGATAGGGTGACAAACAAGCACACAGTCCACCTGATGGTAAGTGGTTGCTGTGACCGATAGACATCTGCATCTATACTCATTTGCGAATCAAAATGCAGATGCATTGTCACCCGTGAGGACTAAGATGGAATGCCTCTTTTCCAGTAAAAGGGGTCTCCGGTTCTCTACACTCACCATACGAAACACAGCAGTGTTAAACTACTATTTTACGCTGGTATTTTGTGAGAATGTGGTTCTTCCCCGGTCGATCCGGTCCATTCCTGCTACACCTATACGTAAACTATTAACTAATCTGTGCCTATACTACTAAAACAGCTACAGCATGGCTCTACCACGTGCAGATACCTACCTAGACGGATTTCTAGGCAGAAAAGTGGCCCTCCCTATCTAGAAAAATATGTATAATAAATCCACCAACCACCAATACATTATATAAAAATAGAAAAATAAAAGAAAATACAAAATACAAAATAGAATATACATTATGAACGTGCATGAAATTGCACAAAAGCCATTTGCTGTATTTACGAACAAAATGTTCGAATTTCAAAAAGAGCACTCGATGATTTCTTATATTTACGCGAACACTACACATTGAATAAAACTACTTTTACAGATTCTATCGCGTTTAATTAACTTATTTTTTTACTAATTCCTAACGTTTCGGGTACTTTGCAGCACTCATGGTCACGGGGGACTTGGGTAATTGACATCCCGATGTCAGAGTTAACCCGTAGTACCTTCAGCTTTTTTAATTATTAATTTTGGTCCGATCTACACAGTATGAACTTACTGTGTCTTGAAGTCTTGCAGTGGTATGCTTGAGTTTACTTTTAATTTTATAATTACAGGATCCCAAGCAGGTGATAGTACCCAGCCTCCCTCTCTATTGAAATTAGGATGTTTTTTTAAAATTTCTATAACATCACGTATCGTTATTGGCAGGAATCGATGTACTTTCGCGAGAATTTGTGGTTTATCAAATCTAATGTAATGGCAAGGGCCGTCTAGGATATGATCACAAATTGCAGACTTCCAAGTACGTTGGTGTTTCATATCAGTGCTCTTTTACACGGGTTTTGATAGATCGCTTTGTTTGCCCTATATATGACAGACCACATTCACAATCAAGCTTGTACACTCCTGCATCTTTTAAAGGAAAATTGTTCTTGACGGATAGTAAGAACTGACTAATCTCGGCGATTTGAATAATGTTCTAATAGAAGCTCGCTTCAAGATGTAGCCAATATTTTCTGTGACACCTCTGGCATTTGGTAGTACAGCAGGCACACGCTCGACTGTTACCGACTTTACTCGGTCACTGTGACGTAGGCGCGAGACCCGAAACTAATTGTCGTGCAGAACCTACTTGACGTGCTAAAGCTCGGCGGCCAAGTGTTTGCTGGCACAGATCGATCGTGCTCTCTGTACCAAATATTTGACCACGGTAACTAATTGTGAAGGATTTTTCTATACACAGTGTGATTTATAATGTTGTTAGGATTTCGAATGACTAACACATCTAGGAAAGTTAAAGAATTATTTGTTCCATAAACTCTAAAATTCAATTTACTATGGAGTTAGAATCAAATAATTCTTTAGCTTACGTAAAAGTAGTTTTATTCAAGAGCACTCGAAGTAATATTACATTGCATTACATTGTACGTGTCCAAGTTACAGAGATCCAAACAACATAATGGCTGTCTATCTAGTAGGTCGATTCTCGTATTGTTAAAAATATATTCAAGGAGTTAGTCTAATGTTAATGCATTTTTCAAACCTCCTGTTCAATTTTTTTTTGTATAAGGTGACAAACGAGTACACAGTCCACCTGATGGTAAGTGAATATAATGGCAGATAGATATTTATCCTCGATTAAGAATTAATATGCAAATCCTTAGTCACTCTTGCGGACTGAGATGAAATATCGTATCCAGTAAAAAGGGTCTCCGGTTCTCTGCGTACACGAAACACAGCAGCATTGAGCCGCTATTTGATCAGGTATTCTCCGAGTTCGCCTTGCCGATTTCTTCTGCGGTAGATAGCACTAACTAGATTACTATTTAATCTGAGCAGATTTTGATCTGAGACAATTTCATTAAAGCAATGTTCGTACAGAGGCATGGTAACTCAGGGGCTAAGCGCTCGCTGTAAATTTCACAGCACGCGACCAACCCGGGTTCAATCCCCGCCGGCACCAATGAAATTATTTATTGTAATTTTAAATGCTGATTTTACCATGTGTTCGGCAGTGAGGGAAAATATCGTGAGGAAACCTGCATGTCCAAAATTGTCATTATCATTAATGTTTTGATTGCCGGCGGCGATCGAACCCTAATAAATTATAATCAATTAATTTATTATACAAACCCGGGTTGCTTGCGTACTGTGAAATTAACAGCGAGCGATAACCATCTGAGGTACCACGGCTCATATTTTTTTTATTTATTTATATTTAATTTATATATGTATATAATAAGATATTAGGTATCTTGTCTTTAGGATTGACTAAAATAAATTATGTTGTGTCGCTCTGTAAACAAAGATTTATATTTCATTAATTCTAAGTTCCATTGCCAAACTACACTATTACAATAATAACCAAAACTCCTCTACCTGTACACAAAGAAACGATATTTAAAGTTTATTCCATAATATGTCAATTCCCTTTGTAACAATTTTGTTTTAATCAACTTAAAATATAATTTTCCACAGTTGCGTTCTTTCACAAATACAGATAAAACACACACACACACACACACACACACACACACACACACACACACACACACACACACACACACACACACACACACATATATATATATATATATATATACATATTTACTAGTTGACCAGGCAGACGTTGTTCTGCCCTTAGCGTCGAACCTCTGTACTATAAAAATCCTTAAATTCGCAATGAAGAAACTGAGGGTCACTTATCGGGATGAAAACTATCTATCAAGTTGGACCAAACTGCACAGAATGTGCAAAAGTTCAGTAGTTTAGGAGTTCATCGCGGACAAACAACGTGACACGTAATTTTTATATATAAAGATATATATATATATATATATATATTTTTTAACTAAGTCGACCAAAAACTTAAGAATCTATTCTGGTATGAAACATTACAACGGACAGATCTCTTGTAAGCGTATCTCTAAACCAACAAAAATTTTAATATTAAAGTTTATTGCTATAGTATTCTGATAAATGGAAAATAGTTTAATATGTTGTCTGTACCCCAAGAAGTGTCCGGTTATGTAAACCGCTCTCCTCAACAATTAACCCAGTTCCGGTTGTAAAATACTGCGGTAGTGATTGCAGATGTAGGAAGCGCTTGTATACAGAACTTCTGATAAAATTGTTCTTTGAAAAAGTATTATTATATGGTAAATAATATTTGAAGTTTAATAAATATAAAATTTAATTTAAGTATAGGTTATAAGTGTGACGTGTGTGGGGGGCTATAAGTTTTTACTAATACAGGTCACCTCTAATTTTTCGGTAATCTGTGTCACATATTTAGATATTTACACTTATAAGAACCCGTAGAGTAACTACTTACAAAGCAAGAATAAACCAAGGTTTCACAGCACATGTAAATAAGAAAATCGTAAATTTTTAGTAGTTACAATAATATAATTTAAAAGTATTTTTTTAATACTTGCAAACTCACTCGTCAAAACCAAAAGAGTACTTTCCGTTGATCATATCATGAAATTTGACAAGAAACAAGATCTTACGCACATGTAAAGGCAAAAATCCGAAAATTGTGTTTATAAGTTGTACCATCATTTAATAAATATGTTTTGAAACTTGCAAACTTATTCATCAAAACATTTAAGATACTTCTCGTTGAAATTTGGCGAAAAGCAAGATCTTACAGAACATGTAAAGCAAAAAGTTAGAAACCGTAAGTTGTGAACATATTAAATGAAAAAAATATTTTTCACGATTACAAACTTACATTTTCAGTTGCAGCATCTACTTTAGTTCAAACAGATGTTCGGGAGAAACTTTATCCACTGCAAAGTTAAATTTGTCCTTTAATCCGACTTATCTTTAGTTGTGGTAATGTTCGGTGCCTACTTTACTTATTATGAATGTCTTTATACGAGTATATATGATTCTTCAGTACTAGTGTTTGTCACCGAATTCCTCTAAATGACTGGACCGATTTTGATGAAATTTTTTGTGTTTGAGTAAGTCTAGGTATGGCTTAGATTTACATTTTACATTATACATATTACATTTTATTATTATTATTTTGGGGTATCTATAAAGTTTTCTCATCTGGTTAGGCAATATAAATATATAATTGTAAACAAACATGGTAAACGTACATAAATATCAATAAAATAAAATAAATACACAAAAAATACATAAATATATAAAAACCCAACCAGATGGAAGCCCTCGGCAGGGGAGACCAAACGGCCGAGGGTTAGGGGGAAAGGGAAAGAAACCGGCGGACGATGCGGGCGGTATCGAGGAGCACCGCCTTCTGCATTTGAGCTTGGAGCGGTCCATCACGGAGTCCCAGTCGCCTCAGATGACCCGAGAGGCTGACTGGGATTAACCCGTTCGCAGAGACGACTACAGGTATAATTTCGGCCGGCAATCCACCCCACATGTCGGTCACCTCGTGAGCCAGGTCCAGATATTTAGTCAGTTTATCTGTTTCGGCTTTCACGAGGTTCTCGTAATAAGGAATGGTAATGTCGACCAAAAATATCCTTGACTGTGCCCGGTCCATCAGCACAATATCAGGCTTATTCGCAAGAATAGTCCTGTCCGTGATGATGGCCCGGTCCCAGTGGAGCCTGGCGCGGTCATTTTCGAGCACGGCTTCCGGCAAGTACTTATAATACGGCAGTTTCCGATCCACGAGACCGTATTTCAGAGCGAGCTCCTGGTGTAGAATCCTGGCTACTAAGTTGTGCCTGTGCAAATACTCAGAGTTAGAAAGCGCCGAACAACCGGAGATGACATGCCTAAGTGACTCACCGGGATGGCGACAAGCTCGACAGACGTCAACGGTGCCATCCTTTAGGATGTATCTCCGATAATTGTTGGTCTTAATAACCTGATCCTGTATCGCACAGACAAAACCCTCGGTTTCCCCAAAGAGGTCACCGAAACGTAGCCAGTGGAGGGAGGAGACTGTGTCTACGAAAGGCTCATGTAGAGCCTTGTAGAACCTCCCGTGGAGCTCTTTCTCCTTCCATACGGTCTCCCGGTCGGAAATGCTCTGTACTGCCGGGTCTTGCCATTGCTCGTTGGCTAAGGATAGAGGGGTAAGTCCTTTATCACAACAAATAACGTCCCTATAGTATGGATCATCCGCTCTCGTCAGAAAGTAATTACGGAGGCTGCACACTTCGCGATTATGCATGGTAAGCGCGCTTAAAAAGCCGCGTCCACCATGCTTCCGCGGCAAGTACAGCCTCATTACTGACGATCTCGGATGATGCACCCTGTGGGACGTCATTATAGTGCGGACTTTTCTGTCCAGAGCGTTCAGTTCGGTCTGAGTCCACCTGAGTATGCCAAAGGTATACATGAGAACAGGCATGACCCAACCGTTATATGCGTGCGTCTTATTCACACCGGACAAAAGGCTGTTAAGCACTTTGGTCAAGCGTGCACAAAACACATCGCAAACTGATTGTTTCATACCCGCCTCATCTACACCGATGTTCTGTGACATACCCAGGTATCGGTATGTTTCAGCCTCGGAAGGGTCCTTATGTTGATGGGC
This sequence comes from Parnassius glacialis, assembly GCA_033319125.1. Classification (NCBI taxonomy): domain Eukaryota; kingdom Metazoa; phylum Arthropoda; class Insecta; order Lepidoptera; family Papilionidae; genus Parnassius; species Parnassius glacialis. The sequence goes on along the minus strand of JAVANC010000007.1, from coordinate 25,778,443 downwards.
ATAGATAAGTCTATGCCCTCAGAGTTAGCAACCCTTCCCCTTTCCACATGGAGGACCGCACACTTATCCGTCCCCAGCTCCATTCTAATAGAATTGCTAAAATCACAAGTGATTTTTAACAATTCCATAAGATGAGAGCGACTGGAGGCGAATAACTTGAGATCATCCATATAGAAAAGGTGGGTCACTTTTGTACCTCCTCTCCGAAGCTGAAATCCCCTCCCGGAGCCCCCCAGTAAGGTACTGAGAGGGTTCATCGAGAGGCAGAACCAGACTGGACTCAAACAATCGCCCTGGAAGATACCCCTTCTTATCCTTATGTGGTTCTCCGCAGCCGTCATCCGCTCGCCTAGATGACAAAGGATCGTACTCCATTGCCCCATACACTCCCCGAGGAAGTCTCGAACTGTACAATTGACCTTATACAGCTCGAGGACCCTCTTAAGCCATGTATGAGGCACCGAGTCGAATGCCTTTTTATAGTCGATCCAGGCGGCGGAGAGGTTCCGACGGTTGCGTTTAACCACCTTGCCAATGACCGCGTCAATAAGGAGTGGTTCCTTGGTTCCACGACCACCGCCCCGACATCCATTTTGAGCACGCGACATCACCTGATTTAAGTTCAGGTGACGAGTGATTCTCGCGCTCAAAATGGATGTTAGTGTCTTGTATATGGTAGTTAGACACGTTATGGGGCGGTATTTGCTCGGGTCTGTGGAATCCCGGTCTTTACGAACCAAATGAGTGATCCCAGTAGTGAAGAGGCTCGGGAGTGACTTTTGGTCGAGAGCCTCTTGAAACTGTCGGGCGAGCACAGCGTGACACACCACGAACCCCTTCAGCCAGTAGTGATGCAGCCCGTCGAGCCCCGGACTTTTCCAGTTCGGGGCCCTACGGACCGCCTCAGCTACGTCATCCGGCGTTATGATGACGGGGTCCATGGGCGTAACATTCGCACACTGACTCGCCACAACTTCCATCCAAGGGCCCTCGCTGTGGTTTACGGGCTCTGACCACAGGCCGCGCCAGAATTCGATACTGTCGGCCTGATTCGGTGCTGGGCCCGTTCCACGTAGCATTGGTCGCTCCAATGATTCATAGAGCCTCTTCTGATCACTCTGGAAGAGACGATTCTGGTTGAACCGTGTCGACCTCTCGGTATATCGCCGAATCCGCTTCCCCCAAGCAGCGATTCTCTGCTTCAGGTCGTCTATGCGCTCCGTCAGTTTTTGTGTTATATCCGGCTGGGACAAACTGATGTTTGTCCCAGCAAACGCCATCCTGATGGTGCGCACAATTCTCGGCCTGTTATTGCCCAACCTGAAGCTTATCAGCCTGCCGATGAGGGCCCTTGCCTTTGCGATACGGTCCTCAATCCTTTTTCTCCAGGCTGGGATGGCGTTACTTTGTCTAGTAGCGCGTCCAGCCGTGGGAAGTTTGGCGCCAACAATGCGGCAGACTGCCAGTGCGGCGCCAAAAAGAATTGAGTCCGTGTCGCAAAGGTCCCGGCTGGCTTCCAAATAGGTCACCAGCATTGGGTTGAGAGCCCTCACGACAGCCCGATTCCGCTTGCTTAGGGGTATGCGCGGGAGTCGCGGTCGATTTTCGAGAGGCGTACTGCGCGTTTCCACAATCGCCTCATCCAATTTACTCCTCATCTGCTCTAGTTCTTGGGTGACCATTCCATCATCGCCTGAACCAACCAGAGCGGGGAGATCCATGGCGCCCTCTATATGTGGCTGCTGGTCTGTGGCCTGAGGAGCCGCATCCCCAGCTATAGCCGGTTCATTCGATGAGGGAATAGCCTCACGCCGTAGTCGTTCGAGTTCGGCATCATCAAATATTTTTGAGCGTATGATGTACCGAACTCGGTCTGCCAGGTTTTGCTCTGTGACGGGAACTGACGGCTCAAGCTCAGCAAAACAGCGATGCATCCGAGCCCGATACGCTATCCCTCCAGTTTCTTCCCCTTTCGCCCTATAGTACGCCCGCAATGCGTTTATGTTCATATGTTTTGTCCAACGCATGCGGCGTACTCCACCAGTGGCGGGTGCCGCTTGCCGAGTCCGGGAGGACCCCGCCGACACCAAGCCGTCTGGTGGGGATGATGGACGCGAGGGGCTGCTAGGTGGTCTTGCAGCACCTCGCGATCGGCTGGCGGCTCGCATGCTGTCGCGTCCAGCGCCAGCTCCAGACGCGCCCCGGCGACCCCCAGGCAGCGGCCCTATTCGCGTTCTATTTTAATCCATCATCCATTTAAATGGGCGTCAATTAACGGGAGACGCCCAGACCCGGCACCGTTTCATGAAGAGGCCATGTGCACAAGCGGGCCTTTGCACCTTCAATTTTGCCGAGGCACGGTGCTAACACCTCTTGGCAAGGTGCTGACTGATTGCGCTGACGTAGCAGTTTTGTCACATAACCGTTACGTCAGCGGGCGATGGGGTCGTCACTTCCCTACGCCTTATTATTATTATTATGAATTTCAGTAAGTTAATTATTTTGGTAAATGTAAGTACTCATCTAACTGCTTACAGCTGTTTAACTAACTATTGTATACAAATGAATATTATTTATTATAGTCCGCTCGAGTTAAGAAAATAGTGAGTCATCAGTGCAACTACAGGGTAAAGGTGTATTCACAGTGGAGTAAAAATTCCTTCTTTTTCCAACATTTAATTAAGTTTAATGGAAACAAATTTTCTTAAAATTACTTAAATCACTAATTAGTATCGCTAGAATCTCCAGTTACATTAATTATGAAAGAATTTTGTTTTGCAAGTTCCATGATGTCATCCAAATTCCACATGGTATTTTCGTATTTTATTTTATTTTCTTCGCGTATCACGTGGTCGCAGCACTTCTTCCAATGATTAGCGTCTATTAATGCTATTGCGTCATCTAATAATTTTTTTATGTCACTCATTTTGAACGTGGAGTTATTGGCACCAACATAATTTTTTATTTGGGCCCAAACCAATTCAATTGGATTAAGTTTGCAATGGTTAGGCGGTAGGCGAAGAATTGTAATGCCATTACTTTTGGCAGTCTCATCTATTAAATATTTATTATATTGTGGGGCGATTTCGGCAACTTTCATTAATAATTATTTTTTTAAATAAGTCATGTCCATGGATTTGCCTTTGCTTTTCAACTGGTCACTGTGAACTCGACTTTCTAATTTCTTGCATTTTAATTGGCTGCGGGGCGTGGCCAGGCCGGCGGACAACGGTACGATGACTCACTATTTTCTTAACGCGGACGGACTATACATATCGGCATTCGTCATATCGGTATTGTAAATAGACGAAAATCTTCAAAACTCGATTTTCAGGATGGATGAACTACATAAATAAGTTTGTTCTAAGCTCTCAGTGTGAGAGTTCTACTCACTTATGTTTACTTTGCCACTATCGCTTTTATAATAAAACTTAGTAGGCTGACTTAGTTACTGTACATCAATTATATCATTCCAAACGAAAATCAAATATAGAATTATAATATTAGATCCCCGCTGGTACCAATGAAATTGTTAAAGATAATTTTAAGTAAATTTTCATTTGGTTTATATATTATTCTACGGAAATATAAAAGAGATTACAAGACTAGTTACATTAGAGCACCAATATACCACAAAACGGTTGGTATTGGTGCAGACATCTACATATACTATATATACGTGGTAGAGTAATGTTGCAATTACATTAGCAGTATAGTTGTAGATGAATGGTTTGGCTCACTGGTATTCTGTGAGAGCGGGGAAAGACGACGCTCTCACAGAATACCAGCGTAAAATAGCAGTTTAACACAGCTGTGTTTCGCATAGTGAGTGTAGAGAACCGGAGACCCGTTTTACTGGAAACGAGGCATTCCATCTTAGTCCAAATGAGTGACAACGCATCTGCATTTTGATTCATAGTCGAGGATAGAAGTACATGTCTATGGGCCACAGCATCCACTTACCATGAGGTGGACTATGTGCTCGTTTGTTACCCTTATCCTATAAAATAAAGTAATAGGGTTCCCTAGGAGTCCGTAGGGTATTTTTGTCGCCAAATAGGAAGGTGAGCACTTTTGTGTTTAAGTGTAAAAGGTATAGGGATCCCGCAAAATCACAGGCTGTGAGGCATTCCATCTTAGTTCACGCTTCTGTAGCTTTCTTTGTTTCGAGATGGCTGCATGTGTATGGGCTGCAGAACCCACTTACCATACGGTAGACTGTATATAAATAAAAAAAATTCTGAGTGTCGTGTAACACTCGGTTGGTTGGTTCCTTTCGTAGTATATTATTATTGATAAACGTATTGATTAACAAATACAAATAAATTAATTACTAGCGTCTATTAAAATGAAGCGACATTTGAAATAAAATAATATTTCTTTCATGGCAAGATAAGAAAAAATTCGAGGGAGATGGATATTATTCCATCTCACTTCCTTATTTCGCCGCCAAGGCCGTCTACGCTATGACGCAAGGGGTAGTGACGAAAAAATCTTATACTTATTGTCGCCTAGCTCCCATCCGCCAAACCCGTACCATCCGATAAGGAACTGCGTTCTAAAATAAAAATAAAAATAAAAATAATACTTTTAAAACTATATCACAATTATAAATATTTTCCCCTTTACCCGCGACTTTGGCTGCGGAGTACTTAACCAACTAAACCTATATTTTTATATCACATTTTGTTAACTTGGTTTTTCAGTTAGTAATAATTATTAGAGGCCTAAATTCTCGACGTTGACTAGCTTAAGTCAGTCAGTACTTGTTCTTAAGCCCGCTTCATCGCATGTAAAACGCTGCAGTATTCGAGAGTTCAAGGTGCGCTAAAAGTTTGGGTCATGAGTCATGACTCAATATTACTTTTTTTAAGTGAGCTATGACACAAAAATGTACTTAGGTTTTTAATAGCTGAGTTAAGTTGTTTTTTTAATAGAAGAAGGGTGACAAATGAGAACAGGGACGACCTGATGGTAAGGGGATGCTGTGGCCGATAGACATCTACATCTATCCTTGATTCAGAATCAAAACGCAGATGCGTTCTCACCCCTGAGGACTCAGATGGAATGTCTCTTTTTCCGCCGACTCCCTTAAAGGAGACGGTACTCAATTCGACTGTATGTTTTTTATATGTGTTACTTCATAACTTTTTACTGGGTTTCGATTTCGATACCGATTTCCGTTTTCGATGATTCTTTTTTTTTGTTTGAAAGCTGGTACTTCTCGTGTGGTCCCATATGAATTTGATCAAGGTCAGACCAATAGTTTTATTCTTAATAACTTATATTGAAGTCGGCTGTACAACATTTTTAATTTTTAATTATCTTTAAAATGGGTCCCCGGTTCTCTACACTCATCGTACGAATAACATTAACCTCCAATTTATGCAAGTATTCTGTGAGAGCGTGGTCCTTCCCCGGTTGAAGGGTCGGCAATTTATGCTAAAACCACAATATAGGCATGATTCGAACATGTAACGTGTAAAAAAATATACTTGTTAAATGACAAGTTATTGTAGGCAGTTTTAGCGGCGGAAAAGGGATATAAAGGGAACGACTTTTCCAGTAATACACTTTATAAATTGTTGTAAAGTACTTTAGTTTAGTTTATTGTTCGCATGTCTTGTGATTCTTTTTTTGAGCGAGAGGTCGTTACTCTGTTGGTTGCGAGACTTCGGCAGTAAAAGTTCGATATCGATGATGTTCACATGAAATGCTATAAAATCCAAAACGTGATGTTGATAGTTGATACATCTCTCTCATGTTTTCGTATTTGGGTACGTTAAATGTCTACGTGACTGTTATGGTTTTGTTTAAAGAATAATAATAACTGTGATCGTAGTTACCTTGTTGTGGCGGTGCAAGGATATCCACTATATCATATCGTTCCATGGATGTCGTAAGTGGCGAAAAAGAGAAACTGAAATAGGAAATGAGTAGCAGTGTTTTCCGGATAACAACTCAAAATAATAAACAACTGTGGCTGCCAACTCGCCTGCCAAGCGTGGCAACTATGGCAAAATACTCTATCTATGGAGGAGGCTTATGTGAAAAAGTAGAGTTTTACAAATAGTCTAAGATCCGGCTCACTAAAATACCCCCTCATTCTTTTCCTTGATGTAATATTTTTTTTATAATAAAATATACAAGTAAATACAAACAGCTTATGTTTTGGCAAGGATATTTTAATTAAAAATTATTTAATAATTTTTTTTCCGGTTACGGTCATTCTTTTCCTTGACGCCAAAGGGGTATTTTCTTAAGCCGTATCCTTTACTAAGACTGTAATGGTGATTGTAGTTGGTTGAAATTTAAACGGGACCAAACTGTTAACATTCTCTATCAGCTTTTAGTAAAGAGTTCGATGGTTAAAACAAAATTAAAAAACCCGACTGCGTGAAAAAAAATTACTTAAAGGAGAAAAAAATTATACTCTAGATGTAACTTCTACAATTATGAAGAAACTAACGACGTCCCTCATTTTAAAATCCATCAAGTCGTGTAGGCTACAATGCGTGCAAAAGAAATAAGCATACATACATATACACTCATAAAAAATTACTCTCCTCCTGGTGCATTCGGTTAAAATTAGAGTCGATTTTATTATGAACTAGTTGGTACCAGGCACGTTGCAACCGCAGATGAAATAATTGCGGAAATATCGTTTTAAATTTGGAACAGTTATGTTTTTTAATTGGGAATGATAATCATTGAAGATAAATGGTATATATAAATTGAATAATAGATATTATATAATTTTTATACGTGGTAGAACCATGCTGCAGCTATATTAGTAGTATAGTTGTAGCACGAATGGGTCGGCTCGACCGGGGAAGGACCACGCTCTCACAGAATACCAGCGTAAAATAGCAGCTTAACGCTGCTGTGTTTCGTATGGTGAGTGTTGAGAACCGGAGACCCTTTAACTGAATACTGAAAAAAAACTGAAACTGAATGAAGAGACTGTTTAATTTCCCTCTATTGCCGCTTTTAAAACTCACGGGTTGGGCATCAATCTATTTTTTATTTTATTTATTTTATTTATATATCTTATATCTTATATATATATCCTAATACAAACAAATGTACAATGGTATTTACAAAAGTATAAAAGTATTATTAATGAATTATAAGCAAAAAAACCGTTTTTCAAAAACAAGCTTATATTTAAATGGGCGCCTCAGGATTATCGAAGCCGACCCCAAGGTCGAAAAAAGGGGAGGATGAGGGATATGTACGAGGTACGCTTGAGAATCTTTCTCCAACAGTAGTAGATTCTTTGAGGGTTGTGGCTGAATTATAACGACATAAAAGTTTATAATTAATTATCATTAGCAAACTGTAAGTTGTTGACGAGTATGTTTACCTGGGACAAATAGTTCGACTAGGTAAGTCCAACTTCGACCGAGAGGTCAATCGACGCATTCAACTCGGTTGGGTAGCGTTCGGAAAATTACGGCACATCTTCTCATCAGGTATACCTCAAAACATGAAAACAAAACTGTACAACCAGTGCCTGTTGCCAGTGATGATCTATGGAACTGAGACGTGGTCCACAGTCCACCTGATGGTAAGTAGTTGCTGTGGCCCATAGACATCTACATCTATATTAGTTTGCGAATTAAAATGCAGATGCTTTGTCAGACGTGGGGACTAAGATATAATGCCTCTTTTCCAGTAAAAAGGGTCTTCGGCTCTCTACACTTACCATACGAAACACAGCAGCATTAAGCTGATATTTTTTGCTGGTATTTTGTAAGAGCGTGGTCCTTCCCCGGTCAAGCCGACCCATTCGTGCTACAACTATACTATTAATATAGCTGCAGCATGGCTCTACCACGTAAAAAAATATTCGGCGTTATAGCAGGAGCACTTGAGTAAGCGATCTTTGCTCGGTTTTCAAAAAAAGAATTATAATTTCCTCCTAGATGAGACCTACTCTACCTATCTAGGTTTGTAACTTGGAAAGTAAAATATAATTTAGATTCCTACAATATCTTCTCCAAATCGTTTGTCGTTCCTGAGAAATTCTAAGAGTTCTAATATATATCTAAATTTGGACGATTATAGGTATGAGGCTGCCACTCGAGAATCTTGTTTCACCATCGGTTGTTGGTTCATCGAGCTATATGGCCGTCACATTGGTTCTTCAGTTAACTTATCCGTAATTCCGATAGGAGAAGTGTGGGGCGGTTCCCCACTACATGTAATGATGACCTGGTAAGACATGCAGGAATTCGATGGAAGCAGGTGGCTCAGGACCATGATGGTGGGCTTGTGAACGGCTGTAATGATGATAAATTGAATGATTACGCTCTCAAAGAATACTAGCGTAAATAGGAGCGTAGTGCTGCTGTGTATCATGTGATGATTGTAATCGATGTAATTGAATTTTCACTGGAAACGAGACATTCCATTTTAGTCTTCATAGATGACAACGCATCTGTATTTTTATTCTTAATCGAGCATTATGTAAATGTATATAGACACCAGCTTCCACTTATTTTTTTTATAGAATAAGGATGACAAACGAGCACACAGTCCACCTGATGGTAAGTGGTTGCTGCGGCCCATAGACATCTACATCTATCCTCTATTACAAATCAAAATGTAGATGCGTTGTCACCCGTGAGGACTAAGATGGAATGCCTCACTCCAGTAAAAACTGCCTCCGGCCACCTGCACTCACCAAGCGAAACGCAGAGGTAAACCTCTACTTCAAGCTGGTTTTCTGTGAGGTCGTGGTACCACCCCGGTTTGAGCCGGCCCATCCGTGCGACAGCAAACGCTGCCCCGTGGCTCTACCACTGTTAAAACAAAAAAACTTATCCTACTGTGTGTTGGTTTGTCACTTTAATTCTATAAAAATATTATCTATAATGCGCAGGAATTAAGATACATAAACAATATCCATGACGCAATCTTTTAAAGTCTTAAAACGCAGCATAAGTCAATATTATTCTCATTTATTCTCAAATAAAACATACGCATTCAAAACACGAATATTGTACCCATCTACAAATATTACCCTAATAATAATACGACGGATAATGTAATTTTTAGTACCGCGTGTATTTTGAACGTACCAACATAACGAATGAAATTTTATGAGGTTACACTGCGGTTGTACAATCCACCGCGACATATTGAAGCGATGATCCATGTTAATAACTTGTATCATTAAGTTGGCAGTAATGCTCGCAACGATAAATAAAAATACCGTAAAGCCCGCTGATCGTAAACCCGGTCCCGGGCCGTAAATTTCCGGTTCGAAAAAAATCACCGACATCTTTGCAGATACTCTTTATGATTTTTCGATACAAGCTTGATACAAATGCGTATATGCGGATGCTAGATTCAAAGAATTATAGATTATTCTAATTGAGTGTTACACCATTTAATATTATTTAATTTTATTAAATGATTTTAAATTAAAGGTATCTAAAAAGCTTGTCTAAAAATATGGCGCAAATAATGATACTATATATTTTTCTGCTATCAGAAATAAAGTTATTTACTTATTGCATTTGATTTTAACTTAACTAGGTCAACGTGATGCAAAAGTGAAATTATTTTGCAGCTTTTTGCTACCAGTAAACGAACTTTAAAATGGTTAGGGATTGATAAAATACCAGTATTTTTGTTAAACATATTTTTGTAGAAAAAAACATATTTTCCGTATATTTATTTAAAAGTCTTATTAAATATACAAAGTTGGATCATATATATATATACATATAATCATCATCACTATTAGAACCTTCACAATTCCGCTGCAGAACATGGACTTCCCCTGACTAATGCTATAAAGCAGGGTCCTGAGCTATCTAAATACATCGACTTCCTGGAAGTCGTAGCGTCATTCTATTTAGTGGAGGGCCGCCACATATAGTACCCCTTAGATTAGTAGTATTATTTTAAAGTGCTGATTTAACTCGTGTTCGATAGTAAGAGGAAATATCACGAGGAAATATTAATATCAGCGAATTCAAAATATTCCTATCGTGGGATAATTCGTTCTATTTGAACCATACTTACCTATGAACACGTGGTAGAGCCATGCTGCAGCTGTGTTTTTAGTATAGTTGTAGCACGAATGGGCCAACTGGACCGGAGAAGGACCACGCTCTCACAGAATACCAGCGTAAAATAGCAGATTAATGCTTTTTTTTATAGGATAAGGGTGACAAACGAGCACACAGTCCACCTGATGGTAAGTGGTTGCTGTGGCCCATAGACATCTACATCTATCCTCGATTGCGAATCAAAATGCAGATGCGTTGTCACCCGTGATGACTAAGATGGAATGACTCATTTCCAGTAAAAAGGGCCTCCAGCCACCTGCACTCACCAAGCGAAACGAAGAGGTAAACCTCTACTTCACGCTGGTATTCTGTGAGGTCGTGGTACCACCCCGGTTCGAGCCGGCCCATCCGTGTGACAGCAAAAGCTGCCGCGTGGCTCTACCACTGTTGTGTTTCGTGTGGTTAGTGTAGAAAACCGCAGACTCTTTTTACTAGAAACAAGGCATTCCATTTTAATCCTCACGGGTGAAAAAACATCTGCATTTTGATTCGTAATCGAGGATAGATGTGGATGTCTATAGGCCACAGTAACCACTTACCGTCAGGTGGCCTGTGTGCTCGCTTGTCACTCTTATTCTATAAAAAACTCACTAATTCTATAAAAACACCAAGCTAATGGAAAGCAACATTGACTTTACTTCAAAAATTCATAGGCTTCACTTGTATTGCGACGGTTGAGGTTTTATACTTAAATAGCGTACTTAAAATAGTGATAAGCCTTTCAAATAATATAAAATGCCTATCTCCAGCAGGGCGCTAAAAAAGGGTGACAAGAAAGAAAAAAGAACAAATCTTTTTTTTTAATAAAATGTAATAACAAACGAACTTACCGTCCACTCGATGGTAAGTGGGTACTGTAGTCCATGGAAACCAGCAGCCAACTTCAAACAGAGAAGTGTACAAAATATTCATTGTTTCCTCTGAGGATTATCTGGAATGCCTGTAAATTACGGGCTCTCTGTAGCTCTGTACCCTTTAGACTGGAACACAGCAGTGTAAGCACTGCTAATTCTCGGCAGAAAGAAGTTAGAAGGTGGTACACACCCAGAAAAATCCTCAGCAAGGTTCTATCAATTATAATACGTCTAAAGAGAAAGACGGAATAATACCTGACTATATTAAAAGGATTTTCCTTACGACCCGTTTTATAGTACAAACATAGCCTCAAAGAACATTTAAAACATAAAACTAGTTCAAATACTTACGAGAGTTGAAACTTGTTTTATGTTAAATCTTTATATATTTTTAGTATATAAAACGGAGCGTAACGAAAAATGACATGCTTCTTGAATATAGGAATCAGCTATTAATCGTAATAATCTTCTTCTTTTTTATCGTCTTTTATGTGGCAGTCATGCTGCAACTATATAATGGTTGCATGTATGAGTCGGTTCGGAATTCGGAAGGACCACGCTCGTACTACCAGCGTAAAACAGTAACTTAATGCTGCTGTTTCGTATGGTATTTATTTTATTTTATTTTTCTTTGGTGTTTTATTAGCGTAAAACAGCAGCACAATGCTGCTGTGTTTCCTTTGGTGAGTGTAGAGAACCGGAGGCCCTTTTACTGGAGTGGAGACATTCTATCTTAGTCCTCACGGGTGACAACGCATGTACATTTTGATTCGTAATCTAGGATAGATGTAGATGTCTATGGGCCTCAGCATTCACTTACCATCAGGTGGACTGTGTGCTCAAAAAACCATTAGAAGTCTTGACATGAGCCTTTGTACTGAGTAGTCGCATATAGTTTTCAAGGTTAGCAGGCGGATTGGCAATTGTTTATATTTGTTTTTTATTCTATATTGCTATTCTACGTCAAATTCTAACCACTCCATATTGGTAGAGAATGCCTCAAAGCATTAAGTCCGCCCTTTGTATTCTTTTGTTATAAGGAATGCAATAAAGAATAAATAAATCACAGTGCGAGACGTCTCCGATTATTGATACCCATCAATATCAGTCGGCAGTTTACGTATATTACATCGGATATAAACAAGATAGTTATAGTGATATAACGTATATTACGCCATAAGATTTTTTCCAGCACTTCAAACAGTCGCCTCTTACGGCACCCACAGTACATAACGTAATGACGTCATAGACAATTTAGGCCGCCACCATGCAGCTATAATCATAATCTAGACGAGGCGATATTCATAATCTAGACGCGGTGACAGTCATAATCTAGACGCGGCGATATTTATTACCAAAACGTGGCGATAAACATAATTTCTAGATATTATAAATATTGTCTTCTTGTACCTAGATTTACATACTTACTCCGCTCGAGTCCAGTCTGGAAATGTTCGGATATTTTACAAGATATTGATAATAATCTTAAAATAGCTATAGAAAAAATTTTAAATTTAACTTTAAATACAACAGCCTGGACTCAAGCTACTTTACCTATAAAATTTGGTGGCATTGGTGTGAGAAATCTTTAGTGTCAGTCACTTATGTAATATAATTTTAAATAATAAAGTAGACCTATGTATTGCTGCGGAGGCAGGGCAGACATGGCAAACGCTTTTTCCTGGTGAAAATGTTCCACTGGAAGTTAACCAACAAAAACAGTGGGATATTCCATTGGTACAGGGCGTGCAGAAGGATTTGTTTCATAATCTCCATAGTGAGCAAGATAAGGCACGCCCTCTAGCTGTTTCGACTAAGGAATCTAGTCACTGGTTACACGCTTTACCATCAAGTAATCTCGGCACATTACTTGATTCGGAAAGCTTACGCATTGCCGTAGGAATCCGACTAGGAGCGGCGATTTGTCAACCCCATCAGTGTCCCTGTGGTAGCAGCGTCGACAAGTTTGGGCTCCACGGACTTTCATGTAAGAAAAGCGCTGGTAGATTTTCACGACACAGTTCTTTGAACGACGTCATCCGAAGGGCTCTTGTCTCTATAAATGTTCCCTCGGTTTTAGAGCCTTGTGGAATATTTAGAGACGATGACAAGAGACCCGACGGTATGACATTGGTCCCTTGGGAGAGAGGTAAAGCCCTAGTGTGGGATGCTACTTGCGTAGACACTCTGGCGGTCTCTCATCTCAGGGGTACCTTGTTTAGAGCCGGGGCGGCATCAGAGGCAGCTGAACTGAGTAAGTGGCGCAAATATGAGTCTCTGAGAGATGACTACATATTTGTGCCATTTGCTGTAGAGACTATCGGTCCGTGGGGTCCACGTGCGGTGAAGTTCCTAAAGGAACTCCATCCGCGGCTGGTCGTTGCTGCTGGTGATAAGAGGGCTGGTTCTTTCCTCGCTCAAAGGCTAAGTATAGCCATTCAGCGGGGAAACGCAGCCAGCGTTCTTGGCACGATACCGCGGGGAGTAGGACTAATGATATTTAAGTTTCTAGTTTTAGTTTTTTTTTAATTATTATTATAGTTTTTAGTATTGTAGATAAAAACAAGTATTATGCAAATAAATTTTACCACTTGTATTTCTAGATATAACTAATATCCATATGTAAATAGAGGCTATCAGTAATTTTAATATTGTGTTTATGGTTTTTTTTATATGGATAAATGGGTCATGTTGTGACCATCAGTTACTGGAGATGCAATGAACATTTAACAAAAACTGTCTATTTATACTCTATACTGTGCACGTATTACAAAAATATTAATCAAAGCTAAATTTATTTTTACGATTAATTTTCAAAAAGTAGTCAAATTTCAAAATTAACTTCAAATGTATAAATAATGATATACCGTTATTGTCGTTTTTGAAAATACGAGTAAATAAGACTTCTACTTTTATTTGAAATTACCCTAAATTGAATGTGATTTATGGGCAATAACATTTTAAGCCTACAGATGAGCCTTACGAATGTGTGCGTGCGCAGTAAAATCTGTTAAAATAATGCATTAACACGCATTTTGTATTTAAAAGATAAAAAGGACAGAATGTTTGAGATATTTTCTAATTAATTTTTCGTCACCATTTGCCTATATTACTTAATCTGAACCTTCTTTGCAAAGTTGGTCGGTTATTGCCAAATAACGCTGTATATATATTAGGCTTTATCGCTAAACAGCGATCTCTTCTAGGCAAACCTTGCTATAATTACTATATAGTAAGTGTGTACTATATAGTTAGTACATAAACAAGTTTATATTCATACATATAAGCTGTTTATATACGTGATGTCTGTTGATAGTCCTTAAATACTTTTTGTAGAATAGGGTGAAAAACGAGCATACAGTTCACCTGATGATAAGTGGATGCTATGGCCCTAGACACTTTTTTATAAGAGAGGGGGCAAACGAGCACGCGGCTCACCTGATGGTAAGTGACTACCGCCGCTCATGAACAACTGTAACACCAGGGGAACCAAAAGAATTGCAGATGCGTTGCCGGCCTTTTAAAAAGGATTAGGCTCTTTTCTTGAAGGTCCCTAACTCCCTTTATCGGTCCGGAAAAATCGCTGATGGTAATCGATTCCGACTCGGAACTTCCTTTTTTGCGAGGAAGAAAACATCTTCTAAATCGCACAGTGGTGGACCGCCAATCATCCAGATGGTGTGGATGGTATCGGGAGTTCTGCCGCGATGTGCGTTCGTGAAATTTGACGGCTGGGATTAATCCGAACAATTCCTCAAAGCACTCCCCGTTGTAAATGCGAAAGAAAATGCAAAGGGATGCAACATCTCTTCACAGCGCCAATGAATTGAGGCGATCGAAAAGGACTGGGCCGTCGACGATTCGAGCCGCTCTGCGCAGTCAAGTGGAAGGAACTGGCACTGGGGTGCCCCAGCCCAGAAATTGGAACAGTATTCCATGTGACGCTGAACCTGCGCCTTGTAAAGTTGCAGGCGATGTGCCAGCATAAAATACTGAAATACACGTACATTTATGTTCAATTAAGAATCAAAATGCAGTTGCGTTGTCACCACTGAGGACTAAGATGCGGCAGTTGAAAATATCCATCCTTTATCATCCCGTGGGTTTAAAAACTAACTACAGAGGTTGCCAAACAGCCTGCTAAGCATTGGAACTATGATAAATATCTCCATCAAATATCCCTGTGAGGCGTGGACTTTTAATGGGTTGTAACGGTATATCCAATGGAGTGCTGATGCAATAAGTATGAAATTAGGTTAGGTTATTGTCAATATGATGAAAATCATAAAACTTCAAATCAAGTTACAATAGGTATATTTGAGCAAGTTAATTTGTAGAATCTGGCGTTACTTAGCGAAAATAATTATAATATACTCGTAGACTATTTTTTTTTATAGGATAAGGGTGAAAAACGAGCACGCAGTCCACCTGATGGTAAGTGGTTGCTGCGGCCCATAGACATCTACATCTATCCTCTATTACAAATCAAAATGCAGATGTGTTTTCACCCGTGAGGACTAGGATGGAATGCCTCATTTCCAGTAAAATGGGCCTCCGGCTACCTGTACTCACCAAGCGAAACGCAGAGGTAAACCTCTACTTCACGCTGGTATTCTGTGAGGTCGTGGTACTACCCCGGTTCGAGCCGGCCCATCCGTGCGACAGCAAAAGCTGCCGCCTGGCTCTAAACTTAAAATTAAACTAGCTGGCCCGACAGGCGTTATTCTGCCCTTTCTGGTTGATGGTGCGATGAGTTTATTTTCACACGCAGATTCTTTTCTATAGATTTAATACGTATAGCTAAATCTTCATAAGCGGTAACCGGATAAAAAGTTGTTTATATGTTATACACGGTAATTTACTGTCAAACGAAATTTCACGGAAATCTGTCCAGTAGATTTTGCGTGAATCGTGAACACACAATTTATCTACAGAATATATCCTAGATGATATAATGATATGTATAGACATACATGTTCTTAACATAACATCTTTAATTTTGTACGGTAGCGCAAAAAGTTGACTCCAAATTATTGGGGTAAGCGGTAGTAACGCCAACAACATGTAAGTTATATCTAAAGAATAGGCAACTATTTTTATAGAAATAGTATCAATATTATGAAAGGAAGAAGCGTCAGTAGTAGCAGTAATGGCAGGTCGCGGACCGCGAACTCGTAAGGTCGTGGGTTCGAATCCGCGATTGGACTACTGTCATGAACCACTTCTAACACAAGCCTTTTAAGCTTACCAGAAGTGGTTTAAGGGAATGTTTAATAGCATTACTAGTATTTAAAAAAAACATTATGAATGGGTGAGAAATTGTGTTATAAGAGAAACGTGTGGTTCGCAAGATGATATTGTGACCAGGATTAAGTAAGGAATGCTTCGGTTGTTTGGTCATGTAGGAAGAATGAATGAGGAAAGTGTCACAAAGCAAAATTTATGTCGCAGAAGTGAATAACAGGGTCAGCAAGGGACGCGTTGTACGGAAGTTTGTCGACCAAATTGCCGATATGGGCCAAATTAAGAGTGCTCTTAACCGACGTAGGTATACGTAGGTATATGGATATGGAAGAGGCAAGAGAGGTGACGATGCCAAATAGAACTCTATAATATCTGCTTACCCCTTTGATTGACAGGGAATGAGTGTTTATTTACGTATATAATATCAACACTACTAATTTATTTATTTATTTAAAAACTTTTTTGCGTCCCTTTAGAAAAAAAAGGATACAAAAGGCGGACATAATGCCTAAAGGCATTCTCTACCAGTCAACCCATGGAGTGGTGAGAGTTTGTATATATATATACATATATTCGCACATTTACATATATTAACACATATTCATAATATAAATATATTTATTTGCCAATAAACAAATATAAACATAAATAAATACAAATATATGGATATAAATATACATAAATACAAAGTTAATACAAACATATAAATACGATTAATTAACAATTTTGTAAATTCTAATGATTATTCAGTAAATGCTCGCGTACCTTCTTTTTAAAAGAGTATTTGTTAGATGCTTTTCTGATAACCTCAGGCAAGGAATTCCAAAGACGTGCAGCGTGTACAGTGAAGGAGTTACCATCGAACCCGGTGAGATGAGTGGGAATATAAATCTTGTTATTAGGGGAAGATCGAAGAACCCTATCATGACAAGAAGAGAGATATTGAAACCATTCTTTGAGGTAAGAAGGTGAATATGGATCATTAAGAATTAAGAAAAGGACAAGTAATATTCTGGAGTTGCGGCTTTGCTTTATGGTAAGCCACTTAAGCTGAGATCTATAATGAGACATATGGTCGTACTTACGCAGACCAATCCTCCCTTTAACCAATTAAACTTGGGCAAAATGCTTCAACTAGGAGCAATCCACAACAGTCAAATGTAGGGTTTAAAACCATGATTTTTCAGTTTTGTGGTCTGTAAACGTGTTTATCGACAGTAGCCTTATTAGGCTTCATTTGGCTTAGCATGGCTCTGAAATGAAACTAAATCGCGTACGTATATAATATTTTTTCCATAGCACTAAACAGAAAAGTTTATAGCAGTTACACCACAAGTACTTAAGTTAAAAGCTGTTATAATGTTCACTTTTCAAAAGACATTACGTAGAGGAATTGCCCACGGTTTGTTGAAAGGAAACCTAGGGCGAATAATACTTTCATACTTGTGTTGGTACTTTATTTTTAAGCCTTAATCTTTTTATACCGCGCGAAAACTCGGGAATTAAAATATAATTTGATTAAAAATTCATTAACATTAAAACTGGAAGATGGGTTTGTGGTTTTAGTGTTATTTATTATGGTAATAAGTAACCATTTTTGTATTTAAAGCATTACGGAATCTATCGTTGTTATCCTCTTTTTTATAGGATAAGGGTGACAAACGAGCACACAGTCCACCTGATGGTAAGTAGATGCTGTGGCCTATAGACATCTACATCTATCCTCAATAAAGAATCAAAATGCAGATGTGTTGTCACCCGTGAGGACTAAGATGGAATGCGTCATTTCCAGTAAAAGGGTGTCCGGTTCTCTACACTCACCATACGAAACACAGCAGTATTAAGCTGCTATTTTACGCTGGTATTCTGTGAGAGCGTGGTCCTTCCCCGGTCGAGCCGACCCATTCGTGCTACAACTATACTACTAATATAGCTGCATCATGGCTCTACCACGTATTATTACCAAGTGTTTTAATTTACAATAAAAAAATTAATTATTATGTAATATTCTATATTTTTATTAAAAATAATATTCTATTCTTTTGAAGACGTATTAATTCCGCCATCAAGCATCTAAATTTAGTTTAGGACTAAAGCATCGCTGCGAACTAATTGTTTTTTTAACCCATCAGAAATCAAAGGAGGCCTTTGCCCAGGGGTAGGGACGTGTATGGGCTGTAATTTTATAGTAGTCTCATTCAAAGTCAAACATTATTATATGTCTCCGTCAGCGTAAGGTTACTTTTAAGAGATATTTTGGAGCAAGGAAGTATTTGTTGTTGTAAATTTCCTACAGTAAACTTATTAGTCATTTATGGTGAAAATTAAAAATTAATTAGTATTTTAGGTGGAATAAATAATTCTCAATTCCTCAATATTATTAAAAACTTAAAAATACTGTAAAAGGTGACTTTGCATTCGTCACAAATCCGTCCACACCCAAACACTGACTCCTCGATAGCCTACTTCTCCGATAAGAGACGTCTACGTACCCCGCCCTCTACCCCTATTATCCCCACCCCCTCCCGCCTAGACCGGCCGGCGCCTACCAAGGTTGTCTAGTGATATAGAAGGTTAAGGACTGGCTAGGCCTTTTTTCAGCTTAATAGTAAGTCAGGAAACGTTAACATAGTCTAGATTTTTTTCAAACTTATTATACGAGTATTTAGGAAGAAGAATTTATATTTTTTTTGTTCAAATAAATCAACAATAATGACGTATGGTCGGAATAGTAATTGTGTTTTTTATTGGTCGTGTATTACTTCACATGTGAATAGTTAGTTTAACTAATAAAATCAAGAGCATTTTTTGTCTACCACTTCATCTAGATCTGTCCAAAAATGTAGTATATATTTAAACATTTCAACTGGAAATCCCACATTGAAAAAATAAAAAAAATATCTAGCTACACCTACGCACTATCCATATTAGCAGAAACAACTTCCGTTGATGTAACAAGGGCAGCATATTTCGCCTAGGTATACCCTCTATTAGCTTACGGCATTATTTTCTGGGGTAATCTAGAAACGTGCAGTCAACATTTATTCTGCAAAAGCGATGTTTGCGGATCATTTATAATATGTACTCAGACAAAACTCCAAGAAATTTATTCAAACAAAAAGGTATAATAATATTAATAAATAATATTTACATTTTAGAAATTTCAATTTTTGTCATACAGAATAACACCTATTTTCAGATTAAATCTAACTTGAAATCACGTCCAATACGCAGCCAATATAAGAACAATTTATGTACACCTAAAATTAATAATTACATTAATTATAAGAGCACTTTTTGTACAGGTATTAAAATGTTCAATCATCTGCTGATATAAATGCCATGGACCTTCCAAGATTTAAAATACACCTCAAGAAGTGGTTAATACATAATGTGTTTTATAATTTAAATGAATATTTTAATACCAAACATTTATTTATATAAAGTTTTTATTTCTTAATTATTGCGTGTCCGATATGGATAAACTGTGTAACATTTAATTGCAATGTCAACAGCAAATTGTACACACAGAGCTTATTGGCAATAAATATTCCGATTCTGATTCTAATTCATAATCAAGGTACAGTAATTTACTAACTATGTCATAGGTCTAATGGTTGCTCCAAATCCCGGGTCAAAAAACATTTATTGATTTTTTTTGTTGAGAATTCTCAAAAGAAACCCTAAGTTACTTACGTGGTAGAGCCATGCTGCAACTATGGAATGGGTCGCCCAGACCGGGGAACGACTACGCTCTCACAGAATACCTCCATACTGCTGAACCGGAGACTCTTTTTACTAAAAACGTGGCATTGCATTTTAGTCACCAGGAATAATAACGGTTCTGCATTCTGATTCTTAATCGAAGATAGATGTGTGATCATCCACTTACCATCAAGAGGACTGTGTGCTCGTTTACGACGGCGACACTGAAAGTTTTTAGAACTGGCCACTTGTACGCGATACAATAAAAAAAAAATTTAAATTTTGAAAATGGAACTCTTTGTCAATATTATTGTGTATATATTTTATTGTGTATATTTTTACGTGGTAGAGCCATGCTGCAGCTATATTAGTAGTATAGTTGTAGCACGAATGGGTCGGCTCGACCGGGGAAGGACCACGCTCTCACAAAATACCAGCGTAAAATAGCAGCTTAATACTGCTGTGTTTCGTATGGTGAGTGTAGAGAACCGGAGACCCTTTTTACTGGAAAAGCGGCATTCCAACTTAGTCCTCACGGGTGACAACGCATCTGCATTTTTATTCGCAAACGAGGATAAATGTAGATGTCTATGGGTCACAGCAACCACTTACCATCAGGTGGACTGTTTGCTCGGTTGTCACCCTATTCCTATAAAAAAAATTAATTTGTCATTTGTTTACGATTTGGCGGCAAATTGAAAATTGTCCATGTAACGTCAGCATGAATTTAACGGGAGAAAATTTTCAGTGGATGCGTTTCAAAATGTCGTTGAAGAGACACCTAAGGTCGAGTGGGTAAAGTGCTTTTCTCAGTGGTTCCATCGGATGCACCGATGTATTGATGTAAATAGACACTGTTTTAAACAAATATATAAAAGAAAACTTGCTAGTTTGTTCAGTTTTTGATTGTCTAAGAACTTTCAGTGTCACCTTCCTATCAGGCGTATTTTATAAAATAAAGAGTCAAGCGGCATGCCAGGCGGATATTTTAGGCATAGGTTTATGGCAAATCATGGGAGAGCACCATTTCCACCATGTCCACCATTAACTTCACGAGCTGAAAAGAAATTCAAGAAACCATTTAATAACATTGTCAAAAGCATTTAAGAAGTTCACAGTAAAACGAAGAAACTCCTTTTATAAGGGAACACGGAAAGGTTAACTAGCTTTGAAACAAATTGTTTACTCGATGGGTTGTAAACAGGGGGACACATGTTGTAAGCAGCCTTGACCCTGTGTCGTACGGGACTCGCCTACCTTGCGCTCAATTTTAAATCGATTACCTTAGTCGTGAGATCCACAGTAGCTCAAGGGCTAAGCACAACACGGGTTCTATCCTCGCCAGCACCAATGAAATTGTTAATAGCAATTTTAAGTGAAGAAAAACATAATGAAGAGACTTGCATGTCAGAACAATTAAAGAAAATATTATATTTCGGAGACATGTGGAGTTTGTAAACCGTATTGGGGTAGCGTGATGGACACTTTCTTGTCCTATAACCCTTTCAGAAATGAGCGGAGGCCTTTGGTCAGCTTTTGGACGTATGTAGGTTGTAACTTTATTTTCGTTGTTATTTCATTTTGATAATTTACGATACGATTCTCTCATCATACTGGTCATTATTTTGGACATTAGAAAAAGAAATAGAAATACAATCAGAGGCTTTATGCAGGCCAACCATGGTCGCCAAACCGCCTGCCAAACGTGGCAACTATAAAAAAAATATCCCCTCTATAAGGCAAGCTATGAATTGTCCTATGTTTAGCTGTGGCCTTTTATAAGCTGTATTGGAATAATACGACAACGACAGAGGGAGCCGTGGTAGCTGAGATTGTTAGTGCTCCCTGTAAATTTCACAGTACGCGAGCAACCCGGGTTCGATTCCCCGCCGGCACCGGTGAAATTGTTAATTGCAATTTTAAGAGCTGATTTACCACGTGCTCAGCAGTGAAGGAAAACTTCGTGAGGAAAATTCGAAGACGTGAACTTCGCTAACAGGCATTGGGCCAGCGAGGCGGACAATTTCTTGCCCTAAAACCCTCTCAGAAATGAGGGGAGGCCTGTGCCCAGCACTGGGACGTATATAGGCTGTAACTTTAACATTATTGGAATAATGCTGATGATGAAAACAAAATAAGGAAAGTGGAAAATCTTCTATTCTTGTAATTTATAACACAATTACGTAACACCGAAATACATGTTTTGATTTACCATAGTATAAGTATGATAGACACCATAAAATCGATAATTGACAGTTATATAAATATTTACGAAGATAAGTCCATTTCGGGGTGAAAAAATTGTTCTCTAAAAGCCGTAGGGTGTAAACCTACTATCATAAAGTACTTCGTACACAAACATTACGATATATTCATGACAGGGAAAACAACAGGGAAGATTACGCTGAATCTTAAATGGTATAAATCACGTTCCGGAGGCCCTTTTTACTGGAAATGAGGCATTCCATCTTATTCCTCACGGGTGACAACGCATCTGCATTTTGATTCGCAAACGAGGATAGATGTAGATGTCTATGGGCCGCATCAACCACTTATCATCAAGTGGACTGTGTGCTCGTTTGTCACCCTTATCCTAAAAAAAAACTAAAAAAAAACGTTCACTTTTATTCACCGTTTACATACGTAGTGCCGTATTATTGTATAGTGGCAAAAGGCCTAGCAGTCAGAATACTGCCATAGTCTGAATATGCCAGAACTCTGTCTCATTGGTCTTTTTTTATAGTATAGGATGACAAACGAGCACACAGTCCAACTGATGGTAAGTGGTTACTGTGACCCATAGACATCTACATCTATCCTCAATAAAGACTGAAAATGCAGATGCGTTGTCACCCGTCAGGACAACGATAGAATGCCTCTTTGCCAGTAAAAAGGGTCTCTAATTCTCTACACTCACCATACGAAACACAGCAGCGTTAAGCTGCTATTTTAAGCTGATTTTCTGTGAAAGCGTGGTCTTTCCCCGGTCGAGCCGACCCATTCGTGCTACAACTATACTACTAATATAGCTGCAGCATGGCTCTACCACGTAAAAACCTTTCTGGTCTGGTAGTCGTGATCATAACTGCTGATAATGAGGACCCAGGTTCGAAACCAGGGTCGGGCTAAAATCAGTTAGTGGGTTTTTCTGTCAAAAAATTCTCAGAAGCAACCTGGAGTCAGGAAGTTGGCAGTGTTTCACCCCCGTGCCTCGGAAAGCACGTAAAGCCGTTGGCCCTGCGTCTAATCTCTCTCCAGACGTGTTGGATTAACGTACCATCGGACTATGGGAGTAAAAGAATAGAGAGTGCACATCTGCTTGCGCATACACTTGGGCACTATAATCCTGTCCTGTGCAGATGCAATTTATACGCGGTTTGAGACTAGCCGCCTTGACCGAAATTCGGTCTGCTGGTGGACGTTTTTGTATTATTATGCCAGAACAATTTAAGTTGTAGAGGTCTTTTTCTGCTGTTTTGGTGTCGTAAGGGAATCCGTTACCTCGTTTCCTCCCATGGAGAGACGACAATGGGGAATGCTACAATAGTTTTTATATTATTCCCGTATCTATTCCTTTCTTATTCTTAAACGTTTCTAAAATATAATAAACTTTAAACAATATACTAACACACTAATGGTTTTCACATTTCTCTTATGCAATTTTACTCATATCCTTTAAACGGGTTATACGATTTTCATAACACAAATTGTAATATTAGTTCTAAAGTTTTGAAATATAACAATATAGTCCAATTAGAGTAATATAAATATAACTTACAACAAATATCTTTACATCCTAAATTTAGCGAGAGAGTAGCAATCCTACTACTACTTTGGTACCATCTGACGGCCAACCGCAGAGTACTTTGGCCAACTCTACCACCGCGAGTACTCATTGGTCAAATCAAATTAAGTGCGCTTCCCCGCTTCCTGTTACACACTTCCATCCCTCTTCACGAAATCACTGCCACAGATTGCAGGAACGCGAAAGATGTTAACATCAAAAAGTAAAAATATTTTTAACTTTTTATCTAAATATGACAAAACTGCTAATGTGATGTATAGAGAAATATTTTAACCACATGAACAACTCCTTTTTATGTATCATCAAATATTGTTACTACTAATATTCCCTCGAGTGAATGCAGGAAATAGATTGAATGGGGCTCTACACTCTATTGTGAAAAGTCAGAATGTGTCCAAAAAGGCACGTATGGCAATTCACAATGCTGTATTGGTGCCTACTTTAATGTATGGTAGTGAAAGTTGGGTGTGGCAGAAGAAGCACGAGAGTAGAATAAATGCTGTAGAAATGCGGTCATTACGTAGTATGCTAGGGCTGAATCTGAATGACAGGCTGAGAAATAGTGTGATAAGAGAAATGTGTGGTTTGCAAGATGATGTTGTGACTAGGATTAAGAAAGAAATGCTTCGGTGGTTTGGTCATGTAGAAAGCATGAATGAGGAAAGAGTGACAAAGCAAATTTATGTTGCAGAGGTGAATGGCAGAGTCGGGAAAGGTCGCCCTAGGCGAAATTTTATCGACCAAATTGGCGATATATTGAAAATGGGCCAAATTAAGAGTACCTTTAACCGACGAGCGTGTATTCGTAGGTATATGGATGTTTATATTCCCTCCCTTAACCACTCCAAATAAGGGTAAATATTTGATCCCGTAGTGGTTTACCTCAATAGTCGAATGGCAGATTCTTAAAGTTGCGGTGTCCGTAGCCTTAACCTTGAGGCTACCATCGCTTGATTTAAATTCGTTTTTATTTATCTAAAACAACTTTGCTGAAGTTTAAACAGTTCTTCTTTCATCTAGCATCAAACATTTTTAGTAAAATTGAAATTTCAAAGTAATATTTAACATAGAAAAAGTAAGTAGTAAGTTTACTAACTTGGGTGTAGTTCTATGAGATATAGAACTGCATTGAAGTTAGGACACATTTAATATAATATTTTAACGAATAAGTTAGTTTCAAGTTCCCCGCGGACGAAGTTCCGGGCACAGAAAATATTATTATAAATTATAAGCGGTATTGATAGTACCTTGTATCACAAAAGCCCGCCTTGCCTTTAAATCCACTTGTGTAATATATCTGCATAGAACATTGTCGATGTCGGATATCTCGCTCTCACTCATAGGCCTGCAAGACTATAGGTAAGTGCATACGGGACGCTTAGCTATAGACCCTATTATAGGGCGGAAAGTAGAACGATGCAACTGGCTCAAGGCCGTGATTAAGTAAGCCTATTTTCATCAGGTACTAAAATGGGCTATTATGATGATCGTGATTAAAATTATTTCTTATGAAAAGCATTTGAATATTTTATATTGTTTGGGAAATGAAGGATTCGTACAGACTAATGTTACTATGATATAAGTTAGAGAATTCCCTGTAATATAAGTTAGAATGCTAATCTTGTGATACTTAATAATAAAACTGGAATAAGTTTTTTTTCTTATGACAAACGAGCACACAGTCCACCTGATGGTAAGTGATTGCTGTGGCCAATAGACATCTACATCTATCATCGATTACAAATCAAAATGCAGATGCGTCGTCACCCGTGAGGACTAAGATGGAATGCCTCTTTTCCAGTAAAAAGGGTCTCCGGTTCTCTACACCCACCATACGAAACACAGCAGTATTAAGCTGCTATTTTATGCTAGTATTCTGTGAAAGCGTGGTCCTTCCCCGGTTGAGCCGACCCATTCGTGCTACAACTATACTACTAATATACCAAGTTAAAAAAATTTAATAGTGCAAAAAAAGCCTTATGTAAGTTGAAAAAAAAACTAGAAATTATACTTGAGAAAAGCTGGAGAAGTTGTAATACAATCATATTGCAAATTCAAACAGTTAGTAACGGTTATTATGTAAACAGCGTAGTTCACTTTCAGTGCTACGGCGTAGATTTAAATCTGCAATGAGCGCATTGCTACGACGTAGATTCACTAATGTTTTGATGATTCACATTTGAGTGCTACGTCATATTGTGAAGTACATTTAAATATATTTAACATTATCATGTTGTGGCGATGTAAGAGTATTTCCCACTCCATACTATCCCATGGGTGTCATAACAGGTGACAGAGAAACTAAAAATGTGAAGAATAGCAGCATTTTTTGAAAACAATTTTTTATAATAGTAATACGTGGTAGAGCCATGCTGCAGCTATATTAGTAGTATAATTGTAGCACGAATGGTTCAGCTCGATCGGGGGAAGGACCACGCTCTCACAAAATACCAGCGTAAAATAGCAGCTTAACACTGCTGTATTTTGTATGGTGGGTGGTGAGAGAACCGGAGACCCTTTTTATTGGAAAAGAGGCATTCCATCTTAGTCCCTACGGGTGACAACGCCTTTGATTCGCAAATGAGGACTGATGTAGATGTCTATGGGCCACAGCAACCACTTACCATTAGGTGGACTGTGTGCTCGTTTGTCACCCTGTTCTATACAAAAAATTGGAAATTGGCCTCATCTTCCAGATCAACTTTTCGGACTTTTCGGGTGACGGAAAGTTTATGCCAGGCCCTTACCAACTAAAACTCCACGATGGTTACCATCAGCGTATTGCGATCCATTCTATTCCATTACAGCTTATAAAAATTTACTGTTGAACATATGCCTCAAGCGTAGATTGCCTCACGGGGGGGATTTTTCCATAGTTGCCATGCTTTTCATGCGGTTTAGCTAATTCAGATGCTGCTGATCATCTTCTGTTTCAGTTTCCCTTGTCACTTCTTATAAAACCCACGGGACGATATATGGTACTGAATTCTAACACCGCTTATACACTGGTAACGGATACAATTATTATTTTTACTTATCTAATTTTTTTTTATAGGATAAGGGTGACAAACGAGCACACAGTCCACCTGATGGTAAGTGGTTGCTGCGGCCCATAGACATCTACATCTGTCCTCTATTACAAATCAAAATGTAGATGCGTTGTCACCCGTGAGGACTAAGATGGAATGCCTCATTTCTAGTAAAAAGGGCCTCCGGCCACCTGCACTCACCAAGCGAAACGCAGAGGTAAATCTCTACTTCACGCTGGTTTTCTGTGTGGTCGTGGTACCACCCCGGTTCAAGCCGGCCCATCCGTGCGACAGCAAAAGCTGCCGCGTGGCTCTACCACTGTACAAATTAATAATTAATAATAATAAATAATTAAATTTAACTAATTAAAGTCTTAGTCTGTATACACATACGTGGCGTGATACAAATAGTTGATGGGTACAGATGGCTCAGGGTCTTGCTTTGCGTTAACTCATGATCAAACAGTGGACTGTTGATAGGCAGTTGTGATGATGTTGGTGACGAAATTTAAGCAACAATACTGGTTAGACTATAATATAGTCTTTCATAAAACTTGCAACTGATGTAATTCCATTATAGAAACTAACCAATGGATTAATGTAGAACCGTGGTAGCTCAGAGGCTTAGCGCTCGCCGTTATTATCATATAGTCCTACTCCCCGCGGCTTTGGAATCGGAATACAGCAACGAATCACTATTTTGTATATACGCACATACACTGGAGACCAAAAAAATGATAATTATATTATCGAACTTACTCAATTGTGATGACAATGTGTGATAAATAAGTTTACCTTAGTTCCAACTATAGATATCTGATGAGCGTAAAATTATTAGCTCCCATTCGCGTGGGCTTACCACGTGTAGGGTCGTTGACATGTCAAGGATAATAGGGAGAAATCTATTCACTAACAAAACGATCGGGGGAACTTTACATTTATGTAAGGACGGTTGGCATTGGTCGACTTATCAAATGCTGAAAGGAACTAAATAAACCTATAATTAAAAACAAATAATAATAACTTAAAATTAATCATTTTGTACTACCGATTTCAATATAATTTTTTTATAGAATTAGGGTGACAAACGAGCACACAGTCCACCTGAAGGTAAGTAGTTGCTGTGGCCCATGGACATCTACATCTATTCTCGATTACGAATCAAAATGTAGATGCGTTGTCAACCGTGAGGACTAAGATGGAATGCCTCGTTTCCAATAAAAATATCATATATATCGAAATGCTGAAGTGTTTGTACAGTAGGGGTACGATGGCTATCCAAGTACAGAACCAGAGTACGAAACCTGCAGTTGGATGCAGAGAAGTGTAAAACAGGGTGACGTTATATCCCCGAAACTTTTAACCACTGCTTTGGAAGACGTTTTCAAGCTACTGGACTGCAAAGGATACGGTATTAACATCAATGGCGAGTACATCAGTCAACTTCGATTTGCCGACGTCCTTATGGCAGAATTGCTGGAGGACCGAAGCACTATGCTCAATGACCTCAATTGTATCTCCTCTCCTAAGATCTATCCGTTGATAGGTCTTATGATGAACATGGACAAAACAAAGATCATTAATGTCCATGTCATACCTTTGCTGGTAGTTGTTGGGCGCAGTAAGCTCGAAGTTGTTGACGAGTATGTTTACCTGGGACAAATAGTCCGACTAGGTAAGTCCAACTTCGACCGCAAGGTCAATCGACGGATTGAACTCGGCTGGGCAGCGTTCGAGAAACTACGACACATCTGCTCGTCAGACATACCTCAAAACTTGAAAACGAGATTGTACAACCAGTGCGTGTTGTCAGTGATGACATGGATCTGAGACGTGGTCCTTCCCTGCTGGCCGTATGAGGACGCTCAAGGTCCCTCAGCAAGCTATAGAGAGGGCTATGTTTGGGGTCTCTCTGTGTGATAAACTTAGAAATGAGGATATCCGCAGTAGAACCAGAGTGACCGACATAGCCTAACGGATTAGTAAGCTGATGTGGCAATGGGCCGGCCATATAGCTCGAAGAACCAACAACCGATGGGGAGAAAAGGTTCTCGAGTGGCAGGCTCGTACTGAGTGTAGAGAACCAGAAACCGGAGACCCTTTCGAATAGAAACGAGTCATTTTATTACGTTTTATTGACTAACATAATTTTTAGGTTTATTTGTACTACTAACATGCTATGTGTCTACAATGCTTGAAAAATAATACATTTTTATTTTAATATTCTATCTAGTCCTCAGGGGTCTCAGGGGATAACGCATCTGCATTGGAATTCTTAATCGACTATAGATATATATATCCTATGATAGCCTATGAGTTATATCATCCACTTACCATCAGGTGGACTGTGTGCACGTTTGGCACCCTTGTTATATAAAAAAACTGTATAATTTGTCCAACCGCATCTACATGTTGATTCTCAATCGAGTAAAGATTTAGGTTTTTAAGGACCACATCATCCACTTACTATCAGGTAAATTGTGTGGTCGTATGTCAGCTTTAATTGTATTAAAAATATTATATTATTTATTATATACAATCGCGTAACAAGGGGTACGATTAGTAAGCTGAAGTGGCAGTGGGCCGGCCATATAGCTCGAAGAACCGACAACCGATGGGGAAGAAAGGTTCTCGAGTGGCAGCCTCGTACCGGTAGGCGAAGTGTAGGGCGTCCCCCCACGAGATGGAGTGACGACCTGGTAAGACATGCAGGAAGTCGATGGATGCAGGTGGCTCAGGACCGTGCTTTGTGGCATTCTTTGGGGGAGGCCTATGTTCAGCAGTGGACTTGTGAAGGGCTGTAATGATGATGATGATGAACAAGGGGTGAAGGATGGACATTGGCCCTGTCCTCGCCCACGCTTTAACCTCGAGAACGAAATTTTACACACAATAGGTTGAGCCATTTAATAGATGGTTGAATAGCTCTGAGTATGTTTTATTACTTAATAGAATTTTTTGAAAAAAATGGTGAAATACTCGTAAAAACGAAATTTTTTCTCTCCATAAAAAATGTTATTTAAGATAAATAATAGAATTAGGCGATACTTTGCAGAAATCCGTTATAATATTAAAGTCTAGCTTATACTAGACTAGCGACTTCGTCCGCGTTGCTTGATATATCAATAAAACACACATCACCGAACACGCAGTGCTTATAAAAATCATCGTTTCTTAAAACTTTAATAACTTTATATTAAATGAAGTCATTGCAATTATTTTTATATTAAATAAGGACCAAGTGTCTAAGAAATAAAACTTTGAAAACCTAATTGAATTCTATCCAGTAGTTTTTCCGTGATGCGCGCACAACTGCAATCCTCTATTATATATACATATATTCATTTCATTTATATAACATGTTAAAAATGTATTAGCTATGATCCGCATAATATAAAATGATGTGTCTTACTCAGTTTGAAGAGCACCTTCAGAGCATCGTCAATGGTATAAACTACCTCCCGCCTACCTCTTTACGTGTACTATCCGCGTCACCACTAAACTCAACATGCTGTTGCTTAGACTACTTATGCTTAATTTTAATCACAGTCCTTGGATTTGTGTGAAAAAAAAACATACGTGAGTGTCTTAGAACACTCGGTTGGAACGAAGTTCCATATTATTGATAAACGTATTATATTATTGATTAACAAATACAAATAAATGTATTACTAGCGTCTATTAAAATGAAGCGTCATTTAAAATAAAACACACTATGACACAAGGGGTGGTGACGAAAAATCTTACACTTTTTGTCGCCTAGCTCCCATCCGCCAAACCCGTACCGTCCGATAAGGAACCTAGTTCCAATAAGAATACAAACGAAGAGTTTCAATGTACTCCATCCATAAAATACAGCCTATAAAATCCAAATGCTGAACACAGGCCTCCCCCATACATTGCCTACTAGATAATTTTGCTGTAGTTACCTCGCTTGCAGGCGGGTTGGTAACCGCAGTTTTCTATTATTTCTTTTGTTTTAATTTCCCACTGCCACGGAACGATATGGGGTAGTGAAAATTTTTAGATATACTAGATCAAAGTATTCATAACAACTATATAAAAAATAAGTTAATAGAGAAAGATTAGAAAAAATCTATATAACGCTTATAAAGAAAAAAATAGGTTTGATAATAACAATTTCGTATAGTCGTATCACTAACGCAACCTAAATATGTGATTGATTGACATAAACATAATGTAAGGGCACCTTTATGATGTAAGTAGCCACCCACTCCATTAATATGACTGTTATTTTATTATGTTTTAACGTGGTAGAGCCACGCTTCAGCTATATTAGTAGTATAGTTGTAGCACGAATGGGTCGGCTCGACCGGGGAAGGACCACGCTCTCACAGAATACCAGCGTAAAATAGCAGCTTAACGCTGCTGTGTTTCGTTTGGTGAGTGTAGAGAACTGGTGACCCTTTTACTGGAAACGAGGCATTCCATCTTAGTCCTCACGGGTAACAACGCATCTGTATTTTGATTCGCAAACGAGGGTAGATGTAAAAGTCTATGGGCCACAGCAACCACTTACAATCAGGTGAACTGTGTGCTCGTTTGTCACCCTATCCTATTAAAAAAAAGTGTGACAAACGAGCACACAATCCACCTGATGGTAAGTAGATGTTATGGCCCATAGACATCTACATCCATCCCTAACTACGAATCAAAATGTAGATGCGTTGTCACCACTAAGGCCTAAGATGGATTACCTTGTTTCTAGTAAAAGGTGCTCCGGTTCTCTACATTTTGATTTTTAATCAAGGATAGATGTAGATGTCTATGGGCCACAGCAACCACTTACAATCAGGTGGACTGGAAAAAAAGTGTGACAAACGAGCACACAATCCACCTGATGGTAAGTAGATGTTATGGCCCATAGACATCTACATCCATCCCCAACTACGAATCAAAATGTAGATGCGTTGTCACCACTAAGGACTAAGATGGATTACCTTGTTTCTAGTAAAAGGTTCTCTAGTTCTCTACATTTTGATTTTTAATCAAGGATAGATGTGGATGTCTATGGGCTACAGTATCCACTTACCTTCAGGTGGACTGTGTGCGCGTTTGTCGTCTGTTAAATAAAATGCCAAGCATTATAAAAATCCGTTCTGTAGTTTTAAATGATTGAGCTGCAAATATACAATATTACCAGCCATATTCTATAAAAAATAAAAAACAAACATTAAGCAAATGTCACTTAAAGTTAATATGTTAAGTAAACAGTAACTTAGCAATTTAAACCCTGACACGAAACACGGAATGTGCAAACAGAAGTACATTAAAACTTTGGTTTGGAATCGATCTTAATACCTTAATAAATATCAATTACATTACTTTTAAAAGAACTGAAACTAATGTTCTTTATTTTCAACTTTGTAATAAATACTCAATATTAATAATGGGGAAGAAAGGTTCTCGATAGGCAGCCTCGTACCGGTAGGCGAAGTGTAGGGCGACCCCCCACTAGATGGAGTAACGACCTGGTAAGTTATGCAGGAGGTTGATGGATGCAGGTGGCTCAGGACCGTGCTTTGTGGCATTCCTTGGAGGTCTATGTTCAGCAGTGGACTTGTGAAGAGCTGTAATGATGGTGACCATGATGATTAATAATGGGACCGACATTTGTACCTTTTCGCTGTCCATTACATCCATTTCTACCTATAAAAGTCTACTGTTGAACATAGGCGTCCCTCATAGATTGCTTCATATTGATGTTGCCATAGCTGCCACGTTTGTCGTGCCAAAAGGCGAGTTGGTATCGCAGATTTTTATTATTTTGGGTTGTTAACAAGAAGATGCTGCTGCCCATCTCCTGTTTCTTTCCTTTTGTCGCCTCTTACGATATTGATATGGGTAGAAAGATATTATCCAGTAAGGTACGTGAGGGTAATATCGTCACCTTAAAATTTGCCGCCCTATAAAAACAAAACTAGGAGGAGGAGTGAGATAAAAACATAATGTAGTTTACTATAACTTAATATATTAAGAAAAAATAGCAAACAAGCCTTGGAAATAATTAGGACCAGTTCGGAAAACCAACTCAAAAAAAAACTAACTACTCTACCCAATACTAAAATCGGATAAATATTTTCTACTAGCTGTGCCCCGCGGTTTCACCCGCGTATATAACGGGTCTGCACCTTAAAATTACATGGTTAACGTAATTGGTAGTTATGCATGATACAGGTACTGATACGAATAATGTGGCCTAGTTTGTACCGGCGTTACTCTTTCACATTTTAAAATGAAAAAGTAGTTATTGTGACATAACTGTAATAGTTAAACATATGGTATCGCAGACTTTTTTGTAGATATTGATATCCTCTATAAAACTGAAGTACATTACTTTGCTCCATTGTCAATCGTTTCCGCAGCGTACGCGATATAAGGATTCTTTTTGGTATTTTTTTCACCCCTTGGGTTACAATATAGTTTTTAACAGTGGTAGAGCCACGCGGCAGCGTTTGCTGTCGCACGGATGGGCCGGCTCGAACCGGGGTGGTACCACGACCTGACAGAAAACCAGCGTGAAGTAGAGGTTTACCTCTGCGTTTCGCTTGGTGAGTGCAGGTGGCCGGAGGCCCTTTTTACTGGAAATGAGGCATTCCATCTTAGTCCTCACGGGTGACAACGCATCTACATTTTGATTTGTAATAGAGGATAGATGTAGATGTCTATGGGCCGCAGCAACCACTTACCATCAGGTGGACTGTGTGCTCGTTTGTCACCCTTATCATATAAAAAAGATACAATAACGAAGTTTTCATACGGATCCCTAACTTTTTGAAAATTTTATATAGTTCATAAGGGATGTAGGATTCTAACGGTGAAAGAATTTTTCACATCTGTCTAATAGTTTCGGAGCCTATTCAATTCAAACAAACAAACAAACAAATCTTTCCTCTTTATAATAGTAGTGTAGATATATCAACTGTCAAAATGGCGTCGAAAAAACGGCGCCCTTTTCAACCTTTATTATTTGAATGGCTGATGAAGAGATATCACAAAGCCACCTATGCAAATAAGGCTGTAGTTTTTGAGTTATAAGTAAGTGACCATATTAACAGGATGACTATAAATATAGAAATAATAAATATATAAATATAGAAATAATAATATATAAATATAATAATTAGTGACGTTTGA
Organism: Parnassius glacialis; assembly: GCA_033319125.1. Classification (NCBI taxonomy): domain Eukaryota; kingdom Metazoa; phylum Arthropoda; class Insecta; order Lepidoptera; family Papilionidae; genus Parnassius; species Parnassius glacialis. Next base: position 25,744,563 of record JAVANC010000007.1, on the reverse strand, counting down.
ATATTGATACGACTATTAGATGTATATTTATTTAGATAACTTAAAACTATGACGTACACTGCTGTGTTTGACGTGTACTAATGAACCTGTATATTTACAGGCTGTAAAACATTATATGTTAGTCCTCATAGGTGACTAAGCATCTGTAAATTTTTTCGTTTAAAGTTAACTGTCCATAGGCTACAGTAACCACTTACCATCATGGGGATATTATTCTTTCATCATCAACATTAATTCGTCATCAGCCCAATAAAATTACTACTTTAGAAAAACTGTTAGCAATTATATAATTTGTCTTCTGATAAATCAAAACCTTTGTCATTTAAGTAAAATGTTACTTTGGCTGCTGCAATCTCTATCAGACAAAAGAATCAACTTTAAGTGGTTTTGAAGTTTGATATTGAGGAATCTGGAATAGAATCAATGCCAGTTAGTTTCTATAGCACTCTGACCGTACTGACGGGAGACAGCGGATTAAAAGATGTTTTAGTTAAATTATTTTTACGTTTTTATGCGTGTCCCGTGGATGTTTTTTTTTTTTCATAGAATATGGGTGAAAAATGTGCACACAATCCACCTGGTAGAAAGTAGATGCTGTGGCCCATAGACATCTAATGAAAAAAGGAAGAAAGAAAAAATGTTTATTACATCAAACACCAACACACATGCACTACGTACAGGATCGCCCCCGTCACTACATTAGATTTGATAGACCACAAATCCTCGCTAAAGAACACCGATTCCTTCCAAGGATGATTCGCGAGGCCATTGAAATCAAAAATCATCCTAATTTAAATAGAGAAGATGACTGGGTGCTACCATCTGCTTGGGATTCCATAATTAATAAAATGAAATCCCGACCCAAGCATACAACTGCATAACTTCATGATACTGTAAGTTCATACTGCGTAGATCGGAACAAAAATTTATAATTTTTAATCTGATGGTAACCGTGGTTAACTATGACATTGGGACGTCATACACCTTAGTCCCCCCCGTGACCATGGGTGCTGAAAAGTGCTCGAAACGTCGGGAATATAAAATAAGTTTATATACTCGATTAAATCCGTAAAAGGCCAGGTTAAGAGTACACTAAACCGTAGAGCATGTATGAAGGGAATAATGAAAGTGGACGAAGCGAAACAAGTATGTAAGGATCGTAGCAAGTGGAAAGAAATGGTCTCTGCCTACCCCTACGGAAAAGAGGCGTGATTATATGTATGTATGTATGTATGTAAATCCGTAAAATTAGTTTTATTTAAATACGAAACACAGCATCATTAAGCTGCTATTTTATGCTAGTATTCACGTGATTTAAATACCATTACCTTTACAGTCTGTTAAAGTCCACTGCTGACCAAAGGCCTCCCTTATTGCCTCATAGGAGAGATATTTGTCACGGTTGCCACGCTTGGTAAGCGGGTTGGCATTCGCAGTTTTTGTATTTTTAGTCTTTATTAGGAAGACACTGCTGCCCATATCCTAATTTGTTTCCATGATGTTTTAAAAGACTATGAGTATATATGTGTGTGTTAAACGTGAAGTTCAAGGCAGATCTTACCTACATTGGGAGAGGAGCTATGAAAGTATCTATCTTTCTTCATTTATTAACGAGCTGTTGAAGAAGAGTTTTTTACTTATATTGAAAGAGCACATTCCGAGCATAGCCCAGCGAGTCCGCGAGCTATGGAAAAGGTTATGCTCGGAATTTCTCTGAGTGATAAACTTAAAAAAAGGATATCCTCAGTAGAAGCAGAGTAATCAACATAGCCTAACGCATTAGTAAGTTGAAGTGGCAATGTGTTGGCCATGTACCTCGAAGGACCGAAAACCGATGGGGAAGAAAGGTTCTCGAGTGGCAGTCTCGTGCCGGCAGGCGAAATGTAGGACGTCCCTACACTAGATGGAACAACGACCTGGTAGGACATGTAGAAGTCGATGGATGCAGGTGGCTCAGGACCGTGCTTTGTGGCATTCCTTGGGGGAGGCCTATGTTTAGCAGTGGATATGTGAAGGGCTGTAATGATGATGATCTTAATTTTTTATATGTTTTATAATTTAATTTCGTTAATAGAATCAGGCGTTACTTTGCGGAAATCCATTATATTAAAGATTTTTAAAAATTTATCTCACGTACACCCGCTTGGTAAAATAAAATGATGTGTCTTACCTAGTTTGAATAGCACCTCCCGCCCTCCCTCAATGTATTGTCGTCAATGGTGTGTCTTTCGTAGTGTAGTGGTGTTGGGAGTAGTGGTGACGCGGATAGTGCCCGCATTTGAGGGAGGGTGGGAGGTGCTCTTCAAACTAGGTAAGACACATGATTTTATTTTATCGAACGGATGTATGCGAAGTAACTATTTAAAAACTATTATTTAATTTAGATGTTACCGAATACCAATTCAACCTGTGTGATGCGATAACAATATCCAATTCCTCATATAATCGCGTAGGTGTCACTTACGACAGGCGACAGAGGGAAACTGAAACAGATGGGCAGCAGAATCTTTGCGATAAAATCTCAAAATAATCTATATAAATAAAATTATAGAGGTTTACAGTTGTGCGCGCATCACGAAAAAACTGCTGGATAGATTTCAATTAGGTTTTCTAAGTTTTACTTCTAAGACACTTGGCCCTTATCTTAAAATTTATTGCGACATCTTCATTTGATATAAAGTTATTACATTTTTAAGAAACAACGATTTTTATACGGGGTTTTCCACACGGTCAACTGTACGTCGCCTGCTCTCGCGTTACTAACCCAGATAATTTATATATTTTAGCTACAAACGGAGCAATGAATAACATTGTTTACAAAGAAATTTTGTCTTTTTGATGTTATTTCCTTCATACAAATGAAAACGTGTCATTTAGTAAAAAATAAAGTTGCCAACCCGCCTGCTAAACGTGGCAACTATGCAAAATCCCTCACTATAAGGCAATTTATGGGGAGGCTTATACTCAGAAGTGGGTATATAGGCTGTAATGGATGGATGGAACTTACCAAAAACCGCTTTTACAGATTTGCAGTTCTCTTTTTTTAATAAATCAAATAATAATAATAAATGTATTTATTTACTTTGTTTACATGCAAGATATCTTAAACTATTATAATACTCGTTTTTTTTTTGGCAACATTTTTTTTATAGGAGAGGGGGCAAACGAGCATGCGGCTCACCTGATGGTAAGTGACTACCGCCGCCTATAAACAACTGCAACACCAGGGGAATCGCAGATGCGTTGCCGGCCTTTTAAAAAGGAGTAGGCTCTTTTCTTGAAGGTCCCTAAGTCGTATCGGTCCGGAAAAATCGCTAGTGGTAATCAATTCCACAAGGAAGTTGTGCGAGGGAGAAAACTTCTTCTGAATCGCACAGTGGTGGACCGCCAATCATCTAGATGATATGGATGGTATCGCGAGTTTTGTAGCGATGTGCCATGGTGTAATTGAGCGGCTAGAATTAGTCCGAACATTTCGCGATGTGCGATGGTGAAATTTAAATTGAACATACTAGTAACATACGGTTGATCGTTAGCGGCTGTACTAGTTTTATGGTAAAAACTGTTATTATATTACAGACGCTATAGATTAAGTTCTACATAACCAAAGACTCGCGCAGAGCTTATGTAATAATATTAAGATCATTAATTTTGAATGAAAACAAACTTACGAATCAATTTTAAAACGCTTCCCGCTATCCTCTTACCAACAGATCCGCAGTAAGAGTTATCATTGCTAAAGTGAGATTACGTTGAACCTGCGCTGCCCCAGTTATGAACCCGTAACTTTTTACTCGATGAATAATGTCCGGGGTAGATCCCCGCTCCTCGGAAACGTTGTTCTTATAAATTGTAAACAATAGTTCAGTAATACGTAACTGAGCGCGTTACGTTCTTCAGTCAATTGTTTTGATTTATTGTGGCTCCATTGAAAATATAAAATACAAAGGTTACTGCATTTTATTCAGACAATAAGGTTGGCAAACAAACATATAGTCCACCAGATGGTAAGTGTGTGCTGCAGCTCATAGACATCTACATCCATCCTGAATTAAATATGAAATTGTAGGTGCATTGTCACCCCTGAAGATGAAGTGCCTCCCTACACACACTTCAGCACTTCGACATACTAATAGTGACTGCCTTGTTTGTCTAGCAGTTGTAGTAGTGTGACTGCTGATTCATGAGTTCCCAGGTTCGAATCCCGGGTCAAAAAAACTAAAAAACTTTTTTTTAGTTATTGAGTTTTCCATCAAGAAATTCTCAGTAGCTGCCCGGAGTCAGGAAGTTGGCGGTGTCTCACCCCCGTGCCTCGGAAAGCACGTAAAGCCGTTGGTCCTGCGCCTGATCTCTTTCCGGTCGTGTCGGTTTACCGTCCCATCGGACTATGAGAGTGAGGGAATAAAGAGTACACCTGTGTTTGCGCATACACTTGGGCACTTTCCTGCCCTGCGCCAATGGCTAGTCTCCGTTGAGGCTGGCCACCGTGTTATTTAGGTCTGGAGGATATCATTGCTACTCCCATAGTCGACTTGGCGTAGCTGAAGTGATCAGGACCACCCAAATTTTGACGGAATTAAAGGCTTTCTCATAGTTCACATACGTGAGACAAAGTGCATATTGTGCTTTTTATTTTCTACCGATTTCAAAAAGGAGACCGTTACACTATACGACTGTATGTTTTTTTATGTGAGTTACCTCAAAACATTTTACTGGGTGGACCGATTTCAATGATTCTTTTTTTATTTAAAAGCTGGTGCTTCACTGTGGTTTCATATAAATTTGATTAAGGTCTGCCCAATAGTTTTTGAGTTATTCTTAATAATTTATATTGAAGTCGGTTGTACAAAATTTTAAATTTTAAGTTATTACGCGTATGCTATTTTGAACAAACTATATTTATATAAATTTTTGTTTAATAAAGTTTTTCAACATTTCAGAGGTTAAATTTTGTACATTTTCTGGGATTTTGTTGGACTGTGTGCTCCTTTGTCACTCTTATTTCTTTCACTAACTCCCCTACCCCGAACGTAACGTAAATGCATGGCCTATATATATTATTTGGACTATTTTCACTAGGCTAATAAAAATCTGTTGAATACAGATATAGGCACATATAATAGTTTATTCATTTTAGCTGTACACAATACGTTTCTTGAATAAAAGAACTATATATTTCATGTTATTGTACTTAAGGTCTAGATTTGACTTTATATGTGTGTTTTTATTTGATTGATAATGTCTAGGTGACCTTTTTATTTCAAAACTTAATTTCCTTAATATACTAACAGAATACGAGTCTTACTTACTTGATTAAATGACGCTCTCACAAAATTCTAGTGTAAAATAGCAGTTTAATGCTGCTGTGTTTCGAATGGTGAGTGTAGAGAACCGGAGACCCTTTTTACTACATTCCATCTTAGTCCTCACGGCTGACAATACATCTGAAATTTAATTCGCAAACGAAGATAGATGTAGATATCTGTGGGCCACAGCATCCACTACCATCAGGTGGACTATGTACTTGTTTGTCACTCTTATTCTATATAAAAAAGAATAATTAATTAACACCTATAGCCTTCGTAGTTTGAAGTTTACATGTGTGTCCATGGGCTTTACGAACAGGTGGACTGTAAGTTGGTTTGTCATTACAATTTTATATAACAAAAGATATATTACTTCTATTAATATCTCGATCACTGATAAAGGACGCGTTTTATCGAGCCATCGCCCACACGCGGAACAGTAAAACATGACAAAGATATTATTTATTAAAAGAGATATTACTAGAAGAGACAATTGAATGTCCGTACAAAATTCTTCAATTGTTTTCAATCTTTCGTCAAACGAGTTCGATAAGTTGCCAGCATGTCTTTCCATCAAATTAGGTGGGTGTCTTCAAGACAAGAGTGAATAGGCCTTTGTTAAACTAAGTCAGTGCGCTTTGTCATCTTAGGCTGCATCACTACTTAGAGGTTAGTTGCCACTGTTACAAAAATAGTTAAAAAATGATAAGACTATAGTAAAGTTTTCGTAGCAACGGTTTCAACTGGACGGATCAATGTTCAATGGTAGACTTTTAAGAGTTGATAAAAAAAATATAAAAGTATTTTCTATTATTATAAAATAGAAAATAATAATTATATTATGATAATAACAACAGTTAGTTAAAGTTAAAATTTTTAAGAGTTAAAATTTTTCTAAAATTTTATTAAAAACTGGGCCCTAAAATAAGCACAGAAGTATCTTAGGACCCCGGCGTGCCAATTTACATTTTACGTACTTCAATCGGTTTGTTTAAATACTAGAGCCCAATGACTTCGTCAATCTTACTTAGCGGTACCATGTAGCGACATCTATGGAAATGTATTAAATAAAGAACGATGTATTTAGCGCGTCAAATTTTCATATCGATATACATCGCAACCGCTTCCGTAGATAGATAATAGATGGCGCTAGAGTAGTCAAGTGAGCTCGGCCACGGTCCTTATTGCTTTGTAAGAGAGATAACTACAAAAAATAATTACTCAGTATTCAAAAGTGAACTTATTGAAAATTATTTAATGTGTCTTACATACATTTCTATTCCGTTGATTCGTTTCTTTTTAATTTTATTTAAGTAATTGCTATTTTTATTATATTAATTTATTATAATGTTTTATTACTTATATTATAGTGTAATCGTGTATATGGTTTAAAGATACTGTATGTGCACATTGACTTAACATTGTATAATAGTGAGTATTGTTAAGTTTTTTTTTTGTTAAATGTTATTGGCACCCACGGAAGATCAGTGTCGAAGTACTTACTTTGTTAGTACCAAGACTATGCTGAGTTGGGTACCTTTTTAGTAACCGTTTATCATAATATGTTATTATGGTTAGCTTCTTAGTTAACTTCTAAAATGTGTTACTAAATAAACTTATTTTCTTTATTTCTTTCATAGATATAATTATTACATAAAGATTTTATACAAAACTTTATATTTAAATTAAGCTAATTACGGATTTTATCGCGTAAAATTAAACGCGATAAAATACATAAAATTAGTTTCATTTAATATGTAGTGTTCTCGTAAATATTGATTTCTTATATTACGTTGCGTTTAAAATTTGTACTCTCAATAACTAGTTATTAGTTGTAACGAATGTATTCTTATAGATAAAAGAAGTGTGATGACTAAATTAACATATTTAAAATGACATATTTATAAAGTCGACTTTTTATCGCTTCTAGGTTAATCGTATCTTTGTGCATATAACACATATGGGCGCAAACGTATGGATACATGCGTATAATTTCAGACGTTTTCCCAATAATTATTTGTGTGGGCTTACTGAGGTAGGTATATATTAAGAGATCCCAAGGGATCGCCCTTCAGTATTTCCTTCGCACTCAATCGGGAATAACGGCAGTTTCAACTTTTACGTAGCAGTTTTATTTTTAAAATATATAGTGCGATAAACTATTAAAGTGAATAAAGGTAAGGGCTCAAAAAGAAGAAGCATCTATTTAACTAATTATCAAAAAGGTTGAGGTTGGCATTCGAAATTATTGTTTAATGTAACACAATAATTCCGACACGGAATTAACCCATTACAGACTATAAAAGCCTACTACTAAACAGGCTTCCTTCATAGATTGTCCATTAGGAGAGATTGTGCCATATTTGCCACGACTGACAGCCCGAAGTTTTTTCACAATTTTGAGTAGTTATTAGGATGACGTTGCTGCCCATCTCGGGTTACAGTGCCCTTCTATCGTCTCTTATGACTACCACGGGACGATACGTGGTAGTGAATATTCTTACACCACCACAACACGGTTTGACATTAAATAAACCTAGCAAGCTAACAGCATAGCAAAGTGGCGAAGCAATCAGCTTTGTAGTGGTTTCTGACGGTTGCCGTTGAGCAATCAGTTTCAAAATAGGAGGTACAGATGCCTGGGTGATCAGTAATCGATTGCTGAAAACAGAATTTTGAAAATTCGAAACCGTTCTCGAGATAATCGTGGGACAGACGGACAGACGGATAGACGGGCAGACATCGTGAAATGAATAAGTGTCTTCGCAAGCTTCGCCACTTAATAATCAAATTTAATTCATAGGTAAATCATATAAATTTAGGCCCAATATGACAATAATTACAGCGTCTTTATATTCTTGGTATCTATATTAACAAATAATTTAACAACTTAATTCTAATTCTAATTTCAACAACAGTAAGAACAGAGCTATATCTATCTCTATCTCTCTATCGCTATCTCCCTTTTTTATCAGCGCTTAGAAATCCATTGCTGAACATATATTGCCTCATAGGAGAGATATTTTCCAAAGTTGCCACGCGTAGCAAGCGCTTAGCGAGCGGCACTAAACATAAATAACTGCGGTTCTACCGCAGTTATTTATTTTTAGTCGTTATGCTACTTTTCGTGTTTTTGTTTATTTATTTCATAAATATTTAAGTCTTATAATTGGTACAAAAGATTGTTAACGTTCATTTCTATTGGCTTTAAAAAAAAACTATTTTAGTATAGTAGAATCGAGTAAGATGTTAAAAAACGAACTTGGCTATTGAATCGCTGTCCAAGCTAAATGAGGGCTAATAATCTTCCACTCACCAGATGTCGCTACTAGCGACTGAGGTAAAGTTTTTTGTTACACAGTGTCAGTTAATTGAGAAGTTAGTTTTAAATAATAGTTTATCATTGTCTAGAGTATTATATTAATATTAAACACAATGCGTCAGTGGTTTGATTTTTAATTTTTTGCACATTATAACTCTTTTTTTTAAAGTCATCTTTTAGTTACGTTTATAGTTTGGTTTATTCATTTCTAATGTAATTAATATAAAATATAACTAATAACACAGAAAGAAACCTTAAAGATTACATTTTCCTAAGAAATTATCGTCCCCGCTATGAAATCTGTCAAATATTTTACCTCACTCGAAAGTGGCGCCGCCCTGGTGGCAGAAAAAGTCGTGGATCGCCCTCATTGCGCAAAAACGCAATTTATTGTTTTTGAGTATAATTGTACTGTGATTATTCGTGTTTATGTGTTTACTGAAACTGCCTTGTAGCACTGATATTTTCTGCGAAATTTTTATTTTCCATTTGCGATATTTGGTATTTATTGCCATGATAAAAATCGGCTATTAGGACATCATCATCGTCATCATCTACATTATATATGTCTCGTGTCCAAATCAAATGCTAGTGTCAAATCAGGTGCTAGTTAACATTGTGTATAAAACGATGTAGTCCTTCAAAATAAGTAAAATACAATTTATATATGTCAGAAAAGTTTTGAGATATCTCGACAAAGTTATTATATAGAAATAAAGATTGTTACTAAGATATAATATGTGCTAAATACTATATTTATAATCTTATGAAATTGCGATTGAAGCTTAGAAGCGATGCTTTCAGGAAACCACTGTGATTTAAAAAAAAAGTTTTTTAATATGATAATGGTGACAAACGAGCACACAGTTCACCTGATGGTAAGTGGTTGCTGCGGCCCATAGACATCTACATCTATCCTCTGTTACAAATCAAAATGTAGATGCGTTGTCACCCGTGAGGACTAAGATGGAATGCCTCATTTCCAGTAAAAAGGGCCTCCGGCCACCTGCACTCACCAAGCGAAACGCAGAGGCAAACCTCTACTTCACGCTGGTTTTCTGTGAGGTCGTGGTACCACCCCGGTTCGAGCCGGCCCATCCGTGCGACAGCAAAAGCTGCCGCGTGGCTCTACCACTGTTAAAAAAATAACTAACTAAATATACTTAACAGTTGTATTTTTAAGAATAGTTTCAAAAATTAAAAAGACTACTTGACTTGAGTAACGTTTAAAATATTTTTTTTCTTTCTTTCTTTATAATACGTATTGATCAATTAATAGTGCACAATTTAAAAGTGTTGTTATTTAACACTATTGCTAGGCCACACCGTGATGAATAAGGTCAGATGAAATAATTTTCACGTTTTTTTTTTAAATTAAAAATAACAAACATGGAGTACGCTGGTCGCTGAGATACGTACTAGTCAAGCTAGTAAATAATTTAAGCGATTTATCATAATATACAATTTTCAGTGAGATATAGATCTGATGATCCAATTTCTCAGTCCGAGGAAAATTAGTTTTCCGCTTCTGAAAGTAGGTCATTCTAGTACTGCATACATTGTTACGGCAATGAAATACTTTTGCTTTACAACTGTTCTATATAACGGTTGTTCTAGAAAATTATATTCTTTGTACATCTCGGCTTCAAGATTAGTCAACATATATAATAGGTATAGAATATATTTCACGCATCAACTTCTATACTTATACACATACCTAAATATGTCAATAACTGATTTTCTGATCTGAGATCAAGAATCCCCTAATCAGTTATTGACAAGAAATTCTCAGTAACAGCCCGAAGTCGGAAAGTTTGTGGTGTTTCACCCTCGTGCCTAAAAGCACGTAAAGCCTTTGGTCCTGCGCCTGATCTCTCTGCGGTTTTCTTGGTTTAGCGTCCCATCGGACTATGATTATAAGGGAATATAATAGAAATAGAGAGTGTATGTTTTCAAACTCGGGCACTAGAATCATGTCCTGCGCAGATGGTTTGTGTCCATGGAGGCTGGCCTCTGTGGCCGAAATTAGGTCTGGAGGAACAAATTATTATGTAAATACACGATTTTTAGACCTAAACAGCTAAAAAGTTTGGTACATTTTTCCTGTGGAAACCGTTTACAGACGTGGTATAATTTAATTAACAAAGTTTTCGATATCCATTTAGCACTTAGTAACCGAAAATTTAAGCGGGAAATCTGGTCTTTACCTGTACTTCAAAAATAGAAAAATAGATAATCATAAAATTAAAAAATATATATTTATATTTAAGTAACTCACAATTATTCAGTATCGAAGACAATCTAGCTAGACTGTTAAAATCCCTTTACTGACAATTTTCCTCTTTTTAGCTTTTGTTTTTTTAAGTGTTTTACTTAACCACTTCTTGTTATTTTTACTTAGACATTTATACTTAGACCTTATTTTTACTTTTTTACCTTTAATTATGATAAAAATTGTTTCCATGTTTTGTTTTAAGATTAAGTATTTATTATTAAAATTTTGAAGCTTATATCTTGTTAGTGTCTAAATAAATAAATAAATGAATATACCGTTCCACCGATCACCATCGTTTTACCGTCTGTAAGTGATCGAGTAAACTATTGACCGATTGACGTTTTATCATACAACATAAATGTTTTGTCGAGACGATGGATCGTACTTAACATTTATTAGATAGATAGGTGATCTGTATTAAAGTTATTAAAATCGATATCTTTTTATAGCACAACATATGTTTTTTCAGACCACCTGATGTTAAGGGGCTCAAACCCATAGCATACACAACATAACATAACATTTATATTAATTGTCGATTAAGAATCAAAATGCAGATGCGTTGTCACCGCTGAGGACTACGATGGAATGCCGATTTTCCAGTAGAAACGGTCCCCGTTTCTCTAAACTCACCATACGAAACACAGCAGCGTTAAGCTACTATTTTACACTGGTATTATGTGAACGTGGTCCTTCCCTGGTCGAGCCGACCCATTCGTGCTACAACTATATTATACGAGTAGCTGTAGCATGGCCCTAACACATGTACAAGTTATGTACCAAAACAACTCATATTCACAATATATATCTCATCGGGCCATCTAATAGAAAAGTGGAACAACTTCTGCTGGCCAGCTAGTAAATAATATAATCATTAGTGTATGTGACACAGTAGTTTCTTAACGTTTTGACCCACGAGGGTCATATTCACACAATTTTTTGAGGTCTGCTAGATTTTGATACATCGTAGAGCCATGCTACAGCTATATTAGAAGTATAGTTGTAGCACGAATGGGTTGGCTCGACCGGAAAGGACCACGCTCTCACAGAATGCCAGCGTAAAATATCAGCTTAACACTGCTGTGTTTTGTAAGGTGAGTGCAGAGAACCGGAGACCCTTTTTACTGGAAAAGAGGCATTCCATCTTAGTCCTCACGGGTGACGACGCATCTGCATTTAGATTTTTTTTATTGAGGATAGATGTAGATGTCTATGGGTCACAGCAACCACTTACCATCAGGTGGACTGTGTGTTCGTTTGTCACCCCTATCCTGTAAAAAATAGGATGTTGACTTAATGTCAAAACAAGGAAATCAAGAAATCTATAACCAATAGTTGGAGTTATTAAAAAAGTATAATTTACACTGTGAAAATTATATATATATATATATATATATATATCTATCTATATATATACATATATATATTCCGTTACCGTTACAGCTTATTAAGGTGCCTAACATAGGCATCCTGCATAGATAGCCTCATAGAGGCGATAGTTGCTATAGTTGCCAGGCTTGGTAAGCGGATTGGCTACAGCAGTTTTTTTATTTTTAGTCGTTATTAGGATGACGCTGCTGCAAATCTCCTTATTAAGTGGCGAAGCTTGCGAAGACACTTATTGATTTCACGATGTCTCTCCGTCTGTCCGTCTGTCCCACGATTATCTCGAGAACGGTTTCGAATTTTCAAATTCTGTTTTCAGCCATCGATTACTGATCACCCAGGCATCTGAACCTTCTATTTTGAAACTGATTGCTCAACGGCAACCGTTAGAAACCGGTACAAAGCTGATTGCGTCGCCACTTTGCTATGCTGTTAGCTTGCTAGGTTTATTTATTTCCCTGTGTCGCCTCTTACGACACCCACGGGATCACATGGGGTAATGGATAGTTCTTACTCTGCCACTAAACGGTAATAGTCTTCTTGTGAGTTCTTTGTCGCTTTTCCTCACGAGGTCACCAACAGTATGGAATTTTTGAAGTAATAGCGTATCTTACTCGGCATTCGAAAAGTTAATTTTAAAGACAAATTGTAATTAAACATTTTCTGATATAACTTGATTATATAACTGATTTTATTAATTGATAACTATATTAGGCAGAGATACTTAAGTATAAGATTCAAGTTTTACGAACATTGCTTGAAACAAAGTTAAAAGAGAGAAGTTTATAGATACTAAGGAAATTTCCTCTCCGGAAAATAAATGCGAAATTTCCTCCCGCACTCACAACTCAATTGTAACACAAGTTAATTGAGGAAATGAAGGTGAAAATATCTACAGACAATAATATCCCCTCCGGGTATAATAGCTGTTAATCATTCGCTGCGTTGATCATAAATTAACTTGGAGTTATCATTGTAATAAAAATATCCTGAGTCCTATTCCGCGACATAATTGACTTCTATGCTAAATTTAATTAAATTTAATTTTATAGAATAAGGGTGACAAACGAGCACACAGTCCACCTGATGGTAAGTGGATGCTGTGGCCCATAGACATCTACATTTAACCTCAATTAAAAATCAAAACACAGATGCCTTGTCACCCCCGAGGGCTGAGATAGAATGCCTCGTTTTCAGTGAAAAGGGTGTCTGGTTCTCTACAGTCACCATACGTAACACAGCAGTATTCTGTTAGAGTGTTCTCGTTCGAGTCGTTCTCAGCTCGTTCAGGGTAGAACTACCCTGAACGAGCTGACCCATTCGTGCTGTAACCACAATATAGCTGCAGAATCGCTTTACCACGTAAAAAGAATCCGTCCAGCCCTTAAATATTAGAATTCCTACAGCCCTTAAATATTAGAATCCGTCCAGTTCTTAAAACTTTAATGAAGAACAAACATCCAAATAAACATAACATGAGTGTTTTAATGTGATTCAGGATTTTTATAGCAATCTCAAAAGGCGATGGCATATGCTGTATCAAATGAATTAAGATAGATTAAGAAATAGATTGAGATTAATTATATTAATCCTACAGTTGGTTCTGAACTGAAAAAAACTTGTTCTGGGAAGAACCAGCAAGAATATCAGCGGGATATTTTGTTAAAGTAATTTTTTATTAATTTGTAAATTGCGCTGTCAAAAGGCCATTGCAATACCAAATGCATAAAATTTATTTAGAACTGAGACTTCTGAGATTCATTTTAATAATTCAGCCGCTGGTTCGGAAAAATTCTGTTCTCTAACGAACCAACAATAAACCAGGCGTTTGTGAGTTGCATAGTAGTAAACTCAAAAGGCGATGGAAATTGTTGTACCAAATTCATAAAATAGATTAGGAAATAGCTTAGGAAATAACTCTACCGCTTGTTCGGAAAAACCTATGTCCTGGGAAGAATTAGCTAGAAACCCAGCAAGATATTTTTCGAAAGTAACATCTTACAATTAAATTTTTGTGCTTTGTAAAGTTAAATGCAACAGTTGACGGCTCCATGGCGCTGTGGCTTAGCAATGAGTTGCAGGGCTTGGGGCTGTGAGTTCTAATCTCGCAAGGAACAAGTATTCGTACGACCTACAAATAATTGTTGCGGGTCTGGACGTTTGTACTTGTGCAATATATGTTAAAACTGCCACTACAGTATAGGAGAAAGTCCTAGTGTGGTGTAATGTTTATACAAAAACAAAATAATTTTAAAAATAGCTTGGCAGCGAACACCTAATTACTTAGTACACACTTAACCAAGTAGGCTATTAAAAATGATTATTCTTTAACTGCTGAATGCTGCTGTATACAATTCTATGATACTATTAAAGTTTTATTCAGTCAAATGTTCGTGGCTGTACAAGTACCCAAAAAAATAACTTCCAGGAAATTTAGCAACTTTTAATTATTAGAAGATAATTATTGTGTGCTGTTTTCGAAAGTCATTACGAATCGTCTCGCGCGCAGTTTTGACGACTTCCAGCCTCCCGAACAAGCCGGTTTCTGAAAAGGCTTTAGCACCATAGACCACATAAATACCCTTTGGTAATTGTACAGAAGTCCGAGGAGTACAATTTTTTTTTTATAGGAAAAGAGTGACAAACGAGCACACAGTCCACCTGATGGTAAGTGGTTGCTGCGGCCCATAGACATCTACATCTATCCTCTATTATAAATCAAAATGTAGATGCGTTGTCACCCGTGAGGACTAAGATGGAATGCCTCATTTCCAGTAAAAAGGGCCTCCGGCCACCTGCACTCACCAAGCGAAACGCAGAGGTAAACCTCTACTTCACGCTGGTTTTCTATGAGGTCGTGGTACCACCCCGGTTCGAGCCGGCCCATCCGTGCGACAGCAAAAGTTGCCGCGTGGCTCTACCACTGTTAAATTTTGTAAAATTTGCCACTATGTCTGGTGTATGTGGACTATGAGAAAGCCTTTGATTCCGTCAAAATTTGGGCGGTGCTGCAGTCCCTTAAGCGGTGCCAAGTTGACTGTCGGTATATCGAAGTGTTGAAGTGCTTGTATAGTAGGGCTACGATGGCTATCCGAGTACAGAACCAGAGTACGAAACCTATCCAATTGCAGAGAGGTGTAAGACAGGGTGACGTCATATCCCCGAAACTCTTCACTGCTGCATTGGAAGATGTTTTCAAGCTTCTGGACTGGAAAGGATACGGTATCAACATCAATGGTGAGTACATCACTCACCTTAGATTTGCCGACGATATAGTCCTTATAGCGGAATAGCTGGAGGACCTAAGCACTATGCTCAATGACCTCAATAGTGTTTCCCAACGGATAGGTTCTAAGATGAACATGGACAAAACAAAGATCATGTTTAATGTCCATGTCATACCTATACCGGTAGTTGTTGGGAGCACTAAGCTCGAAGTTGTTGACGAGTATGTTTGGATGTATGTGCTTAGTATGGGATGCAACTTGTGTTGACACATTAGCGCCATCACATCTCGCGGTGACTGAGAAGGCAGGCGCGGCTGCTGCTGATGCCGAGTCTAACAAGTGGCTCGGAGAGGGCTACATGTTTGTGCCGTTTGGTGTAGAAACGCTGGAGCCGTGGGGTCCTGAAGCAAGGCGTTTGTACAGAGATATCTCATCACGCCTCAATGTCTCTGGTGACCCAAAATTATTTACTGACACTATTTTGGTCAGTGAATCAGCCTCGCAATATAGCGAGGCAACTCAGCCAGTCTTTTGGGCACATTAGCAATAGACGGCGGCGATTTAGCAAATATTTTTTACTTTATATTCTGTATAATTTTGTATAACACTTTGTTCCTTTAATTTATTTATTATGTTAATTAGAAGTAGTTATGTTTTAATTTCATTTGTTAATCTGTTACTAATAAAACTAAAACATAACCGAAGCATACCACTGCAAGAATGTAAATTTAAGTGCGAAGCACCCGAAACGTCGGGAATTAAAACTTCAATTAAAATTTTAAAAACCCCAGAAACAAAACGTTCTGATGATCTTCAAACGGCTGAACAGATTTTCTTGATTGGTAGCTAAGAACACTCTCAATTAAGACATCATTCAATCAAAAAAAAAAGGTCGAAATCGGTACATCCGTTCAGGATCTATAATGCCACAGACAGACTATGATGCCATACATAGATACACCGATGCACACTACAAACATTTAACACCCCTCTGTTTTCATCGGGGGTTTAAAACTAAGTACAATTAAACGCGATAAAATCCGAAAAAGTAGTTTTATTGAATAAAATTGCATTCGTCTTCTAACATAGTTTTAAATAACTTTGGAAAATCATTAAAAAGATATCAGATGGAAATCAACTAACTTCAGTCTGTTAATTCTTAAATGTTCCAGAAGGTTTAATTACTACAGAATAAAAACTTTTATAGTCTTGACCTACTTCCCTGATCTCGTTTTCTTAGGGGAACATTAAAAAGTGACATTGTTACAAAAAGTTCTAATTTTATGATTAGTCAATCGAACGAACGCGAACCGCCCTGGCTTCGACTAAATAATATCTATTAATACGGCGTTATTTAGATAATCGAAGACCAATCGAGATTATATCATCAATTTTTCGTTTTTTTTTTTTAATAAATAATCAAGTGTTTTCAACAATATAGTCTAGACCATTTCTGGAATTACTTTATATCTTTTCGTAAACTTTCATCCTAATCAGTTTTTTTTCCTAATCAGTTCATCCATTCCGAAGATTAGTCCCGTCAAACAGACAAACAGACAAAAATTTTAAAAATTATTATTAAGTGGCGAAGCTTGCGAAGACACTTATTGATTTCACGATGTCTGTCCGTCTGTCCGTCAGTCCGTCTGTCCGTCTGTCCGTCAGTCCGTCTGTCCTACGATTATCTCGAGAACGGTTTCGAATTTTCAAATTCTGTTTTTAGCAATCGATTACTGATCACCCAGGCATCTGAACCTCCTATTTTGAAACTGATTGCTCAACGGCAACCGTTAGAAACTGCTACAAAGCTGATTGCTTCGCCACTTTGCTATGCTGTTAGCTTGCTATAGGTTTATTCATTTAGTTATTTCGATATTACAGACAGGCACGTTTACGTAGTCGTGTAAACAATCTACAAACATTACCTTAATCTGATACTAAAGAAATTAACAAATAATATATAACATCATTGTACAAATAATCGGTAAGTGGAAGCTTTACTTGCCCAATTATTGTTACAACCGAGGCGGCGGCTATTTACTATTAAACATCTAATTGTCTTTGCTCACAAGGGGAACTGACATCCTCGGGGGCGATCTAAGTAATATTTTTATTGCTTCGTTATTATCGTTAATCATCATCATAACCCTTCACAAATCCACTGCTAAACCTATTTTCAGTAGTGGATTTGTGAGCGGGTCGGTAACCGCAGTTTTTTTATTGTTATTTTGCTGTTCAGAAAGATGATGCTGCCCATTTTCGTTTCGTTATTAAGTTGTCATAAAATAGGTGTATAGTTTTATATGATGGAGTCACGCTGGAGAAATTTTATGGTTAAAGCACGAATGGGTCGGCTCGACCAGGGAAGGACTACGCTTTTGAACTCCACGTCCACTGCAGGAGGACTTTGTGCTCGTTGTTCACCCATATTCTATAAAAAAAATACTAGTATTTGGTATTGGTAAGGTTCTGGTGTCGTGTGATAAAACAGGTTTATGTTATGGCAGGCATCGAGATGTCGCGAGGGCGCGGGGCCGATGGGGCCGGCTGAGCGCGCTCGGCTAGGCGCCCATGCGCGCCTGGCTCGTGCTGTGTGCGGCGCTCGCGCTCGCGCCGAGCCGGCCGCGCGCCGCCGCCACCGCCGCCGAGCCCGCCGCGCCCGCACCGCCCGCCGCGCCCCCAGCGGAGCCCGCTCGCCTCGAGCATATCAAGACACAGATACTTGCAAAGGTACTTGCAACTATATTATGGTCGTCTGCTATTCATTGATGTAGAGCCAAGCAGTCATATTATGGTTGTCTGCCATTCATTGGTTCTTCTATGAAAGTTAACGTGGTAGAGCCATGCTGCAACAATATTAGTAGTATAGTTGTAACACGAATGGGTCGCCTCGACCGGGGAAGGACACACACATAATACTAGCAGCTTAACACTGCTGTGTTTCGTATGGTGAGTGTAGAGAACTTGAGACCCTTTTTACTGGAAACGAGGCCATCTTATTCCTCACGGGTGAAAACGCATTTGCATTTTGATTCGCAATCGAGGATAGATGTAGATGTCTATGGGCAACAGCAACCACTTACTATCAGGTGGACTGTTTGCTCGTTTGTCAGCCTATCCTATAAAAAAAAACTTCATTTTAAAGAAGATAATATGACAGAACCTTGAGTACATTAAGACACAGACACTTGCAAAGGTACTTGCAGGCATATTATGGTCGCCTGTCATTCAGAGCCCACATCGAAGCCCGCCCGCCTCGAATAAATTAGGACACATATACTTGAAAAGGTAAATTAAAGCTGTGGTCGTCTGCCATTAATTGGTGTAGAGCCGCGCAACCATATTAAGGTCTCCTGTCATTAAGAGTCTGCAGCGTAGCTCGCCCTCCTCGAACACATCAAGACACAGATACCTGTAATGATACGAGTACTTAAACGTGGTAAAACCATGCAGCCATATTATGGCTATTTGCCATTTGATGCTCGGAGCAGAGCCTACCTGCCTCGAGCACATCAAGATACAGATACTTGCAAAGCATATTATGGTCGCCGGTTATTCATTTGTTTAACTGTGAAATTTAATTTTAAGGAAGGCTATCATATTTTTATAGACTATAGGTCAAAACGTGCGCACAGTCCACCCGATGGTAAGTTGATGCTGTGACCCATAAACATCTTCATCTTGCCTCGATTAAAAATCAAAATGAAGACGTGTTGTCACCTTTGAGGGGTAAGATGGAATGCCTCGTTTCTGTGTATTTTATGTCTGGCGTAAACGAGATAGTATACCTCAATCTATCAGAACCCATTAGATCTTGGCAGCTTCAGCTCGAACCATGGAACCCACTTGGAACAAACATGGATTATTTGTTGCGCAGATGGCCACAGTGTGTTAAATATTGCTAGGGATTTGCAGAAAACAATGTTTTAGTGCTGTGTTCTTTAATCTACCGACTTCAAAAAGGAGACGGTACTGAATTTGACTGTATGTTTGTTTTTTGTGTGGGTTGAACCAATTTCGATGGTTCTTTTTTTATTTGAAAGCTTGTGCTTCTTATGTGGTCCCATATAAATTTGATTGAGGTCTGACCAATAGTTTTTGAGTTATTCTTAATAATTTATATTGAAGTCGATTGTACAAAACTTTTAATTTTAAATTATTTTTTACACATTTTAACCATTTTTTAAATTCTTCTACTTTAAGAAATATCCGTAGTTTGGTTTATCCATTTCCAAATTCATTTATTTTAAAATAGAATAAAAAATAGAAATAGTTCTTGTGAAGGTTGACCTAAGGAATGCTTTTAACTCTATCGATAGGGTAACCTTGCTGAAAGAAGTGGCTAATAATACCCCCGAAATTTATCATTACGTTTGGCAATGTTATAGTCAAAATACTAACTTGTTTTACGAAAACCATGTTATCGATTCCGCTGTCGGTGTTCAGCAGGGTGACCCACTGGGTCCAGCACTTTTCGGTTTGGGAATTCAACCAATTATTTCAAATTTGAAATCCAAGCTGAATGTCTGGTACCTAGACGACGGTACACTGGGAGGTAGAGCAGATAACGTCCTCAGTGTTCTTACTCATATTTTTCAAAATTTTAAAAATATTGGTCTTGAACCAAATAGCAATAAATGTGAAATATTTTTTCCAATAATTTATCTACTTCTCATAGAGACACTTTAATTCAAAATTTTAATCATATTTGTCCAGGAATAAAAACTGTCAGTACGGAATCACTATACCTGCTAGGTGCCCCGTTGTTTTTCGATAGTATTAAACCTGTTTTAAAAACAAAATTTGATCAGTTTTTAAACCACGTTGATAAATTGTATAAATTAAACCCCCACATAGCTCTTACTATTTTAAAATATTGTCTTCTTGTACCTAGATTTACATACTTACTCCGCTCGAGTCCAGTCAGGAAATGTTCGGATATTTTACAAGATATTGATAATAATCTTAAAATAGCTATTGAAAAAATTCTAAATTTAACTTTAAATACTACAGCCTGGACTCAAGCTACTTTACCTAAAAAATTTGGTGGCATTGGTGTGAGAAATCTTTCTAGCATTGCATTGCCTGCTTTCCTTGCTTCCGTAAATAGTGTCAGTGACTTATGTAATATAATTTTAAATAATAAAGCAGACCTATGCTTTGCTACGGAGGCAGGGCAGACATGGCAAACGCTCTGTCCTGGTGAAAATGTTCCACTGGAAGTTAACCAACAAAAACAGTGGGATATTCCATTGGTACAGGGCGTGCAGAAGGATTTGTTTCATAATCTCCAGAGTGACCTAGATAAGGCACGCCTTCTAGCTGTTTCGACTAAGGAATCTAGTCACTGGTTACACGCTTTACCATCAAGTAATCTCGGCACATTACTTGATGCGGAAAGCTTACGCATTGCCGTAGGAATCCGACTAGGAGCGGCGATTTGTCAACCCCATCAGTGTCCCTGTGGTAGCAGCGTCGACAAGTTTGGGCTCCACGGACTTTCATGTAAGAAAAGCGCTGGTAGATTTTCACGACACAGTTCTTTGAACGATGTCATCCGAAGGGCTCTTGTCTCTATAAATGTTCCCTCGGTTTTAGAGCCTTGTGGAATATTTAGAGACGATGGCAGGAGACCCGACGGTATGACATTGGTCCCTTGGGAGAGAGGTAAAGCCTTAGTGTGGGATGCTACTTGCGTAGACACTCTGGCGGTCTCTCATCTCAGGGGTACCTTGTTTAGAGCCGGGGCGGCATCAGAGGCAGCTGAACTGAGTAAGTGGCGCAAATATGAGTCTCTGAGAGATGACTACATATTTGTGCCATTTGCTGTAGAGACTATCGGTCCGTGGGGTCCACGTGCGGTGAAGTTCTTAAAGGAACTCCATCCGCGGCTGGTCGTTGCTGCTGGTGATAAGAGGGCTGGTTCTTTCCTTGCTCAAAGGCTAAGTATAGCCATTCAGCGGGGAAACGCAGCCAGCGTTCTTGGCACGATACCGCGGGGAGTAGGACTATATGATATTTAAGTTTCTAGTTTTAGTTTTTTTTTTAATATTATTATAGTTTTTAGTATTGTATATTTTAATAAATGTAAATCAAAAAAAAATAGAACTAATGTTTCAGAAAGAAACGTTAATCTCTACACTTTTGTAACAAATTAACTTAAATTTGCCAAAATAGCGCCAACATGCTGCATAAAAATACCAAAGTGGCGCCACCCTGGTGACAGAAAAATGCGTGGATGCCATTATTTCCACCCACGGAACGAAATTGTTTGATAAATGTTCGATAGAGAAAGAGTTTCCTCCATCACAGCACGAAGGACTCCTTAACCACGTTACATAACAATTTTTTTTAAGTAAAAATACTAGTAATGCTATTAAACATTACTAATATTCCCTTTAACCACTTCTGGTAAGCTTAAAATTCTTCTGTTAGAAGTGGTTCACGACATTAGTCGAATGGCGGATTCGAACCCACGACCTTTTGAGTCTGCGGTCCTCGCCCTGCTATTAGGCTACTGACGCTTTAACAAATTTTTGGAGAAGAAATTAAAATATATTTCTGCTGGATTTCTCACTGGGTCCTCCCAAACAGTGGTTTTTTTCCGAACCAGTGGTAAAAATAAAAAAAATACATTCATTAAGAATTACTTGTAATCTAAACTGATTAAAAAAATATTCTATTTTCATAAATATTAAACTATACACACTTTAACTTAGCTATCATAAGCTTTATTGAGATCTGACAGAGTTCTGTTGTTACAGCTGGGGCTGACGTCGCGGCCAACGCCGCTGGGCGCACCGCCACGCGACGTGGTGCGTCAAATTTTGGCGCGAGCCGCCGACACGCACACAGAGCGACCACACGAAGAAGAGCACAGTATGAGGGAGATTATTGCGATAGCACATAGAGGTTTGAATTAATGCAACTTTCATTTTAAATTGTTTATCAATGAGGGCTAATACTCCATATTTTCAGCTAAAGGGATGTCGCTAGTTGGGACTGAGGTGAAGTTATTTGTTACACAAAATCATTATTATTGAGGAGTAGCGTTTTAAATGAAATTGTTATCGGTTTCTAGAGTGTGTATATACGAGATATACTCTATACTCGTACACAAATCAATGACTCATTTGTTTGCTTTTTTAATTTATTACAAAATAATTTACTCTCCTTTTTATTTTTCTACTTTTAGCAATATCCGTAGATTAGTTTAGTAGTTTATAATCTAATTAATATAAAATATAACTAATTATTCAGAAAGAAACAAAACATTTAAACGTAACATTTTCCTAACAAATTGGCTTCCCCGCCATGAAATCTGTCATATATTTCATCTTATTCGAATGTGGCGCCATCCTAGTGGCTAAAAAGTCAGATGGATGCCCTTATTGATACAACTCCAACTATAAAGTAAGACTAATAGTCCACCTCCATTATAGAGTAAACAAAGTTTGAAGGTCGGAACATAAACTTTGGAAAACACGTGCAACATTCTTTTGCACGTGTTTCCCAAACTTTATATATAACTTTTAAACGTACTTGAAACTTGTTTGTTTTTTACATGTGTATTAGAGCGTAACCACACGGTGCGTTCCATAACTGTCCAGTGCCTGAGCAGTAGATTTAGTAGGACATTTGAAAATCCGTAGCATCAAACACAGTGTATTACCTTGTTTTGCCATGCTGCGCCTTTACTGCTACTCACCATGTGGAATAGAAAAAGAAGCATTAAGGTTATAAAGATTCATGTGTAAAGATTGGAACAGACTGATCCAAAGTACTCGTATGCGAGTGGAACACGTATTCTGTGTATTGTCTTTTTAAGGAGTTAAATTACAGCTAACGCTCGAACAAAACGTACTGACGTAATATATTTATTAAAAATTTATACTATTTGAAGCATATAATTTCTGTTTGCTTTTTATTCTTAATTTCAATTATCTTTTTACCAAACTGCCAGCAATATAATTTAATAAATAATTATTTTATAATATAAAACGTACATGTAATCATTTACGTTTTATTATTTAAATCTCTTGTACTTGTCTTATAATGGGCTTTAAAAATTTTAATGTTTTGCTAATTTTAAAGGTAGAGAGTGGCCGAATATACTTTACGGAAAACACGAATGTAAGTCCGTCTGGATTAGAACCACCCTCTTATATAGTTTTTCTGCCAACCTGTGCACTAGCATTCGAATTTGTATTACGTGTATATTAAAAACAGTTTTTTTAGTAAAAGCATTGCGATGAGGCATCAACATTTTTTTTAAATAAATCAATGCCAAAATTAATAAACCAAATTGCCAAAACAAATGAGCATAATCTGGAATAATTATTTTCTCTATTCATACAATATTTATCTATAGTAGTACAGACGGTGCCTAGATTTGCTTTTATTTTTTTCTTCCATCGATACCATCTATTGTAACCATAACGTATGATTATTTGAATGGATATGTTTCAAATGTTGTCCAATCATCGTCTGGTCTGTCAGACGTCTGGCTATATTGAGGGCAATATGGAATTGATCTTCGTTGGCATTACTTAAATAGATGGAAATATAATGGCATACGTTCGTCTATTCCGTACTTTTTTCTAAAATAAAAAATATAATACATAATTTACTATTGACTAAATCCAATATATACATTTAACACAATTATATACAATATGATTAAGAAAGGTTACTTGGTGAGATAGTCAATTAGGTGATAGACTTAAAAGTATTTCACGACGTTACCTATGCAAGCAGTTACGCGAAATCATGCGTCACTGCGTTACTTTCCTTCTTGCGGCAATCTGCTTTCATCATTTCGCGTCACTGCGAGTATAGGTAACGTCGTGAAAGACTTAGATTATTATATTATATTATATATATATATATATATATATATATATATATATATATATATATATATATATATTTTAGATTATTATATATATTAGAAAGTAACTGTCCACTAACTGTCCACCTGATTGCAAGTGAGTAACTGCAGCTTATGAAACACCTGGAACCACCAAAAAGGCCATAGATGAATTTCACAGTGCCCAAATTTATAATGTTTTTCACCTTGAGGCCGGGCATCCATCGCGACTGCAGTTCTGCAGCACTGACTACTGGAATTACGCGATTGTAATATATAAGCATGGCCGATTCAAGCTCCTTATTGCGTCATTTAATGGGGTCGTTTGCAACAACCAAAATTCATGAAAACGATATATTATTTGGTTTATCGAATTTCATAATAGTTTATTTATATTAGGTTATCGAAACCAAAATATTTCAAATGATGCACATTTTGATACCGTCTTGGATTAAACTACGTTTTAGGTAGGTACCGTCGTTGAAAAGAACGAAGCTGTAGTGTCCAATAGTACATTTCTTATTTTTAAAAGTTATAACAACGCATGTGTTGGTACTGGAAACACGTTTAGTGTTATTAATATCCTAGTTTTATTTGATCACCTCAATTATTTATGAAATGGTACTCCAGTGTCCGGAGTTGCTTTTGCTAGCATCCACACACTTTAACGTAGGACACCACGTATGGTCCACTGTAGCTTTGTTTTGTAGCAACTTGCCTCTGCATCAGTCTTTAGTCTTTATAATTTTTTTTTGTTTTTACTTATTTATTTTACCTATGCTCCTTGAATTACTGGCTGGTTTTTCATTGAGCATAATCAGATATATTTAGTTTTTTTTATCACATTTATTTAAAAATATTGTGCTTATTGTGTGTATGTACCACATTTTTATTATTTCTATTTTTATTTTTCTTGTTGCTCGATGAATTACTGGCTGGTAATTCATCGAGCATTTACACAGTTTTGTTTTTAGTATGAAACTAAAAAATAGTAAAACTATAAAAGTGGTAATTGCCACGGTCTAATAGTACTTTTGTCGTTAGAAATACATAATTTTCAACTGTAAAAAAGCATGATGAAAGCTAAAAGTTACTGCAGTTAGTTTAAAGTTTCTCGGGTAATATTCAATCGTAAAATTGAACTTGTTCGGCCTCTCTCTAAAATCTCCATACGCATTAAAAAGTTATGTTTAGTACCAGTTCCAAAGTTTTATATTCAGTTAATTTTTCTCTATTACGGCGAAATGACTCATTTGTTTTATGTCCATATAATGTAATTGTATATATAATAAATATTTTACAGATATTTCTATTGAACATTTATTTTTGATGATCAAATGTACCTACTGTTCTAATGTATCGATTAAGTATGATTTCAGGTATTGAATCCTCTGCTTAGTCATCAGATGGAAAGGGAATACAAAAGGCAAGTATTGTTTCTTATTATATTGTTTTGTTTTACAAAAAATACTAGTTATTCCAAAATAATTTAAAAAACTCATGTAATAGTATTTTGAGGGAAAACAAGCACATATTATTTTAGTTTTACGTGAACAGTGGTGGTTCAGATGTTGGGCCCCGATTTAAAAAAAAAAGATTACTTGTATCCTTTGCGCGCAATTTAAGTAAAATTTATTAATATTAACTTTTAAATATAGATATTTATTTCTGTTGTTTATTTAGTTTTGTTATTATTTATTAAGAAATATTTTTAATCAAAGTTTTTTAATCAATATTTATTAATAAAATAATAGTAATTATAAGTATTAAACTAAGTATTATATATAAATTGAAAAATAATGTCTGTAAACCCTAGATTTTGCTTAAAATGTCGCTAATATAGCAATGCAAAAAAGGAAGAGCATAGTGTACGCGTATGTAAGAGTGAGAAATATAAGCGAGACAATTCACGTACACGGCTGTCAGCTGTCAGTTTGTATCGACCTGGCGGCATTCGTGAAAAAAACAAATTACGCTTGTATTTGCAAAAAATTAGATTTTCAAGTGAAAATTTGTGTTTAAAAGACATTATTAATTATGACTAGGTGCGTAGCACCTATATATAAATCACCTTATAAAGAAATCCCTCATTGCTAAACATTCAACCCTTACGCACGATTGAAATGTTTAGCTGTCTAAATGCTCAAACAATTTGTACGCATATTGAAGAGAAAAATTATCACATTTTATAATATTAATGTTATAAATGCATAGGAAATGTATTTAAAATAGTCACAGATACGTGAAATTCTGATAATTCTAAACTCACTTTTGTAGAGATTGACGTTATCGATAACATCTTGTGCAAATGGCAAAGGTATGCTTTGCATGCAGCCTTATTCAAATTCGTAATATTCTTTAATTTTTAGTGTTCCGTAGCTAAATATTTTAAATATAAATTAAAAAAAATAGAGACTTTATTTTATTAATTTTTGAAGTTAATTTTTGAACTAAGTGGTTCCCATTTCTGCCTAGGGGTTCGTCAAGGTAGGTGTCACCCTCTTACCTAGTATCAGTATAAATACAAGCTATGAGGCATTTCTTCTCAGTCCATAGAGGTGATATTCATGCAGCTTTCTTTTTTGAAGTTAAGTACTAATTTTCATGGACTTATCGTCATCAGGTGAATTGAAGTTCGTTGGTTACTTTAATTTATAAAAAAACGTTACGCAGTAAATATTAATATGGTTAACATTTTAATCATGTATTTCCGGAATGTCGAGAACATTATATTTTATTACGATATTTCAATATATATTTAATTTTGGGAGTACTTATAATTATCAAAATAATACTAGTAGTAAGCGTATAGTACATTTTTTAAATAGACACAAAGGTTTGACAGTTACTAGATGTGATAAAATAGGGACCTCTACTACTTACTATCGATAATAATCATTTGTTTGACCAGCATGTTGAAAATATCGTTAATAAAGCATTTAAGGCTCTGGGTTTTATTAGTAGATCTTGTTATAAATTCTGTCAGTTGAAATCAATGAAAATATTGTTTTGTTCTCTGGTTCGTAGCCTTCTCCAATATGCATGTTAAGTATGGAATCCTCAATATAAAAATACATTAATAAAATTGAGGCACTTCAAAAAAAATAATTCGATAAGGCATACATGACCTAAATTTCAGATACCTAAAGATGGCTACGAATTGGAGTATTCTCGTCTTTATCTCCTTCCGCTGAAAACTAGGCGCTATACAGCTGACCTGGTGTTAATAAATAAGATTGCACAGGACCATCTAGACCACAGCATACGTTTACTTCTAGCGAAAGGTTTACATTGACCCGACTTATTAAAAATATTACATATCCCAGTACCCCCTCGTTCACTGTGTCATAACAATATATATATATATATATATATATATATATATATATATATATATATATATATATATATATATATATATATATATATATATATATATATATATATATATATATATATATATATGTATATAAATAACAATATAGGCTGTAACTTTAACTTTAACTTTTATGTATTTACCTATTTGTGAAAGCTTAAATACCATAGTTTACATTAATAGCTGTTAGTTTTCCTGTTATAAATAAATTAGTTAATTAAGAAAATCTGAGGGAACAGTGACCATACATCATACATAGCCTTCCAAAATCGTAAAAATAGTCACTTACACCGTCTGCGTTATATCACAATACACGAATATCCTGCAATCGGCATGGATAATTAAAGTAGAGACCGGCAGTGTCACCCACACATTGAGCATTATTTGTCACCCACACATGCACATTGCACGCACACTGGTGTAATTTGATTTTGGTCTCGCCTTAATCACTCCATCGCCTTTCAAGTATATACTAAATCTATGCTGAAAACTGTATTTAAGTATTATTACACATATACCCACGAAATATTATAGTCAGTCATTGTTTTTGTAAATGCGGAAATTACGTAAACGGACTATAGATTTTACTGAATGTTACGTCCGTCTGAAAAATCTGAGTAACTCTCAGGCTCGTAAAACAGTTTTACTTCAAAACTTTACCGACAAAATTTCTTCCGTATAGTGGAGTCGTTTTTAATATTATAAAATGTATTTCGTAATATTGCCCAGAATCACAAGCCATACAAATATTTGTTAAACGCGGCAATCACACTCTCGACCTGCAACGCTGCAGATAATGATACATTCCATGGCGGGAAAATTAATTTGTTGAGAAAAGGTTAATGTTTCTTCTGGCAATATTAGTTAAATTTTATATTAATTAGATTAGCAATGAATGAACTATACTACAGATATTCTTAAAAGTATAAAAATTAAAACAGTTGAAAATGTGGAAACACAACAGTATTAAGCTGCTATTTTACGCCGGTATTCTGTGAGGGCGTGCTCCTAACCCGGTTAAGCCAACACATTCGTGCTACAACCACGATACTGCTGCAGCGTGGCTCCACCACGTATCACCACCATTTTATGTAAATTAAACTAAAGTTCCTACCTCTTAACCTTATTGGTACAAAAGAACTTAATGTTCAACAATACAACTTCAAACATAGAAAGCTATAGATGCGTTGTCCCCTCCGAGAACTCAGGTGGAATGTCTAACAGCCTGTTACTGCCTCTCCCTATTTTACAGTGGTACTCTATAGCCTTCACACCGGACCATAACAACGCAAGTCACCGCTATTTAGCAGAATGATTTGGCGCTAAGAGAATGACAGAAAGAGAGTCCTACCACCTAGTAAAATATCAAATATTATACCATTATAATATAAATAATTAAAGTTGCAGTCTATGTACATCCCAGGAGGCTTGGTACAGGCCGCTCTAACGCACGCTACTCCACTGATTAACAATTTCATCGGTGCCGGCGTGGAACAAACCCGGGTTGCTCGCTTACTGTGAAATTTACAGCAAGTGCTAACCTTCTGAGCCACCACGGCTCCTATAAATAATTGGTTGTAATTTAATATAAAAAAATACGGTTATAATGGATTATTGATAAATACAGACTGTGTTCTCTATCGTTGATTCAGCAGGCTTTATAAACAATATAATATGTAGTTATTGTCCGCGTTATAAAATTCTTCTCTTCCTTTCTATCCTCTTCATAATTAGCTTTTATCCACAATTAACCATATTTCTGCTCCATGATATCATGTCCTAATAATGTGATCCATAAATTAATAATTCAGTACATAATTTATTTTTTTAACCAATAGTACTTCACAAAATAATGATTCTCATTTATCGGAGAATAAGATCGAACATCGTAAAACAAACCGTCTTTTCTATTTCATAAAACACAAATCGCATTGACTCATAAACTGGCGATCATGTCATGTTCATCCGCCATCGACATATAAATAGGGTCGTAAAAGTTACCCGCTATAGAGGAATAATGCGAGCACTACAGTACTAAAATGAACCTTACTGTGCTGTTTTAAAGTATAATTGAGAATGTTGACTAGACACCCATTCTTGCTGATGTAGTTTTTCAGAAGCTCGTAATCTTTTTGCATTTTCAAAAAGACTTGACCAGCTATATAGGTCGCAAAACCGACGAATAATAGGAAAGAAAGGTTCTAGAGTAGCAGCCTCGTACTTGCAAGTAGATTTGTGGACGGCTCCCTACTATTCGAAGTGATAAGACATGAGGGCAGTCACTGAAAGCAGCTGACTCAGGACCGTGCATTGTCGCATTACTTGACGGAAGCATATGTTTGACACTAGACTTGTGAAGGACTGTTAAAATAATAATGATGTTATGTTGGTTTATCACTGTATCATTAGTATGCCATATGCCATAATTTCTTTATAGAAGAGGGGGATAGCGAGCATGCGACTCACCTGATGATAATCTACAGTATTACTACTACTACTACTACTTCAACAGTGGTAGAGCCACGCGGCAGCTTTTGTTGTCGCACGTATGGGGCGGCTCGAACCGGGGTGGTACCACGACCTCACAGAATACCAGCGTGAAGTAGAGGTTTACCTCTGCGTTTCGCTTGGTGAGTGCAGGTGGCCGGAGGCCCTTTTTACTGGAAATAAGGCATTCCATCTTAGTCCTCACGGGTGACAACGAATCTGCATTTTGATTCGCAAACTAGGATAGATGTAGATGTCTATGGGCCGCAGCAACCACTTACCATCAGGTGGACTGTGTGCTCGTTTGTCACCCTTATCCTATAAAAAAAACTAATGTCAAAAGTGGCGTTTGCCTCGTTTCCTGTAAAAAGGGTATGCGGTCTACACTCATCATATGAAACACAACAACATTGGGTTGCTTTTCCACGCTGGTATTCCCAGCGTGAGAGCGTGGTCCTTCCCCGTTCGAGCCCATTCGTGCTACAATCATAATATAGCTAGAGCGTGGCACTGACGTTTAATTTATTAGTAATTATACTCAAAGAATTAATTTTACTTACACATATACGTTTACTTATCATATCTGGTTATACTTGTGTACTACGTACTGTGTTTGGTTTCTCTGTATATTGTTCTTCGTCGGCTAAAGTGTAGAGCTCTGGCCATACTTACTCTCTTACATAAATAATGCAATAAATTGTAATATATCTTATATGATGCATACAAGGAAATAGGGCAAGGAAACATGCCGCTAATATATTTTATTTATTATTTGTTGTTTTATTTTTTGTATTATGTAGTCTCCAGATAATCTTTATTATTATTGTGACTTTCAAAAGTCCACTACTGAACATAGGCCTCATACGACGGATATTTTCCAAAAACACCACTGTTGGCGTAAGGGTCGCTACCACAGTTTTTTTTTATATTTAGTCGTTGATAGAAATACACTGCTGCACATCTACTGCTTTCTTTCCCCCTGTGGTAACACATAATAGGGAACTTTACGAAAATGGTATGGTGCAAGCAGTGTGCACTAAATAAAATTCGTGAATTAATAAATTTCAAATTTTATTTAGTGCACACTTACATTTACTTAACTTGTCCAGCGATAGAAAGAGAGAGAGAGAGAGTTGCCCACACCATTTTTGTAAAGTTTCCCGTTATGTGTTACCACATCCCCTATTGAATCTTACGACACCTACAGGATGAAATGGGGTTGAAGAAATTCTTACATAAATCAAATATAACATTATGATGCTTATTGTACAAGGTTTTGTGCTGAAGACGTGTGCTCAGGAATTGGCACCGGTTTTTACGCGTCTTTTCCGGTACTCCTACTCCCAAAGCGTAGTCCCGAATTCATGAAAGACAGCTTTGGTCCACCCGATCCCTAGAGGTGACTGCTCAGACCCGTCCAACTACAGGCCTATCGCCATCACCTCCTTGTTCTCCAAAATAATGGAATCCATTATAAACTGCCAGCTCATGAGATACCTTGAGGATCACCAGCTGATTAGTGATCGCCAGTACGGTTTTCGTCGGGGTCGATCAACTGGAGATCTCCTGGTCTATCTGACTCATAGATGGGCGGAGGCAGTAGAGTCCAAGGGAGAGGCATTGACCGTTAGTTTGGACATAGCGAAGGCCTTCGATAAGGTCTGGCACAAAGTGCTTCTTTCGAAGCTTCCTTCCTATGGGCTTCCCGAGAAATTGCACAAATGGATCACCAGTTTCCTTGCTGATCGGAGCATCAAGGTCGTAGTAGACGGTGCATACTCTGATTTCAAGCCTATCAACGCTGGTGTTCCACAAGACTGCGTGCTATCACCAACGCTGTTTCTCCTGCATAACAATTATATGTTGCAAACTGGTAATATTCATTGCTATGCAGACGACAGCACTGGTGATGCCTTATATACCGGCCGTGCCAATATTTCTCGGGAAAACGTTGCCGAGTACCGGGACAAACTTGTGTCTGGAGTCGAGTCTTTGCTGAACGAAGTTTTGGATTGGGGGCGACTAAATCTAGTCCGGTTCGATCCCCAGAAGACACAAGTTTGAGCGTTTAACGCCAAAAAGAACCCAATTTGTCGTATCTCCTCAGTTTAAAGGCACTCCCTAGCCCCAGCTAGCATTGGAATCCTCGGCGTCGACATATCGAATAGTGTACAGTTTCGTGGTCACTTGGAAGGGAAGGCCAAGTTGGCCTCTAAAAAGTTTGGCGTGCTCAGCAGAGCGAGACAGTATTTCATACCGGCACATCGCTTGCAACTTTACAAAGCGCAAGTTCGGCCTCACATGGAACACTATTCTCATCTCTAGGCCGGGGCACCCCAGTACCAGTTCCTTCCACTTGACCGCATCCAGCGCAGAGCAGTTCGAATCGTCGACGACTGAGTTCTTTCTGATTGGCTCGATACACTGGCACTGCATAGGGATGTTGCATCCCTTTTGAATTAATTGGATTATTTCCAGCCGCCAAATTTCACGAATGCACATCGCATCAAAATTCACTATACCATCCTCACCATCTGGATGCTTGGTGGTCTACGACTGTGCGTTTTACTACGAGTTTTTTTCCTCGTACAACTTCTCTGTGGAATTGTTTACCACCGGAGATGTTTCCTGACCGAAGCGACTTAGGGACCTTCAAGAAAAAACCTTACACCTTTCTAAAAGAAAATAAAAAATTTATACGTGGTAGAGCCATGCTGCAGCTATATTAGTAGTATGGATGTAGCACGAATGGGTCGGCTCGACCGGGGAGGACCACGCTCTCACAGAATACCAGCGTAAAATAGCAGCTTAATACTGCTGTGTTTCGTATGGTGAGTGTAGAGAACCGGAGACCCTTTTTACTGGAAAAGAGGCATTCCATCTTAGTCCTCACGGGTGACAACGCATCTGCATTTTGATTCGCAAACAAGGATAGATGTAGATGTCTATGAGCCACAGCAACCACTTACCATCAGGTGGACTGTGTGCTCGTTTGTCACCCTATCTTATAAAAAAAGGCTGGCAACGTATCTGCAATTCCCCTGGTGTTGCGGTTGTTCATGGGCGGTGGTAGTCACTTACCAACAGGTGAGCCGCATGCTCGTTTGCCCCCTCTTCTATAAAAAAGGCAACTTCTACGCTACAGCGCCTGATTTTATTCAACGGCAAATAGTGTAATAGAGAATGGGCTTAAAAGTACTACCTCCGTCAAATAGCACTTAATGTCACTACATCACTTCTTTTTCACCAGCTCGTAATTGTCAAATGCTGAACACTATCACTATGGCTTAATCGACATAAATATAGCAAAAATGTTTAATAAGGGTTATTCTACTAAAGAGCACATGATTGATAATAACTGTTTCTAAATGTTTTAATTACAATTGTATAAATATTATATTGTAAGTTATGCTTTAAAAAAATGTCCCGCTGGGATTTTTGCTGGTTCCAAGACAGACGTTTTTCCGAACGTTAAAAATTACTTTCAATAAGATTTACATGTAATCAATATTAAATAAGAATGATTCTATTCTATTCTCTACTATTCTTTTGGTTACCTATATATTTATCTATTACAGCCTATAAAAGTCCAATGTTAAACATAATTAAGCCTCCGTCATAGGTTGCGTCATTGGGGGGATTTTACCATTGTTCGCCGTTTTTTTTTGCCGTAGTTTTAATAAATAAATAAATATTTGCCATGCTTGGCAGGTGGTTTGAGAACCGCAGTTGTTTATTTTTATTCAGCTGTAGTTTTCTGCCGAATTCAAAAAGGAGACGGTACTCAATTCGACTGTATGTTTTTTTTATGAGTGTTACCTCATAACTTTTTACTGGGTGAACCGATTTCGATGATTCTTTTTTTATTTGAAAGCTGGTGCTTCACATGTGGTACCATAGGTTATCAATAGGTATAATACGTTATCCATTGATCAAGGTCTGACCAAAAGTTTTTGAGTTGGATTTAATAGTTTATATTGAAGTCATTATATTGAAGTTTTAACAGTGGTAGAGCCACGCGGCAGCTTTTGCTGTCGCACGGATGGGCCGGCTCGAACCGGGGTGGTACCACGACCTCACAGAATACCAGCGTAAAGTAGAGGTTTACCTCTGCGTTTCGCTTGGTGAGTGCAGGTGGCCGGGTGCCCTTTTTACTGGAAATGAGGCATTCCATCTTAGTCCTCACGGGTGACAACGCATCTGCATTTTGATTCGCAAACGAGAATAGATGTAGATGTCTATGGGGCGCAGCAACCACTTATCATCAGGTAGACTGTGTGCTCGTTTGTCACCCTTATCCTATAAAAAAAATGTCGGTTGTGCAAAATTTTTAATTTTAAATTTTCCTGTGTCGGCTCTTACGACATCCACTATTGGCTATCTTTTTTTTATAGGATAGGGTGACAAACGTGCACACAGTCCACCTGATGGTAAGTGGTTGCTGTGACCTATAGACATCTACATTTATCCACGTTTGCGAATCAAAATGCAGATGCGTAGTCACCCGTGAGGACTAAGATGGAATGCCTCTTTTCCAGTAAAAAGGGTCTCCGGTTCCCTACGAAACACAGCAGTGTTAAGCTGCTATTTTACGCTGGTATTCTGTGAGAGCGTGGTCCTTCCCCGGTCGAGTCGACCCATTCGTGCTACAACTATACTACTAATATAACTGCAGCATGGCTCTACCACGTAAAAAATACATATATATCTCTCTTCTATATCTCAGTACATTTGAGTGCTTCGTTGGTGTAGTTGTCGCAAGCGTGACTGTTGTTCATGTTATCCCGTGTTCGAATCCTGAGTTGTCCCATAATTAGTAATTGGATTTTCACATCAGGAAATTCCCAGTAGTAGCCCTGACTCAGGAAGTTGGTGGTGTCGCAGCTCCGTGCCTCGGAAAGCATGTAAAACCATTGGTCCTACTCTTAACCTCTGTCCGGTCATGTCGGGCTGACGTCCCGTCGAACTACGATAGTGAGATAAATGATAGTACATCTGTGCTTGAGTACGCACTCTTCCACCATAATTCTGTCCCAAGACTGAAATTCGGTTTGGAGTAGATTTTTTGTATATTTATAATCTTTATATATAAAAATTACGTGTCACGTTGTTTGTCCGCGATGGACTCCTAAACTACTGAACTGATTTCAATGAAATTTTGCGCACTATGTGCATTTTGGTCCAACTTGAGAGATAGGATAGTTTTTATCCCGCTAAATGATTTTTTTATTGCGAATTTAAGGATTTTTATAAGTAGGGTCGTTAGAAAGGGCAGTACAACGTCTGCCTGGCGAGCTAGTTAAATATATATAATATATCATATTAATTTCAGTACCAGAACACTTTCACCTTTGTAGTTGCTTCCAATCGCTTAACATGTTTGGTGTAAATAAGTTGGTTAAACCTCCATCCGAACTCATGAGATCTTTCTAGAATTTTACATAACCGTCTCTTAGGACACCCACCATGGATAATTGGATCATATATTCTGCCACATGCTGGCAAAATAAATTTCTGATATTCAAATTATTATTAAATAAGTTAACGTTCTACTTACATGTCCCATCGCTGGGCACAGGTTCTCATATATGGGAGGATCTTACGGCAAGGAAGTGACGCATAGCCTCAATGCGTTGGTGGACTTCACATGTCTTATACCTACGTTTTATTTTTTATTTTTCAGGCACGCAGTTTGTTTTCTTACACCACTGATCACTTAAAATTTGATTTACATATTTCATCGGTGCTGGCGGGGATCGAACCCGGGTTATGCGCGTACTGTGTAATTTACATGATTCCGTCCCTGAGCGGTGGCTCAGGGACGGAGTCTCTGCTCTGAGCCTTAGTACTCGCCTCTGCTTCACGGCACTCTCGCAGATTACTTGCCTTCTTCTCGATTCACCGCAGACTACAAGGCAGTCCCTGGCACTTGCTCCGGCTTATCGTTCTCACAGGCATCACTTGCAAATGCGTAGTACGGCATGCATTACACACCGGCATATCGTTCGTACCGGCGTCACTTGCCCTTACGCACACATCATGTATTCCCCACCGGCATTAAGAACGCACTTACCCTATATAGTATATTATCTATGGACGCACTGGCAATCGGACTGCACTATCGACCTCCGGTCTGTGATGTGGCGGCGCTGTCGTCGCGCCACAGGCGAAACACATCGAAGCCTAAATCGCGCTAACAAAGTTCCGAAGTTAAAGCAGTATATATAGAATAGCTCCGAACTACTGCTCGGAGCGTTGGCCGCTCCCCGGGCAGAACACCTTGCCCGGCGGGAGATCTCCCTTTTTCCTTCCACCGGCTACACCGTGGTGACGGTTCTCAAAATTATTGTAAATGTTCTTATTAAAAATACTCATAAGGAAAACATATATAAAACTTTACTTTATTATGAACTTACATTGCTTTCAACTTATCAGTTTATAACTTTCTTCAGCTATTTGAAAATCATTCTTTTAGGGCAACGTCCAATCAAACGATACGTCAATAAGAAGTTTATGCGGCTTTAAATTAGGTTACGTGATGTTTTTTTTTCAATTTTTAATTTAGATAATAGTGTTTTATTATTGCAAGCCTCATATGGTATGTGTGTGGTCTCACACAAAAATGCCACATATAGTAGTGCTTTACTCTCGACACGTCAAGGTCAAGCAATTCTGTGTTCTTAAAATGCCTCTATCATAACGATATTGCACTTATGCGATAATATTTGTGGCCGTATATCAAGAAAACACTAATAAATCCTTTTTATATTTTATAAAAAATAATTTTATATTACTACTTTGAAAAAAAAATGGTTTGAAAAAATTTTACGTTGACGTCCGGATGTTGATTTGTGAACGGTCACGATAACTACTGAAAAAAATGAACTCTCGAGACCGGGTTTCTTTATTAACTTCAGAATTACATCAACTGGTTCCCCATTTCATATCAATAGCCTAGTACGCGTAGGTTTTTAATAAAATTATTTTCGACTTTTATAAGTTTTATTGCTATTAAAAACTTAAAGGCGCTTTCATATTTTTTTTAGCCCTTGCTAGACAAAAGACAAATCATACAGCCTATTTCGATTTTATACTTTGTGTACTTAATTGATTTATTTTGGTTAACATTATTAATTTATTTTTCCCTGTAGATGACATTACCAGTTAAAATAATAGAGCGCTTAATCAAATACACGAAAATAATATATTTTAAAAGTCAGGAATACAATTTATTATTTTCGTTAACATTAGATTAAATGCTCGTGAGGCATGCACTTTTGGATTTTCCAAACTATTTTTAATTAAAAAATAATAAATAAATAAAAATAAATAAATAAAAAAATAATTAAAATCTTTGGGATAGCAATGTCGTGCAGCTGGTAATTTCTAGGCTGATAATGTAGAAAAACTATGTCAGACGACTAAATAGTATTGACACATATAGTAAAAAAACCAACGAACATCACCATAAATAACGTGGTAGAGCCAGAACGTTACGTAACGTGGTAGAGTAACAGTGGTAGTATCTAATTCTTCACCTTAATTCACCCTATTTCATGTCAAACTTTCAAGTCAAACAACTTAGAGCGACTATAAGAAAGGCCTGATTGACTTGGGACGAACAACTACGGGCAGCTGCCTCGAAGATGAAAAACGAGAAACGAAAGAGTCTAGTTCTACGATAATACCTTGACGAAAGACGCTGCAGCTGTATTACGGTTGTAGCACGAATGGGTCGGTTCGGCCGGGGTAGAATACCAACGTAAAATAGCAGCATAATACCGCTGTGTTTCATATCGTGAGTGTAAAAGACTGCCTCGTTTATCCAGTGGTCGTAAACGCAATTGCTAATCCTGAGATGCCGAGTTCGATCGCTGGTCGGGCCAAAATCTGTTATTGGATTTTCCTGTCAGAAAATTCTCAGTAGCTGCCCGGAGTCAGGAATTTCACGGTGTTTTATTCACTCCCGTGCCGTGAAAGCACGTAAGCACGTTAAGCCGTTGGTCCTGCGCCTGATCTCTCTCCGGTCGTGTCGAATCATCCAATTAGACTATGAGAGTGAGGGAATAGAGATTGCACCTGTACTTGTGCATACAAGTAGACACTATTGATTATAGAATCCTGTGCCCGTTGAAAACTGGCCGCCGTGATCGAAATTCAGTCTGATGGACATTATTACATTAAAGAACCGCTGATCCTTTATACTGGAAACGTGACCATGTTAATTTTTAGGAGTAATTTTTTTTATAAGTTAAGGGTAACAAACAAGCACACAGTCCACATGATGGTAAGTGGTTGCTGTAGCCTATATACATTTACGAGTATCTATCCTCAATAAAGAATCATAATGAAGATGCGTTGTCACCCGTGAGGACCAAGATGGAATGCCTCATTTCCAGTAAATAGGGTTGGTCTCCGGTACTCTACACTCAACATACGAAACACAGCAGCATTGAGATGCTATTTTACGCTAATATTCTGGTATTTGATTCTGAATCGATGATACATGTAAATGTCTGTGAGTCACAGCATCCATTAAGCTTCGGATGGACTATGTGCTCGTTTGTCACAATTCTTCTACAAAAAAAAATCAAACGCAATATTCTATGTTTAAAAGTAAAAGAATAAAGTTGCTACTCTGTATACGTGATGCAGCTGGACGTAGGTTTTTTTTTCATTTCTGAGGTCTGTCCCTAATCATAACCATCCGTATGAAGGTAAATCGACATGTAAACACATATGTTGCGTAAATGAGAATTTTCTAGTTTGCATTAACGTCTTCAATTATATTTACCAGGGAATATGTTACCGGTTCAATTTCACATGAAATCGATAGATAGATAGATAAAAAGAAAAACCTCTATTCTTTCTTAGATTATTGACCTATATATATATATCCTTCCATTCCTTTTAAAAGTCCCGGAACGTTTAGTCTTTGAACAAATTAACCACTTCCTAAATAAATAAAATGAGTGTGTCGTGGAACACTCGGTTGGAACGAAGTTTCTTGTGTCGTATAATATTATTGATACACGTAGGTATTATATTATTGATTAACAAATACAAATAAATGAAATTATTAGCGTAATTTAAAATAAAATAATATTTCTTTCATGGCAAGATACGAAAAAGTGCGAGGAAGATGGATATTTTTCCATCTCATTTCCTTATTTCGCCGCCAAGGCTGTCTACACTATGACCCAAGGGGTAGTGACGAAAAAATCTTACACTTTTTGTCGCCTAACTCCCATCCGCCAAACCCGTACCGTCTGATAAGGAACTTTGTTCCAAAAACTTCTTTCTTTACTCCTTTCAATCGGGGTTCAGACTTTGTCATAGTAACAGCTTTGCTTAAAATCACAGATGATATTCGCTCGGGTATGGACTATTCTTATGGTGCTGGATTTCAGTTACGCTTTTAATATCGTCGATCATGTGAAATTGAACCGGTATGCCAGCTTTTTCTATACAAGTGGGGGAGCATGCGGCTCACTTGATGGTAAGTGACTACCGCGACTCATGAACATATGCAACGTCAGATAGACTGATCATAAGCTGCGCAAGGTATCTACACAAATAAATAGGGCTGTAGGTAGTGTAGGTAGGTAGTTGAAGTAATTAGGGTTCCGCGCAAAAAAATTAAAAGCCATGAAATCTGATCGTAGTAAATCCCATGCGAACGAAGTCGTGGGGAGCTCGTCTATATCTATACAAATAAATAAAATTGAAGTGTCTGTTTGTAATGTCAAAATACCAGCTTTTTACTAAATGAATATAAAAGTATATACGGTACTTATAACAAAAACACATTTAAATTTTTGTCTGTCTGTCGGTCTGCCTGTTTGTTCCGGCTAATCTCCGAAACAGCTGGACCGATTTCGACGGGACTTTCACTGGCCGATAGCTGATGTTATATGGAGTAACTTAGGCTACTTATTTTTTAGAAAAATAATTAGGGTTCCGCGCAACATAATTAAAACCCTAAATTACACGCGGGCGAAGTCGCGGAGAATAGCTAGTTTTAGTATAAAGTTACTTAATTTATCAGCCCGTGAAAGTTCTGCCAAATTGCAGGAAGGATGTTCCGTAACCCTCACTCTGGAACACTTCTGTATCGAGGGGGCGTATTTCATATCTTATTTAAAGTAAAGTAAAGTTGCAGCTTATTTACGTCCCACTGCTGGGCACAGGCCTCCTCTCATTTCTAAGAAAGTTTTAGGGCAAAGAAATGTCCGCTGCGCTGCCCCAATGCGTGTTGGCGAACTTCACATGTCTTCGAAATTTCTCAGATATGCAGGTTTCCTCACGATGTTTTCCTTCACCGCCGAGGACATGGTAAATCAGCACTTAAAATTGCAATTAACAATTTTATTGGTCCTGGCAGGGATCGAACCCGGGTTGCTCGAGTACTGTGAAGCTTACAGCGAGCGATAACCATCTGAGCTACCACGGCTCTATATTATTTGCACAAATATAAATAAAAAAATCCGGAATAATATTTATTTGTAGATTATAAGATTACTGTGTAGTGGCAGTGTAAAAATATCCACTACCCAATATCGTCCTGTAGGTATCATAAGGAGCGACATATGGAAACAAACTAGGAGATGGGCAGTCTAGCAGAGCAGCATCTTCTTATTAACAACTAAAAATAAAATCTGCATTTGTTAACTCGACTGCATAGCGTGGCAATTGTGGCAAATATCTCCCCTATGATGCAATGTATGGCCTATGTTCAGCAGTGGACTTTTGAAAGACTGTAACGATAATGGTAGCTCATAATAAATACCCACACGGTATGTGTGATGTGACATCTATACTAATATAATAAAGCGGAAGAGTTTTTTTGCTTTTTTTGTTTGTTTAAACGCGCTAATCTCTGGAACTACCAGTCCGATTTGAAAAATTCTTTTTGTATATTATAGCCAGATTCATGTGGAATAGTACAGGCTATCTAACATTAAGCTATATCACCCAGCTAGCCTAAAATATGGATATTTGTTAAGCAAGTCAGAAGAAAAAGCACTCCCGAAATGATTTATCCGCGTACGCTGGTGTTATCGTCAGGGATACGTAAATACAATGTTCTAGAAAAATATAGATCTTTACTCCGTCTAAAAAAATCCGCCATAGCATATGTCTATTTCTTATACATAAGCCAAAATTAGTAATTAGGTATTTTATGACAAAAAATATTGAAAATTAATTAAGTGATTTTTGAGCGTTATTATTAGGCATGGCCTATTTATCCTTACGAACAAAAGTTAATTCATCGTCAAGACAATTTTATGAAGATAAACTTTGTTCTTTATACCATGTTATTTGGACGCATAGTTTAAGAGATAATGTAAAATTAAAATAATTCAATACTTGGCTGGACGCGCGAACGACACATAAACCTTATCCGCCCGGTGAGAACTGCAAGAACTGCTCAAATGGGAGGGGGAGGGAAAGTGGATAAAACTTAACTTCGCTCTACATCATACATAATATGCCGACAGATAAAAATACTCCATTAATTATGCCTATTTTTCCATCCATTGCTATTAAATAAAATTTTTAATTGCAATTATAAAATGCTTGAACTAGGTCATGTCGCGCACCTCCAACACGTGATGACGCGGGTGAAACCGCGGGGCACAGCTAGTGAGTAAATAAACGCTGAGTCGATGCCTTGTTTTTAAATGTGTAAGAGTCCACCGGATGGCAAGTGAATACCGTGGCCAGTAGTACATTTATCCTCGAATAAGAATCAAAATGAAAAGACGTCACCCCAGAAGACTAAGATGGAACGCCTCGTTGCCAGGTATCTGATTCTTGATTGATGTTTATTAAATGTCAATAATAACAATTTACCAGCAGCAAGTGCAGAATAAGGGTTATTTCGACATATATCATTAACAGGATTTCTTTTTAAATTTTACGTGATATTATTTATTATTAGAAATTTTATTGCAATTTTTTTCGAATTTACTTCAGTCAACGCAAATAAAAGATAGAAGTATAACGTCAACGGAATAAAGCGCGCAACATAGCACAATATTTCAAACAAACTCGCACATTAAACTCTACCACTGCTTAGCTAATAGTTTAATTTTGTTACGACTCCGAGACATACAGTCAAAAGTTGACCTTATTTATTGATAGTTTATGGTTTCATTTTCCATAGCATCATAAACGTCGTGTACAACGTCTATTATATGACGCTATTGTACTCGTCACTCGTCGCAAGTCGCCAGGGACGTTTTATGTAATACAGTGCAATGCAAATTATATTTAATCATTATTCTGATAGGGATGGTATTACAACTAAAATCTCTCGCAGCAGTATTGGTAGGCCGCTCCTACCACAACAAAATTTTCTTTGGGTTAGTTTTTGGAGCTAGTAATCCATTTATTAATTGCAATCAGACCTAGAAAACTCTCTCTAGTTTAAGCGAATCAAAATTTAAAAATATTTAGTGTATCTACTCTTTATCCGTTCTACACTACCTCTGTTACCACGTACCTATAGACTATTTCTTACTTGTCATTCAATTCTTTATAATTTTCTATACAATGAGGGTGACAAACGAGCAAACAGTTCACTCAATGGTAACTAGATACTGAGGTTCATAGACGTCTACATTTATCCTCCATTACAAACGACGCGTTGTCACCCTTGAGGACCAATATGGAATGTCTAGCATCCAGTAATAAGTCTACATATTATGCCCTGATTGTCTAATTTAAGCCATACTGTGTTAAGTCAATATCACTATATAATAAAGAACACTCCCATACAATTTTTTAGTAATCTAGCTAAAATAATGGAATATTAGAATATCGTATTCAATTATATAGCTATAATTGAATAGCCTAATGCTATATAGCTCTTAGTGATGCTATCCAGGCACTGCTTGGTTCTCGCAATGATCGTCCGCGTTATATTCGTGAAGGGGGTTGCGTTGCGTAATCGAAACATTTGGGTAGCGGCCAGATCTCTCGAGATGACCGTACATGCCTGTCTATGCTATGTGCCTGAGAGATTTTTTTTATATAAATACAGTGAAACACTTTTTATGTTTTCTGTTATAAATTTCCTTGTGCAGGAACGTTTTTTTTTTTTTTTGATAACGTGCGCTTGGGTTGCTTAGTGGAGTGTAGCAGATTTGTTTATTGGCAACAGAGGAAAATATATTTTTAAATTATTTTTTTTACAGCCGACTTTAATATAAATTATTAAGAATAACTCAAAAACCATTGGTCTGACCTTGATCAAATTCATACGGAATCACACGAGAAGTACCAGCTATCAAATAAAAAAAGAATCATCGAAATCGGTTCACCCAGTAAAAAGTTATGAGGTAACACATGCACAAAAAAACATACAGTCGAATTGAGTACCATCTACTTTTTAGAAGTCGGCAGAAAACATGAGATAGGCAGGAGCACTTTTGACGGCTCCGTGGCGTATAGGCTTAGCAATAAGTAGCAGCGCTAAGGGCTGTAGGTTTGAATCCCGCATGGAATAGGTATGTGTATGGCCTGAAAATAGTTATTACGGGTCTGGATGTTTGTCATTGTGTTTATATATGTAAACTGACCCCACGATACAGGAGTAAATCCTAGAGTGGAGGTAACGCTTACAAAAAATAAGAATAATAAAAGCATTTTCCTCATAATAGCTCGAAATAATAAGAAACTGCGGTTGCCAAATGTGGCAACTGTGGCAAAAACCCTCTTTAGACAATCTATTGTGGCAGCCTATGTTCAAGA
Organism: Parnassius glacialis; assembly: GCA_033319125.1. Taxonomy (NCBI): domain Eukaryota; kingdom Metazoa; phylum Arthropoda; class Insecta; order Lepidoptera; family Papilionidae; genus Parnassius; species Parnassius glacialis. The sequence goes on along the minus strand of JAVANC010000007.1, from coordinate 25,700,557 downwards.
GAAGACATCTGATAGGCTGTAATGTATCAATTAATTAGTTAAAATTTAATTGTTCTGTAATTCGGTGATGAACATTTCATACAAATACAAATACAATTATATACGTGGTAGAGCCATGCTGCAGCTATATTAGTAGTATAGTTGTAGCACGAATGGGTCAGCTCGACCGGGGAAGGACCACGCTCTCACAGAATACCAGCATAAATAGCAACTTAATGCTGCTGTGTTTCGTATGATGATTGTAGAAAATCGGAGAACAACACTTTTTACTAGAAATGAGGCATTCCATCTCAGTCCTCACGGGTGACAGCGCATCATGCATTTTGATTCTTAATTTAGGATAAATGTAGATGTATATGGGCCACAGCATACACTTACCATGAGGTGGACTTTGTGCTCGTTTGTCAGCCTTATTCTATAAACACAAATAAAAAAAGTTTTAATTGATATATATACTAGCTCGCCAAGCAGACGTTGTTCCGCCCTTTTGGACGATCCTTCATAAAAAAAATCTTTAAATTCGCAATAAATAATTTTGAGGGTCATTTATCGGGATCAAAAGTATCCTATCTCTCAAGTTGGACCAAAATGCACACAGTGTGCAAAATTTCATTGAAATCAGTTCAGTAGTTTAGGAGTCCATCGTAATTAGTAATTAGTAATTTTTATATATAAAGATATATATATATATATATATATATATGAGAGACTGTTAAAATATTTTCGTGATAATGTCATATTGTAACTGTAGTTTTTAACCATAATATAGTCGCAACAAGTGTACATGTAAAACGTGATTGCCCCGGATTGAGTTATGCAAGGTTTAGTCTAAATCGGCATACAAACAACCCCTACTGTAGAGACTGTATGGGGCACGACGAAACAGCGGCCTAGGTTTTACTAGCGGTTGACAGTTACAGGTCTACAGAGTTATGTAAATAACCTAATAAAATTCCTCGGATAATATATATTTCTTGTCTTGTTGTGTCTTGTATTTAGGACCATTAGCTGGGTTCATATATTATTTTTACTTGAATTTGATTTTGACAGGCTAAGATGTATTGCTTCATTATCTGTTTTAAAATGTCTTCGATTCTCATCAATCTTAACACTAAACTTAGTCGTATTAGTATATATATATATATATATATATATACTAGCTCGCCAGGCAGACGTTGTTCTGCCCTTTCCGACGACCCTTCATATAAAAATCCTTAAATTCGCAATGAAATATTTTGAGGGTCATTTATCGGGATAAAAACTATCCTATCTCTCAAGTTGGACCAAAATGCACACAGTGTGCAAAATTTCATTGAACTCAGTTCAGTAGTTTAGCATAACAACGTGACACGTAATCTTTATATATAAAGATATATTATATACATATAATATATCATAGGAATATAATTAATATCAATACTATTGGTTATATTCCTATGGAAGTGTAATTCTTCTCCGTCAACGATTAAGACAGGCTATAGTCAGGCTCAGAGTGTATCGTGTGTTACTGTTTGAAAAGGAGGTCCAAATCAAATTGAAGTCAAAGTAAAAAAATTTAGCTTGTTTGAAGCCTGAAGTTTGACGTCTGCGAACGTCTCAATCTAAACTGGTTCAACAAAGATCTTCTCAAGGAAGAACCGGCAAGAACTACGGTAAAATGGATTCTCTTGCTCTTTCACTACTCGTGGATGGCTATGATGCATGGCTATGATACGGTTCTCCAGGAGATAGTTGTCTGTGTTTTATCTTATATTTTAGCGACCTGCTCCGGCTTCACTTGGATAGGATCTATTAATGTGGCGTTATTTATATTTAAGATAACCAAGACAGTATATGTTATAATTTTTTCGTTTACTTTTTCAAAAAAAGTCTCAATTTTTTCGGATAAAATATAGCGTAGATCCCTGGCATTGGTCTCAATCTGTTTGTATAGTTTTAGCACAATCGATTCAGCCATTATAATTAGCCAAAAGTTATTAAAATAGTTATTTATGTCTTAATAACTTGCAAATACCACACAGCACCAGCACACAGTCCACCTGATGGTAAGTGATTGCTGTGGCCCATAGACATCTACGTCTATCCTGGATTAGGAATCACAAGATGCGTTATCACTCGTAAAGACTAAGATGGAATGCGTTGTTTCCAGCAAAAAGTGTCTCCGGTTCTATACACTCACCATACGAAACACGGCAATATTAAGCTGCTATTTTACACTGGTATTCTGTGAGGCTTGGTACCGGCCGAGCCGACTCATGCTACAACTATACCAGTAATATAGCTGCAGCATGGCTTCACCACGTAAAAAGCTTGCTAGAAGGCGTTATTTCAACATTACTGAGCGATGCTTCAATTTTATTTTTATCTCTACAATATTAATGAATTTTTTTCCATAATTTGGTGATATATTAGGTTTGATAAGAAAATACTTCAAATTTTCAAATCTCTCACTCGAATTTCTATAGTTTTTAAAAAAAAGTGTTAGTTTAGAATAACTTTGTTTATTTCTAACATGTAAACCCTGTTCAGCGAAATTTATTTTCAACGCTTCTTAGTGCACCGAACTCTATCAAGTGTAGGTTTCCTCTTAAGCGGTCCTCCACAAAAATATGCGCAGGGCATCGAGCCAAGTGCAGGCTAAAGCAACGAACTACAGTGCCGAGAATTTATGAACATGTATTTTAACTCCGAGCTATATAACTGTGAAATAATTACTTTTTAAAATCCACAAAACAAAGGCGACAAAGAATAAAAATATATTTTTGCTAATATCAGTTGAAATAGTTTTTTTTATAGGATAAGGGTGACAAACGAGCACATAGTCCACCTGATGGTAAGTGGTTGTTGCGGCCCGTATACATCTACATCTATCCTCTTTTACAAATCAAAATGCAGATGCGGTGTCATCCGTGAGGACTGAGATGGAATGCCTCTTTTTCAGTAAAAAGGGCCTCCGATTCTCTACACTCACCATACGGAACACAGCAGTATTAAGCTGCTATTTTACGCTGGTATTCTGTGAGAGCGTGTTCCTTCCCCGGTCGAGCCGACCCATTCGTGCTACAACTGTACTACTAATATAGCTGCAAACATAACATCCCTAGATGGTTTCGAATCATATTTGGATCCGGGTAGGTGGCGCTGTAGTCGAAATCTAGAGATCACCCGTGGGAAGCCTGGCGGTTCGGTAGTAACGACTAAAACAAACTGCGATTGTCAACCCGCTTGCCAAGCATGTAATTACATAGACTTACTCTGAAATTTCAAATCATTCACTATAAATATGTATGTCAATGTATGTATTGTTGTTGGGAACAGCAGCCGCGTGGTTTTGTAAAATAATAATGTCCTCCAAACCGAATTTTGCTCACGGCGACAGTCTCAACAGAGACTAGCCGTCTGCGTCGGTTAGGATTATAATACCCGAGCGTAAGCACAAATACAAGTGCACTACGTGGTACGTATACATTGTAAAGCCATGCTGCAGCTACCTTGGTTTTAGCACGATTGGGTCGGCTTGACCGGAGTAGGAACACGCTCCCGCAGAATACCTGCGTAAAATAGCAGCTTGCTATGCTGTGTTTCGTATGATGAGTGTAGAGAACTGGAGTCATTTTTATTTGCTTTCCATCTTGGCACCAACGGAACGCCAACGCATCTGCATTTGATTCTTAGCCCACTGAGTCTTTTTTGATTGGCCACCTTTCATACGTTCATAAAAACCCATGTAAGTTTAATCGAATAAAAAGTTTTGACTATAACTTTAATTTCTTACTAAGTAACGGGACAATCCTTTCTACAACTTTGATAATTACATTAATTTCATATTTCGAGTTCTGACAGTTCGCTTTTCAACATTTCTCGGGACAGATATGCACAGTTTATTATGTATGATAGTAATGACCTCATCACTACATTCATACATATTGTATAGCATATACGAGTATTGTGTCACATTGTATTAGGTCATTGCTTTTTAGATAAAGTCTTCTGGATTTTAAAGTGAGCATGTAATGAATAATCTTTAAACAATTGTGCGTATGATATTCAGCTATGATGACATCTTTAATGTAATGAACGTAAGAATATTTGTAGTATATACTCATTTTGGTCTTCTTATATAATATTGATCCCAGATAGCTCAGTATGCAAACTGCGGTCAGATATTTTTTTTATAGAATACGGGTGAAAAACAAGCACACAGTCCACCTAATTGTAAGTGGTTGCTGTGGCCCATGGACATCTACATTTATCCTCGATTAAGAATCAAAATTCAGACGCGTTGTCACCCCTTAGGACAGAGATAGAATGTCTCGTTTTCAGTAAAAAAGGCCTCCGGTTCTCTACACTCACCGCAGGAATCACAGCAGTATTAAGCTGCTATTTTACGCTGGTATTCTGTGAGAGCGTGGTCCTACCTCGGTCGAGCCGATCTATTCGTGCTACAACCATAATACAGCTGCAGCGTGGCTCTACCACGTTCCGCTCCCACGTTAGCGCTCGCTATAAATTTTTCAGTACGCGTGCAACTCGGATTCGATCCCCACCGGCACCGATGAAATTATTAATTGCAATTTTAAGTGCTGATTTACCACGTGCTCGGTGGTGAAGGAAAACATAGTGACGAAACCTGCATGGCTGATAAATAAGGAAAAAAAATTCGAAGACATGTGAAGTTCGTCAACACGCATTTTGGCAGCGCGGCGGAAATTTTCTTGCCCTAAAACCCACTCAGAAATTAAAGGAGGTCTGTGCCCAGTGAAATATATATACGCTGTATTTTTATTTATCTTTATATATACATTTTGTTTCATAACCGAGAATAGATGTATGCCACATCATCCGTTTACTATTAGGTGGACGGTGAGCTAGTTTTTCACTCTATTTGTATGTATATTAAAATTATAAATGGCTCTTACCGTGTAAGAAATGCGCGTATCACCTTAAATCTGAATAAACTTAATGACAATGTAAGGCTATTTAACTTCTAGATTTTAGACAATTTGCATTTGATATATCCCGAGACTTAATTCCATTTTAATTGATTGTGTAATGGTGGTGTAAGAATATCCTGTATGGTCCCGTGTGTCATAAAAGGCGACAGAGGGAAATAAACCAGGATATGGGCAGCAGCACCTAGCTAATCTATACAAATAAATAAAATTGAAGTGTCTGTTTGTAATGTCAAAATTACGGCTTTTTACTAAATGCATATGAAAGTATATACGATACTTATAACAGAAACACAATTTTTAAAATTTTTGTCTGTCTGTCGGTCTGTCTGTTTGTTCCGGCTAATCTCTGAAACGGCTGAACCGATTTTGGCGCGACTTTCACTGGCACATAGCTGATGTCATTAGGAGTAACTTAGGCTGCTTTTATTTTAGAAAAAGAATTAGGGTTCCGCGCAAGAAAACTAAAACCCCAAATGACACGCGGGCAAAGTCGCGAGGATCAGCTAGTTACAAATAAAAAAAAACAGCGGTTACTAAACTGCCTGCTAAACGTAGCAACTACGGCGTAATCCTCTCTATGAGACAATCAATGGGCGCGGTCTATAATCAGCAGTACACCAAATAGACTGTATCGGTAATAGGAATTTAATTCCTTGGCTCTACATTAACCCTTTCGCTATCCCGTGCACTACATATAGGTCATTGCTATTGTCTTACTATTGTGTTTTAAAACCGGACAGTGAACGTGTTAAAACTCGTTCGTAAAATAGGCTCAATTTATTACGTATATAAAATATTTAATAACGGCCATCCAGAAAAAATTGCACAAACGTTAGGACTATATTTAAAATTTATTACTTTATAGCTGAGTTATATGGATAAAATAAAGAGTAATGATACTGTACGGACAAGCAAGATGCTTTTTCCTAGCCAACAAGCAGTACAAGCTCTAAAACTATAATAGGGTAGGACACGAATGTAAGCGACGCGAAAGCTTTCTCCGTACATTTTTATGAATCCGCGATCGTTGTAGCTGAAATTCCTTTTATCTTCAGCCATTATACCCGCTCTCAGTGACGCTCCAACTTTACTACTTCGGCACGCATTCTTCACATCGGGTCGTATATCAAAATTATGCCTCTTGGGAGGCAATAAAATTTTAAAGTAAAATTTTGTCGCGTCGCTTATTTGAAAACTGCGCAGATTTCGAATTGGAACGTTGGAATGGCTTTTGTTACGATATAAAAGAGTTTATATCCTTTGTTGTTAAAACTGTAAAACGATAAATCTATCCATAGTTTAGATATAGTTAGATTTTGTTAGTTTGTATGTTAGGATATAGCTATATAATATAACTGAAACACGAATGAGTTAGCTCGTCTGGGGTAGAAATACGCTCTCACAGAATACTAACAATGCTAACAGTGGTAGAGCCACGCGGCAGCTTTTACTGTCGCACGGATGGGCCGGCTCGAACCGAGGTGGTACCACGACCTCACAGAAAACCAGCATGAAGTAGAGGTTTACCTCTGCGTTTCGCTTGGTGAGTGCAGGTGGCCGGAGGCCCTTTTTACTGGAAATGAGGCATTCCATCTTAGTCCTTACGGGTGACAACGCATCTACATTTTGATTTGTAATAGAGGATAGATGTAGATGCCTATGAGCCGCAGCAACCACTTACCATCAGGTGGACTGTGTGCTCGTTTGTCACCCTTATCATATAAAAAAATACAAGCGTAAAACATCAGAATAATGCTATATTTCGTATGGTGAGTGTAGAAAACCGGAGAGCCTTTATACTGGAAACAAGGAATTCCATCTTGACAACGCATCTGCATTTTGATTCGTAATCGAGGATAGATGTAGATGTCTATGGCCATCCACTTAGCATAAGGTGGAATGTGTGCTCGCTTGTCACCTTATTCTATAAAAATACTCTTTCTCAGTCTCGAGGAGAAGTTTTTAAGGTTGGAAGTGTCAATGATGTTTCAATGCGTGTTTCATATGTCTGCTGAAATTTCATAGACACTAGGTAAAAAGTGCACGCTGAAAAAAATCCCGAACTCATAAGAAATTATAGATTAATTGATAGATGTGATTCTCATTTACAAGATTTTATGACTGATTGGTGACTGTCATATATTCAGTTTAAAACGTATGGTTCCAATGAAACCGGAGGTATTCATATACCTTAGGGAGGACTCTGCTTTAATGGTTATATATATCAAGAATTTTTAATAGAATAAGGGTGACAAACGAGGACACAACCCACCTGATAGTAAATGTATGCTACATCGAATCTCCATTAAAGAACTAAATGCAGATGAGTTTCATCGCTGGGAGGAATGTCTCGTTTCCAGTAAAAATGATCTCCAAATTTCTACGCTCACCATACGAAACACAGCAGCATTAAGCTGATTTTCCACGCTGGTGAGAACACAATGATCAAAGAAACGTGAGCGTGGTCCTTAGTCCTTTCTCCGGTCGAGCCAACCCATTCGTATAACCATATTACAGCCACTATAACTATGTTATAGTAATCACACCACGTAAAAAAATTAGGTATGACTTAATGCCTTTTTTAAATAAAACTAATTTTACGGATTTTATCGCGTATATTAACTTATTTTTATCTTCCCGATAAAATCCGTAAAATTAGTTTTATTTAAATGTGTAGTGTTCGCGTAAATATAAGAAATCATTAATGCCTATTTCTTAAAAAAATTGCATAATTTACCAAGTGGAACATATTGATAAACTTACATTAAAATGCTGCACATTAAAAATTATTGGTGATGTTTTATTATTGTTATTGAATTATTGGTTATTGTTTAATATACTTTTGATAAACATATTTACATCTTAAAGTAACAAGTATTTACTTCTAACAGATACGAATACGTGATTGTATAGAATGACCCTGGCATTGATGTAAATTAATAGCTAGTTTTAGCCTCGAGTATGATAACAGTCATTATGTAACATGTTATTGTCATTCTTACTAGTCGCTATTAAACAACTTTATTGTCCTTTTTATAAGATGGGGAAAGCGAGCATGTGGCTCACTTGGTGGTAAGTGACTACCGTCACCCATTAACAACTGCAGCACCAGGCGAGTCGTATCGGTCTGAAAATACCGCTGGTAATAGTTGATTCCACACGGAAGTGTGAACAGTGGTAGAGCCACGCGGCAGCTTTTGCTGTCGCACGGATGGGCCGGCTCGAACCGAGGTGGTACCACGACCTCACAGAAGCAGCGTGAAGTAGAGGTTTACCTCTGCGTTTCGCTTAGTGAGTGCAGATGGCCGGAGGCCCTTTTTACTGGAAATGAGGCATTCCATCTTAGTCCTCACGGGTGACAACGCATCTGCATTTTGATTCGCAAACGAGGATAGATGTAGATGTCTATGGGCCGCAGCAACCACTTACCATCAGGTGGACTGTGTGCTCGTTTGTCACCCTTATCCTATATAAAAAAAATATAAAAAGTTGTGTGAGGAAGAAAACTTCTAGTAAATAAATGCATTTAAGTAGATCTATGTATTTGTGTGCTTTTGTATTAACATATTTATATTATATATACATTTGTATGACATATTTATATACATATTATATTTATATATGTATAATATATACAAGGTGTAACATATTAAACGCAAGCCAGATGATTCTGTTTGATTTTTTAATTTTATTTCGAAATTGTTCCCATAGACTTGCGTTTAATATGTTACACCTTGTATATTCTGGTTTATCCATATTTTGTTAACATTTTTTTTCATTATAAGGTTATTTTTGCTTAGCCTTATAGTTGATTGGGAAAGAAGGCATAAGTTCCGCCATATGTACAATTCTTTTGTGCGTAAAAGATTAAATAAATAAATCACACAGTGGTGAACCGCCAATCGTCTGGATAGTATTGGATGGTATCGCGAGTTTTGTTGCGATGTACGATGGTGAAATTTAGCGGCTGGATTGAGTCCGAAAAATACCTCTGATTATTCCCAGTGGTAGATGCGATAGAATATGTAAAGAGATGCACCGTCTCTTCGCAGCGCCATTAGGAAACTTAAAACTTACTTTTTAGTAATGTTAAAGATAAATAAATTAAAAGTGATATCTTAAAGCAGATTTATAGTCATTTTTTTTTAATTTATTTACCAACATTGACAAAAACGTAACATTATTATGTAACTTCGCCAAACTGTAAAGACAGTTTGTTGGCGAATATATGCACTCTTATGTTCTATTTCATAATTCATTAAGTACACCACCCACATATTATAGCAAATAAATCCTAAGTATAAACACTATTATTTTTATATTCTAATTATTCTAATATTACAACTTTTACAAATTGTCATATAAATACGCTATCACGTATCTTCTATTTTCTCTAAAAAGTACTTCTTGAGCTTCTTTTTATTTGTAAATTTACACTCAGGTCTACCTTGCCTTATCCAGTCTATTTCATTAAAAAGCTTTGGTATTAAATATTAAATATTTAATTATTGTTGCAGTTGTTCATGGGCGGCGGTAGTCACTTACCATCAGGTGAGCCGCATGCTCGTCTGCCCCCTCTCCTATAAAAATAAATAAATAAATATGTCGGAGAAGATTATATCACGTCATTTAACACTGTATGTCTGATTAGCGCTCTCCGTAAACTTCACAGTACTCAAGCAATCCGGGTCAAATTCCCGCAGTCACTATGAAATTGTCGCAGAAATGGTAGCAAACATTTACCCAGCAGTAGGAACCCACGAATGCGGTTAATTTGCTTAACTTTTTAATTATTTTCATTATATACTAGCTGTTCCACGCGACTTCGCCCGCGCGTAATTTATTACGATTGGATTTCATGATTTTTTATTTTTTGCGTGGAACCCTAATTATTTTTCTAAAATAAAAGTAGCCTAAGTTACTTCATCAGCTCTAAGGTTAAGCCGTTTCAGAGATTAGCCGGAACAAACAGCCAGAAAGACGGACAGACAAAAATTTTAAAAATCGTGTTTTTGTTATAAGTACCGTATATACTTTCATATGCATATAGTAAAAAGCTGTTATTTCGACATTACAAACAGACACTTCGATTTTATTCATTTGTATAGATACGTATAATTCTTCTGTCCGTGTGGGTGTGTGTAACTGAACTCACACCTAAACGGCTGGAACGATGTTTGTGTGGTTAAATTGATTTGAGAATGGTTTAGATTCACAAGTGGACCCGGTAGGAGGCGCTGTTGTCGAATTCACATACCACCCGTGCGAAGCAGGGATGAATCGCAAATTTTTTTATAAAACTGAAGTGACAAACAAACATACACCTCATAGTAAGCAACTTCGAACTGATAAGGCTACAGATGCGTTGTCAACTCTAATCGCTACGATGGAATGTTTCATAGTCTGTAATCATAGTAGACCTCTACCTCTCACCTTTCAGACTGGAATACAGCAGTGCAAGCACTGCTATTTGGTGGCACAAATACGTGATATGTTGGTATCTACCCACACGGACTCGTAGACAGAAAAGCAACCCTACACCTAATAGTTCTTTTTTATAGGATAGAGTGATAAACGAGCACACAGTCCACCTGTTAGTAAGTGGTTATTGTGACCAATAGACATCTACATCTATCCTAGTTTGCGAATCAAAATGCAGATGCGTTGTCACCCGTGAGGACTAAGATGGAATGCCTCTTTTCCAGTAAAAAGGCTCTCCGGTTCTCTACACTCACCATATGAAACACATCAGTTTTAAGCAGCTATTTACGCTGGTATTCTGTGGGAGCGCGGTCCTTCCCCGGTCGAGCCGACCCATTCGTGCTGCAACTATACTACTAATATAGCCGCAGCATGGCTCTACCACGTATAAAGAGTTATTTATGAATGTTTAATCATTACCAGTTGAATTATTTTAATCAAACATTTAATTTAACCTAAACTCCGCGGTAGCTCAGGAGTTAAACGCCGGCACATATGAAATTGTTAATTGCAATTTTGAAATAAGAAATTAAAAAAGTTCCAAGACATGTAAAGTTCGCCAACATGCATTGAAACAGCGCGGCGGAGATTTCCATTTTTATGGATTTTCCGTCTCAGTAATGAGAGGAGGCCTGTGCGCTTCAGTGGGACGTATACGTATATACTGTAAATTTAACTTTAAATGTTTAATACTAAACGTAGTAGAACTATGTTGCAGCTATATTATGGTTGTAGCACCAATGGGTCGGCTCGACCGAGGAAGGACCACGCTCTCACAAAATACCAGCGTAAAATAGCACCTTGATGTTGTTATGTTTAGTATGGTGAGTGTAGAGAACTGGAGACCCTTTTTACTGGATACGAGGCAGGGGTTACAACGCATCTGCATTTTCATTTTTAATTGTGGATAGATATCTATGGGCCACAGTATCCACTTACCATTAGGTGGGCTGTGTGCTCGCTTGTCAACCTTATGCTAAAAATAAAACTAGTTTGATATACAAACAAAAATAATTTTACAAATTTCCGCTATAAATAAAATCTAATTGTTATAAATGTTTAGAAGAAATATTTTCTCCAAATTCAAAGCTTTCTCGTGTAAAACGCAGTAGTGCAGTAAATTTAAGTAAAGAAAGGGGAAAATGCGTCCGGCGCGTCTCCAATAATGGGCGTATTGACTTATCTCCCAAACTGTACTGGGGAGTTGACCTCTAAGGCGGTCAATGTTCTTAGTAATTTAAGCCTAAATATATGAATTTTGAACAAAAATATTTATTATTCTTCATTCATTCATTCACTGCAGAATGTGGAACTCCCGATGGAATGCCCCATAAGAGGTATATTTGCCATAGCTGCCACGCTTGGCAAGGAGGTTGGCAACCACGGTTTCTTGTTTTTTTTTGTTATTATGAAAATGCTTCTACCCATCTCCTGGTTTGTTTCCCTCTGCAGCCTTTATCCCCCCCCCCCCCACGGGGCGATATGCGTTAGTGGATATACTTATAGCACCACGGTTCTTTGGTTGGTTTGTTGATTAAGTTCAACAAAACCTCCCAAATTACACTTTCCTAATCTTTACTACACTCTATCTTCGACTCACTGATATCTAATAGCTTGATGTCACCGAGGAGCGACTTAAGGCGACTGTACAGTATTTTTAAGTTTTTTGAACCCCTGTAAATGTAATTATTGTGCAAAAACATAATAATTTTATAAAAATTGAACATACTGTTAAATCCATATCTAGGTGGAGTGAAGACATAAACATGAATCAAAATAATTGGCTTCATAAAAGAAATCATAACGATGAAATTAAATATGTATTTAAATGTATACCTTGCAGAGATTCCACAATGAAACCGTGTCAAACTGATATCCAATCAATATATGCTTTATATTTTTAGATCATATTGAGAACACAATGTAAAATAAGTTTTACAAGAATAAATAAATAAGTATTATTATATATTTTATGTTATATAAACTATTTTTTTTATTTAGTTTTGATTTGATAAAATTATTTTTTTTAAATGTTGAAATATATTTTTAGTCGATATATTTTTCAGGTTTGACACAAATCATTGTTTTAAAATTCCTTCAGTTTTAGTACTTTTCGCCTACACAATTGTGGGTAGTGAGGTCAACGCTTTCATGCCTACGAGTACGCCCGTACTGGAAGATGGCCTTAACAAACTTGAGCGACTCCAAAACCTCTAAAACATGTATGCGGTTCATATTTGGAATTCGCAATTAACTGTCGTATTTATCATGTTTAGGAACACCGCACTAAGATCAAGTGGCTTTCAATCCGTCTTTGTCAAAATACTCAATTTCTTTCTGCTCTCCATTGCGTTTTAATATATCCACCCTATCTAAAAGAGCGTTTTAAATTTCTCAGTTCCTGTCATGAGTTTTCCTTAAGTTCCAATAACTTGTGCACTTCTGTATATTTTTAATCTTTGTATATTTTTGAAGTAAAGATTTAGATTTCCTTACTTCTATGTATGAAACGTAATCCTTACATTTATCTAAGAACTAAGTTAGGGCGCATTATTTGTCTCCAGCCTTTCTCCTATCACTAAAACTCTCTTGCCTCTTTAGTGCGTAAGTTGATATCGTTTTTTGATGACCTCTATTATAGGAGTGACAAGATAGTGCCAAATGGAATTCCAGCAGACACTACTCTGCTTACCCCTCTGTATAATTTAAATTTCGCCTTTTAAGACATTCTCAATAATTAAAACAGGTACAAAAGCTGAAATATTAAGAGACGATACGAACACAATTACCAAAAAAAAACTGAATTTGTTTCTGCAAGACGATAGTTTAACTTACTCATCGATATGACAAAACAGCCATCTATTATAGCTTATTAAAGTTCACTGTTAAACGTATACCTACCCATAGCTTGCATAATCTTCCAAATCTTGATCTTACCAAAGTTGCCACGCTCGGTTAACAGTTGCAGTTTTTTATAATTTTGAAGTGTTATCACGAAGATTTTGGTGCCAACCTCCTGTTTCAGGTACCGTTTATCGCCTCTTGCAACACCGACAATGGCTTCTGTGGAGTATTAGGTATTCTGAAACCGCCACTACAAGGTTATATCCATTAGTACATAATATAAGTACAAGTTAATATACTCGAACATGTTTTATGAAATGAATGCGCTTAGTAAAAAAAATCCCTTAGAATTTTCACACTGAAATTTCTAACGTCAATGACACAGTGAAGGCAGCTGCGTAAAATATTATAAAATGTTGATTATAAAATTATAGTTCTTTTTTAGCTATCTTGAATTCTAAACTAATATCCCGATTTGTCTCGAAATTTTTAATTACGCATCTGGCAACACTAATTGCGATTCATTCCAGAGCCTTTGTCTTTTTCTCTATTTTCTTTTTGTAAAAAAATATTATAGTTACATACGCTATTAACATATCTAATACAGTTCACGATACGACACCGAACCGACGACATTTACGTATTCCCGAGTTTGCAGTCCTTAACCTTTATGCTACTGACGGATTTAATCAGCAGATTGGGTCCGTCTTACTTAAAACCCTATCGTTGTGATGTTAGTAGAATTACTATAAAACTATTGATTTAAACCCACTTTTGTAAACTTTTTCATACTTCCAAATTAGTGAAATATTGTGTTTTTCTTATTTCAGTGTCGGGTATTAACTTCCCCCTCTTGAGTCCTGTGTTGCAGTGAAGTTTTCAACTGATTCCAGGTTTAAAAGGTAAATATAACTCTTACACTATTTTTACTATGACTAAACACATGGTAGAGCCAAGCTGCAGACCAATAAGTCAGCTCGGTTGGGAAACGACCACGGTCTCGCAGAATTCCAGGGTTAAATAGCAGCTTAATGCTGCTGTGTTTCGTATGGTAAGTGTAGAGAACCAAAGACCCTGGGACTGGAAACGAGGCAATTTATTTAGTCTTCAGGGGTGACAATTCATCTGTATTTTGATGCTTAATCGAGGATGAATGTTGATATCTATGGACCGTGACCGTATGACAGTGTGAATGTGACCCGCCTCAATGGCGTATACATCGTACTTTTTTAATTTTAATTACCGTAATTTTTTAAGTTCCGTAGCTAGAAAACGTTGTCCAATGCAGCAGTGAAGGGTTTTGGGCATATCACGTCACCTTGCCTTACACTTCTCTCCAGGATAGTTTTCTTATTCTGGTTCTGTACTCAGATAGCCATCATAGCTTTACTGTACAAATACTTCAACACTTTTATATACCACCCATTAACTGTCTCGTTGGTCTAGTGGTTGTAGTAGTGCGACTGCTGATCATGAGGTCCCGGGTTCGAATCCCGGGTCCGGCAAAAATAATCAGTTATTGAGTTTTTCCAATAAGAAATTCTCAATAGCTGCCGGGAGTCAGGAAGTTGGCGGTGTTTCACCCCCGTGCCTCGGAAAGCACGTAAAGCCGTTGGTTCTGCGCCTGATCTCTCTCCGGTCGTGTCGGTTTACCGTCCCATGGGGCTATGAGAGTGAGGGATTAGAGAGTGCACCTGTACTTGCGCATACACTTAGGCACTATAATCCTGTCCTGCGCCGATGGCTAGTCTCCGTTGAGACTGGCCGCCGTGACCGAAATTTGGTCTGGAGGACATTATTATTATTATACCACCCAGAGATTGTACTTCTCGATGTTCTGCCCAATTTTCCGAAGCGTGTGTACGTGGTCTAGGGTACTAAAGCCTTTACGGAAACGGTCTTGTTTGGGAGACTGGTAGTCGCCAAGTATGCATAACAGGCGATTCGTAATGCCCCACAAAAATAGCTCCTGGATCAACTCAGAAGGGAAATCAATGTTTAGTTATTCAATAGAATTCTGCTGCATGCCTCCAAAGTAGTGCCATCATAGAGGACGGCATTGAAGAGCTTATGAAGGACATTAAGTACTGAATTTCCACCCGCTTTCAGAAACTTCACTGTAATTCCATCCCTGCACGAGGCTTTGCCGTTTTCATGGTGCTTGAAAATACATTCTAATCTTGTTCAGACTGACATCCGGAATACCATCGGAATAATGTCGAATGAGAGTTGTTCTTGAATCCTTACTCACACACGCGTTCGTCTCCAATAATGATGCATACAGCTGTCTACGTCATTGTTGGTAGTCAACTTTGTAAAAACTGTCAATCTCACTCCAATTTCGACAGTTAGGTCTTACTGGCAGACAGATCTCTGGAAAAAGCTTTTGAGCCTTGATTCCACTGAATCACTTTTTTAATTTGCAGCGATGTCAAATTGACTGATGATACATTGAAGTGCTGAGATGCCTTTACATCATAAGTACGATGGCCGTCCAAGTATAGGGCAGTAAAACAAAATCAATCCAGTTGTATCGCGGAGTGAGACAGGGGATGTTATATCCTCTAAACTATTCACAAATGTACTGGAGGATGTTTTTAAGACGCTAGACTGGAAAGGACGCTGCATTAACGTAAACGGCGAGTACATCTCACACTTACGCTTTGCTGATGATATCGTCGTCATGGCAGAATCGCTACAAGAACTTTAGGACTTGCTGAACAGACTGAATGAATCCTCCCGACGTATTGGTTTGTGTGTGAATCTGAAAAAGACAAAAGTTATGTTCAACGATCACTTCATGTCAGTTCCAATTACTGTTGATGGTGAAATTGTCGAATTGGTCCAGGAATATACCTACCCCGGCCATATATTATAACTAGGTAAGAACAACTTGGAAAAGGAAGCCAATCGGAGGATTTAGTTAGGTTGGGCAGCATTTAGAAAGCTCCGTCGGGTTTTCTCGTCACCCATACCACAAAGTCTGAAGACAAACATCTTCAACCAGTGCATTCTGCCCGTACTCACTCACGGTGCCAAAATGTGGACACTGACGATACTGCAACTCCACTAGATGAATGTCGCTCAGCGAGCGATGAAAAGAGCTATGCTCGGAGTTTTTTTGATAGATAAGATTCTTAATTAAGAAATCTGCCGAAGAACTAAGATTACTGATATAGCCTTTCGTGTTTGTAAACTGAAGTGGCAATGGGCTGGTCATGTCTGTCGCAGAAGTGACGGCCGATGCAGTAGACGTCTTATGGAGTGGAGACCACGTCTAGGCAAGAGTAGTATAGGACGCCCCATGACCAGATGGAGCGACGATCTGCGCAAAGTAGCTGGTAGAAACAGGATGCATGTAGCCGAAGATCGGGCGAAGTGGCGTCCCTTGGGATAGGCCTATGTCCAGCAGTGGACTGCCGGAAGAAAGTATTTATCATAAAAAGTCTCTCATTATCCATGAAATCGGCCAGCTGTTCACCCCTGAGTTCCGTTGCCCTATACCGAATTTTCCTGCCCTTTACTCACCATTATAATTCACCGTGGTTTTGTGGTAACACATTTTCCGAGAGATATCCTCCACCTCCTAATTGGAATGTGCCGAGGTTGATGCATTGACCTACAACGAATACCGCGTAGTGATTCTTAGACTTCCCGTAGACGCACTCTCCTAATATTCACAACGTTGTTGACGATAGACTTGTGGACGATAAATTTAACATCTTAGTAAAGATGGGCGCCTTCCTGGTTGTTAGAACAGGTTGATAGAACAAGTTACCGTGTTTCAGAATGACCCTTGTCCTTGTCCATCTTCGTCCTCTCTTCGGACTTTCTTTGCCATCCATTACAACCTATAAAAGTCCACTACTTAACATAGGTCTTCTGCTATGGAGATTGTGCCATAGTTGCCATATTAATTTTAATGCTAGCTTGTTTCCCACCATCGCTTCTTACGATACCCATGGGATGATTTGAAGTAGTGGATATATTTACACCGCCACTACACGGTAAACCAGACGTACTAGTAAATATCTTAGACTAGTGGCGGGGAGCAGAGTCAAAGCTACAAGACGCATCATCTGTCCGCATGCCATCCTGACAATTATGACAAACTGCGAGAAGAGTTTTTTTTGTGTGATAGAGCCATACTGCAGCTATATTACTTGTGTAGTCGCGGCACGAATGGGTCAGCTCGACCGGAAAAAGACCATGCTCTCCATCTCCGCTACGCGCGTAAAATAGCTGCTTAACGCTGCTGTGTTTCGTACGGTGAGTGTAGAGAACTAAAGACCTGTTTTACTGGAAACGAGGCATTCCATCTTAGTCCTCACGGGTGACAACGCATCTGCATTTTTATTCGTCATCGAGGATAGATGTAGATGTCTATAAACTGTGTACTTGTTTGTCACCCTTATCATATAAAAAGACGAAGAGTTTACTTATAGGGGCTGATAACGGTGATAATGTCGGACTTAAAAAAGAGGTAGGCTCTGGTTCGGTCCTGAAACTGGTTGGTCCCTTCGCTGACATAAAATTTCAAAATGTGCTCGTGATTTCTTAAATTTTTTAGTTGTCTCTTACGTCATTCCCACGACAAAGTATGGTTATTCGCATAAAGTGCCTACTCTACTGCACTGTGCCCTCGGCCTTATATCGTACTAAGATTATAAAATGTAAATAATATATATTTATAGAAGCAAGTCGGCAATTATCAGTGTTTTATGCGCAACTTTATTTAATTTTAAATATCCCACACGATCGGAGAGCGATTAGGTATAATACCGCCAACTATATGACTCCGGTCAGTTACTGAGAAGTCCTTCAGTAGAAAAACTCAATAATTATATGTGGTAGAGCCACGCTGCAGTTATATTGTTTGTAGCACGAATGGGTCGACTCGACCAAGGAAGGACCACGCTCTCACAAAATACCAGCGTAAAATAGCAGCTTAACGTTGCTATGTTTCGTATGGTGAGTGTAGAGAACCGGAGACCCTTTTTACTGGAAACGAGGCATTCCAAATCAGTCCTCACAAATTTTCTCCATTAAGAATCAAAATGCAGTGACAACGCACCTACATTTTGATTCTTAATTGAGGACAAATGCAGATGTCTATGGGCCACAGCATCCATTTATCGTCAGGTGGACTGTGTCACTCTTATTCTATAAGAAAATTATTTTTGGCCTGACGCAGGATTTGAATCTGGGAACTCATGATCAGCAGTCGCGCTTAAGACTTCTTAACCGACGAGGCGGTCAACCGTCTCATCAGATTATGAAAATGCTTGCGCACCCACTCGTGCACTATAATTCTATCCTGCATAGATCGTTAATTCCATTGAAATTGGCTGCCGTGAACAAATTTTGGCGTGAAGGACTTTATTTATTTACTATCTGTGCCCCACAGTTTCACCCGCGTCATCACGTGTCCGAGGTGCGCGACATGACCTAGTTCAAGCATTTTATAACGGCTAGGGTTTAAGGGTCGTTCGCGCGCCCAGCCAAGTATTGAATTATTTTAATTTTACATTATCTCTTAAACTATGTATCCAAATAACACGGTTTAAGCACAAAGTTTATCCTCATAAAATTGTCTTGATGATGAAGTAACTTTCGTTCGTAAGGATAAATAGGCCATGCCTAATAATACGGCTCATAAATCACTTTTAAATTTTCAATATTTTCTTGACACATAATACCAAATTATGGCTTATGTATAAGAAATAGACATATGGTGCATCGGACTTTTTTGTAGACGGAGTAAAGGTCTATATTTTTCTAGAACATTGTATTTACGTATCCCTAACGATAACACCAGCGTACGCGGATAAATCATTTCGGGAGTGCTTTTTCTTCTGACTTGCTTAACAAATATCGATATTTAAGGCTAGCTGAATGTATAGCTTAATGCTAGATAGGCTTTGCTATTCCACATGTATCTGGCTATAATATACAAAAATAATTTTTCAAATCGGACTGGCAGTTCCAGAGAATAGCGCGTTTAAAAAAACAAAAAAACTCTTCCGCTTTATTATATTAGTATAGATTATTGACTGAATAATATTTAATTTTAGCTTAGAAATAATGACAAAATTCTTGCAGTTTAGTCAAACTCACACCCAGTTTAAGACTATAACGGACTGTTGCTGACGGTTCTAAGGCCCGTAATAATAAACGTAACTCAGCTCAAGTACACGCACTTGCGTACAATATTGAGGTTATGATCTTATTAATAAACATATCTCAAGACGCGGTTTAGGTTTACGATATCAGCTGAGTGCCACACTTGAGAGTCGAGTTTCGTTTATTAACGAAACTTGACTCTCAAGTGTGTGTACTTGAGTGCAAGTCACAGAACAGTGTTCTTAAGAACAGCGTTTTGAGATATTGTTTTTATGTGTTTATTAATTAGCAATGATCTTGAGATGCTGATATCGTGATGAGGGCGTATCAAATGATTACGCACTTGAGTTCGTTGTTGAGTAACGTTTATTAATATGGACCGAAGAGAGTTTGCTTATTTATCGAACGTTTCTAGTCAATCAACGCTTGTATCTAGTTGCTGATTTTTTTTTTATAGGATAAGGGTGACAAACGAGCACACAGTCCACCTGATGGTAAGTGGTTGCTGCGGCCCATAGACATCTACATCTATCCTCTATTACAAATCAAAATGTAGATGCGTATTCACCCGTGAGGACTAGGATGGAATGCCTCATTTCCAGTAAAAAGGGCTTCCGGCCAACTGCACTCACCAAGCGAAACGCAAAGGTAAACTTTTACTTCACGCTGGTATTCTGTGAGGTCGTGGTACCACCCCGGTTCGAGCCGGCCCATCCGTGCGATAGCAAAAGCTGCCGCGTGGCTCTACCACTGTAAAATCCTATCTAATTCTAACTATTACCAACTCCTTTTCTACCTCGGAGTCCGTACGGGTAGCTACCACTCTCTTACCTATTATTACCACCAAGCAGAGAGTGTGCATGCCATGTTGTGTTGCGGTGGGAAGGGTATAGGTAGCCAGTATGATGACAAACTGTGAGGCGTTCCATCTTAGTCCTCAGAGGTTACAGAGTATCTATGATCTTCTTTGTTTGAAGTTAGATGCTGATGCTCATATATTATCTATCCATAATTTGATCTTAAACCAAATCAAGGTAAAGTAAATTCTGTCTTTCCATCCGATTACAATCTTGATGTTATCAAAGCAATATTGAATTGGCTTTTATTTCGCTAAGACTGTACGACTTCAAAGAACTAACTTTAATAGTAAGACTTTTACAGCCTTCTTTATTTGAATCTGCAGGCAGTGTCAATGGGCTACAGAAATCACTTACCATCAGGTGGACTTCAAGTTCGAATCCCCCAGAACGACTATTTGTATAGCCTACAAGTAATGTCTCCGGGTTGAAATATTTGTCCTTGTAAAATTTATGTATGTAAACTACCTCATAATACAAGAGAAAATCAAAACAAAAACAAAATAAAGTAATGAAAGCAATTGTGCAATGTGCAATCGTGAGGTTTTTTTTTCTTCTTTGGGACATATAATATTCTTATGGCACACCAAAAAGATCTATTGGCTCACAGTATATGGCGGTATAACCATGTCGTTTATGCTAGGCGTAAAATATCCAACCTGACGACGGGAAGCACGGAAGGTGTTCATGTCTAGTACTACAATCGTCAATCCTTCTGCCAAACATAACTATGACGGCATCGACGACTTTTTCAGCCACTAGGGCGGCGCCACTAAAAATGGGGTGTATCATTCGTGAGATTTCAGAGCGGGGAAGTTAATTTGTTCGGAAAATGTAAACGTTAATGTTTTTTTCTGTAATGTTAGTTACATTTTATATTAATTAGATTAAAAATAAATTAACCAAATTACACATATTCACAAAAGTTAATAATTTAAAATCAAAAATTTTGTACAGCCGACTTCAATAGAAGCGACTTCAATATAGGTTATTTAAGAATAACTCAATAGCCATTGGTCTGACCTTGATCAATTCATATGGGACCACACGAGAACTATTAGCTTTCATATAAAAGAAGAATAATCGAAATCGGTTCGCGCATTACAAAGTTATGAGGTAACACACATAAAAAAAACATACGCGTCGAATTGAGTACCGTCTCCTTTTTGGAAGTCGGCAGAAAAAGCCGACCAAGTGCGTGTCGGACTCGCGCATAAAGCGCACTATAGAACACGTTTCTAGTAGGGGAGTCTACTATAATTTTTAATTTATTTTTATTTGTTGTTATAGCGACAACAGAAATACTCATTCTGTAAAAATTTCAACTGTCTACCTATTATGGATCATGCGATGCAGCCCGCTTGCAGACAGACGGACAGACGGACAGCGGAGGCTTAGTAACAGCTGAGATTAAATAATAGTACAGTAATGGGGACCCCATTGGGGTTGGTTACCCTGTGATTACGGAACCCTAAGAAGAGTTAAAATGTGGAAAAAGTTAAAGAGCATGCCACTGAAGCATTGTTTTGTATATTAATATAATATTCTAGAAAGTGATATACTTTTATTTAAAACTAACTTCTCAATTAAATGACATTATGTAACAAAAGACTTCAACTCAGTGTCAACTAGCGACTTTTGTTGAACGGAAAATTAATAGCTCCCCTTATGCAAATCCTCCGTGTGTGGGAAAGACACATGTCCATCCTTTGACTTTTACGGGATGATGAATAAGAAGAAGTTGTACCCCGTGGTAAACCACACATTTACTGTTTCCGTGCTGCAGCTATATTAGTAGTATAATTGTAGCACGAATGGGTCGGCTCGATCGGGGAAGGAACACGCTCTCACAGAATACCAGCGTAAAACAGCAGCTTAACATTGCTGTGTTTCGTATGGAGAGTGTAGAGAACCGGTGACGCATTTTACTGGAAACGAGGCATTACATCTCAGTCCTTACGGGTAGGGTTACCAGATGTCAGGATTTGTTCTGACATGTCAGGATTTTTCGGCATTGGTCGGGATTCCGGGGTTTTTTGAAAATGTCAGGATTTTTGGTGAGTTAATGAAATACTAAATAAGTTAGTATTGTATTATCTGTAGGAAGAATAAAGTTAAATGAAATCAACACAACAAAAAAAAATTGTAATTATTTTAATCTAGCTACTTAAAAATGAACTTACATTTGCAATGAGCAACTATGTACGAAATTGGATAGAATAAAAATTTTTCACTGTCAAAAGCTACGTATATTTATCTTATTTTATTTTGTTATTTGGAGGCCAATTCTGGCTTAAAAAATTTAACAAAAAGATCAGAAAATATATAAGAGAGTTGTTATAATAATAATTTTTTGATTTCAGACATAATACTAATTAAGAAAGGAAAATATTTCTGCTGCGCCGTTGACAACTGTCAAAGCGTAACGACTACATACAATTTTTATCAATATGGAATAAATCCAGGGAAGTAATGTGATAATATTTCATTTATAGAGTAAAGTGCTTTTATTTAGGCCGTAATTGATTGTTTCAGGGAAAAATGTGGAGTACAGCACATTTCAAGTTACTTTGAATATGTAATATAAAGACTTTTGAGTGTTGTAGAGATCGTTAGATTTTTTCATGAATGTCTCTGCTCCGCTACAATCACAGCCGGATTTCCTACAGTGTCAAAATTGTGCTGACGGTAGGCTGTTTAAAGGTAAAAGGGGATTAAATATACATATTAAACGATGCCATAGTAAAAGTATTTCGGCTTCACAGCCTGCCGTAGAAATTCATAACTCTATTAGCAATTCCTCTAATGACACAAATTTTTCCCTATTTTCGGAGCAAATTTATAAATATTATCGTAATGTACCAGTGGTTAAAAGAATTCCAAGAGGTGCGAGGATGCAGCTTGCTAAAGCATTGTCATGCACTATTCAAAATTGTTTCACTAATAGTGAAAATAGTTGGCAAAAATTATTTACTTTCGCGTATTCCCATTTTCATTTTGATAAAACAATAAATAAATCAGTTACGTCTCAACTAAAAGAGACATCTTTTCAAAATTTAGATTACCCAATTAATACTCATTTATCTCGACCACGTCCTAAATTTGATTTAAAAAAAGTAGTTGAGTCGAAAGTAATGGATGGCGACTTAAAAAATGCATCCCGTATTTTATTCTCAGACGACATCCTGGCTCCTCGTAATGTCGAAACACTTGAAAGCCTTCGTCAAAAGCATCCTTCGGTCAAACATCCTCAGAGTTTACCGCTGCCTCCCAGGACTTCTATGCAACCTTTACAAATTTCGGAAAAAGACACTTTAGAAGCAATTATGTCATTTTCGAATGGCTCTGCTGGCGGCATTGACGGAATTACGCCTCAACATCTTAAAGATCTTGTAAGCGCTTCTGCCGGTGACGCCGGCGGAGTACTTCTTAAAGACATTACAAAATTATGTAACTTTATGCTTTCTGGTAATGTTAATCCAAATTTCATTCCATTCTTATATGGGGCAAGATTATGTGCCTTCAAAAAAAAGGATAACGGTATCCGTCCTATTGCCGTTGGTTCCACATTTCGACGTTTAACTTCAAAATTAGCTTGCAGGCACATAATCTCTAACCTTAAGACCAAATTTCAGCCTACTCAACTAGGTTTTGGCACTAGAGGTGGCTGTGAGGCGGCGGTACATTCAGTGCGTACATTTTTAACAAGCTCTGATGCAAATGTTCTTGTGAAGGTTGACCTAAGGAATGCTTTTAACTCTATCGATAGGGTAACCTTGCTGAAAGAAGTGGCTAATAATACCCCCGAAATTTATCATTACGTTTGGCAATGTTATAGTCAAAATACTAACTTGTTTTACGAAAACCATGTTATCGATTCCGCTGTCGGTGTTCAGCAGGGTGACCCACTGGGTCCAGCACTTTTCAGTTTGGGAATTCAACCAATTATTTCAAATTTGAAATCCAAGCTGAATGTCTGGTACCTAGACGACGGTACACTGGGAGGTAGAGCAGATGACGTCCTCAGTGATCTTACTCATATTTTTCAAAATTTTAAAAATATTGGTCTTGAACCAAATAGCAATAAATGTGAAATATTTTTTTCCAATAATTTATCTACTTCTCATAGAGACACTTTAATTCAAAATTTTAATCATATTTGTCCAGGAATAAAAACCGTCAGTACGGAATCACTATACCTGCTAGGTGCCCCGTTGTTTTTCGATAGTATTAAACCTGTTTTAAAAACAAAATTTGATCAGTTTTTAAACCACGTTGATAAATTGTATAAATTAAACCCCCACATAGCTCTTACTATTTTAAAATATTGTCTTCTTGTACCTAGATTTACATACTTACTCCGCTCGAGTCCAGTCTGGAAATGTTCGGATATTTTACAAGATATTGATAATAATCTTAAAATAGCTATTGAAAAAATTCTAAATTTAACTTTAAATACTACAGCCTGGACTCAAGCTACTTTACCTATAAAATTTGGTGGCATTGGTGTGAGAAATCTTTCTAGCATTGCATTGCCTGCTTTCCTTGCTTCCGTAAATAGTGTCAGTGACTTATGTAATATAATTTTAAATAATAAAGCAGACCTATGCTTTGCTACGGAAGCAGGGCAGACATGGCAAACGCTCTGTCCTGGTGAAAATGTTCCACTGGAAGTTAACCAACAAAAACAGTGGGATATTCCATTGGTACAGGGCGTGCAGAAGGATTTGTTTCATAATCTCCAGAGTGACCTAGATAAGGCACGCCTTCTAGCTGTTTCGACTAAGGAATCTAGTCACTGGTTACACGCTTTACCATCAAGTAATCTCGGCACATTACTTGATGCGGAAAGCTTACGCATTGCCGTAGGAATCCGACTAGGAGCGGCGATTTGTCAACCCCATCAGTGTCCCTGTGGTAGCAGCGTCGACAAGTTTGGGCTCCACGGACTTTCATGTAAGAAAAGCGCTGGTAGATTCTCACGACACAGTTCTTTGAACGATGTCATCCGAAGGGCTCTTGTCTCTATAAATGTGCCCTCGGTTTTAGAGCCTTGTGGAATATTTAGAGACGATGGCAGGAGACCCGACGGTATGACATTGGTCCCTTGGGAGAGAGGTAAAGCCTTAGTGTGGGATGCTACTTGCGTAGACACTCTGGCGGTCTCTCATCTCAGGGGTACCTCGTTTAGAGCCGGGGCGGCATCAGAGGCAGCTGAACTGAGTAAGTGGCGCAAGTATGAGTCTCTGAGAGATGACTACATATTTGTGCCATTTGCTGTAGAGACTATCGGTCCGTGGGGTCCACGTGCGGTGAAGTTCCTAAAGGAACTCCATCCGCGGCTGGTCGTTGCTGCTGGTGATAAGAGGGCTGGTTCTTTCCTTGCTCAAAGGCTAAGTATAGCCATTCGGCGGGGAAACGCAGCCAGCGTTCTTGGCACGATACCGCGGGGAGTAGGACTATATGATATTTAAGTTTCTAGTTTTAGTTTTTTTTTTAAATTATTATTATAGTTTTTAGTATTGTATATTTTAATAAATGTATTTTATATAAAAAAAAAAAAAAGATAGAATATTGTGTAAGTTTAACATAAAATTCGATTCAACACCTTTACTTATTTATACATATAAAATCTTTCTTATCTCGTTTAGCATCAATTTAAGATGCACATAACTAACTTTGCATCCTCGTTTTAAAAGATTTTTAGGGAAAAAATGGATATTCAATATTTTTAAACAGCTTTTGAACCAGTTTTGAAATGAATATATCATTAATTAATTTTCTTTATACTAAAACCGCAAAAAAAAATATTCATTTATTTTATTTACAGAGTACTTTCAGCAAGTGAATACCAGCGTGAAGTAGATGCCTACTTAATACAAAGAAACTATGGTTCAAATTTCAACCTTCTAGTTACAGCTATTTGGGCTGTGATTTTTATAATACAATTTTTTATACAAACTTCACATCCTTGTTTTAAAAACATATGGGTATATTTTTGAAAAAATAAAATAAAACATATTTTATTATTTTAATTCAAGTGTATTTGCACCAGTTTTCGAGATAAAAACATAAATAATTTTTCTTTATTCAAATTTGAACAGCCCGGAAAGGGGTTGTTTGTAACCCTACTCACGGGTGAGATGTCTAACTCACTAACCACCAGGTGGACTGTGTGCTCGTTTGTCATCCTTAACGTATGAAAAAACTGCCACTTAATTATCACTTCATCAACATCATCATTATCACTACAGCCTTTCACAGCACCGGTACTAAATTTGTATCCCGTAGGAGACTAAAATGTGACTGTTACTTAATTATCTCTTCTCCATCATCATCATCATAATCATCACTACAGCCATTCACAAGGCCGATCCTAAACACAGACTATCAAAGGAGCCACAAAAATTATGACTTAAAAGATATTAACTCTAAGTAACACTTACTGCACAACTATCTTTATCATTCATTTAATTATCTAACAGTTTAATTTATTAATGAATCACACAGTTCAAAAGTGCAATTACGTGATGATAAAATGTGATAAGTGTTTGAAACTGTAAGCTAACACATTTTTTTTAAATTATCTCGAATATTTTTAGAATAAAATAAAATATATCTGATCAGTACATACATTTGACAATGGAATGGCCATTTTTATCGCGTTGCCACGTTTTTTTTTACTTTAATATCTCGCTTTCGTGTATATCTGTTCTGGTCGAATTTAATAAGTGATTTTAAACTAACTTCCCGATAAGCTAAAGACTTGAAATTTTGATCATAGATCCAAATCAGATGACAACGTAAGAATATGAAGAAGAAAACACAGTATTTTTTTAAATCAAGTTATTATAGAAATAAACTTATTAAAGACTTTGCAGTCCTATGATAACTACTATGGTACATGAACTCCTGCTATCATATACGTGGTAGAGACACACTGCAGCTATCTTAGTTGTATAGTTGTACCACGAATGGGTCTGCTCGACCGGGGAAGTACCACGCTCTCACAGAACACCAGTGTAAAATAGCAGCTTAATACTGCTGTTTCGTATGGTGAGTGTAGAGAACCGGAGACCCTTTTTACTTGCAACGAGGCATTCCATCTTAGTCCTCACAGGTGACAACGCATCTGCATCTTGATTTGTAATCGAGGATAGATGTAGATGTCACAGCAACCACTTACCATCAGGTGGACTGTGTGCTCGCTTGTCAACTTTATTCTAAAAAAGTCAACTGCAAATAAAAAGGCAATGCGTTGTTAACTCTGAAAGACAGAATACCCTACAGCCTGTATTTATATTGGCTATCTATCCCCTCCATACCGTAACACAATGCACGCACCGATGCGTAGCGGCAGAAATAGGCAAGACAGTTTGTTACCTATTTCTGCCTGTTATGGTATCCCTTATCCAAAAGTTATTCAAACGGATTCCTGGACTGAAGAGGAGTCTTATCACTTAGTGAAATATTAATATTACTGGTGGTTCTCCCAGATCTTACTTCTGTTGCAAAAGTCCTTGAAATACAGCCTGAGCAAACATTAATGAAAACCAGGGTGGCCTATTTATAATCACTCAAAGTTACTTAAGTTATGTATTTATTATCTCTATACCTATCTATTTATATTGTAATTTAATGGAAAGAGACAAAGAAACTTGACGAATTTTTAGGGTTCCGTACCTCAAAAGGAAAAAACGGAACCCTTATAGGATCACTTTGTTGTCCGTCTGTCTGTCGGTCAAGACCCTTTTTCTCAGGAAAGCGTGAAGGTATCAAGCTGAAATTCATATCAAATACTCAAGTCTACTGTCTTTTGGAGCTATGAAAAAATCAATCTTCTAAGCCAATACAATCAAAAGATACAGCCGTTTATGCCGCAAATTTTCGACATTCGCAAGGGAATCAAAACCTACAGGGTACTTCCCGTGAACTCCGAATCTTGAAATTTGGTACGAAGCAACGTTTTATAGCACAGATAAAGGAAAAATTGCGAAAAGCATACATTTTTAGTTACATCATATAATATAAATATTTTTAAAAATTTTAAACTTATATACCTACGGATTTGTTCGGAACCCTCGGTGCGCGAGTCCGACTCGCACTTGGCCGGTTTTTTAAATTGACGTCAATTTTATGAGTATGAAGTTTTTATTGTTTAATATGTGTTCGACGTGTGGCCGTTATATGGACTTTCTATCTGGTGGCTCTGGAGAGAGAGAGAGAAATGGAAAGAGAGTAGGGAGGCCCTTACCCTACTATGGGACTTATGGGACATTTCAGGCTAATAATAGTAAAGTTAATGATTTGTTCGACATCAGTTCATATCGACTGATCAAAAACCGACCATACGGAGTCTTTTTAAAGTTGAAAAATGTAAAATACTATGTATATTTATCAGGATTAAATTAACTAAAAAATTATTAATATAAATTATTATTATAAATTAACTTAACAGTGGTAGAGCCAAGCGGCAGCTTCTTACTGTCGCACGGATGGGCCGGCTCGAACCGGGGTGGTACCACGACCTCACAGAAAACCAGCGTGAAGTAGAGGTTTACCTCTGCGTTTCGCTTGGTGAGTGCAGGTGGCCGGAGGCCCTTTTTACTGTAAATGAGGCATTCCATCTTAGTCCTCACGGGTGACAACGCATCTACATTTCGACTTGTAATTGAGGATAGATGTAGATGTCTATGGGCCGCAGCAACCACTTACCATCAGGTGGACTGTGTGCTCGTTTGTCACCCTTATCCTATAAAAAAAAACTTTACTAATAAATAATAATCTATATACTTTTATTTTACCGTTTTGTTTAATCATGAAGTGGCTGTGTAAGACTATCCCCCATTCCTATATTCCCGCGGTGTCGTAAGAGGCAACAGACGGGAACAAACCAAGAGATGGACAGCAGCTTTTTCCTAATAACAACTAAAAATTTAAAACTGCGGTTGTCAACTCGCCTGCCAAGCGTGGCAACTATGGCAAGTATCTCCCCTAAGAGGCTATATATAAGGAAGGCCTATGGTCAGTAGTGGAATTTTGATAGGTGTTACAACGGTAACGTTAGTGGGACTATTCTACTCGTATAAATAAGCCGGACCCCTACTGGCATTAAACTTTGATAAACGGTCAGTGATCCATACGAGGGCGACACGGAAAGTTTTTAGAACTGGCCACTTGTAAACGGTATAATAAAAAAATTGTTCTAATTTTGAAAATGGAACTCTTTGCTAATAATACTGTGTATGTATTTCATTAATTTCTCACTTGTTTACGATTTGTCGGTAAATTGAAAATTGTCTGTGTCACGTCAGTATGAATTTAACGCGAGAAAATGACTTTGATGTCATTTAAGTCAACAAGAAAATTATGATAGACTTCTTCTTTCTTTTTATTTAAACTCTAAATATAACTGCTTAAGAACTATTTTAAACGTTAATTTTTTTATAGAATAAGAGTGGCAAACGAACTCACATTCCACCTGTTAGTAAGTGGATGCTGAGGCTCATAGATACCAATATATATTTTCAATTAAGAATCAAAATGCAGATTCGTTGTCACCCTTGAGGACGAAGATGGAATACCTCATTTCCATTAATAATGGCCTACCATTCTCTACACTATTCATATGAAACACAGCAGCATTAATCTATTTGAAGTTGGTACTCTGTGAGAGACTCTACCCCGTTTGAGCCGACCCATTTGTGCTACAACCATAATATAGCAGCAGAGTGGCTGTACCAAGTATGAAGCTATACTGCCAATATCACTATCAATACAACCTATCACAAGTCCACTCCTAATAATAGACCACCCACATATTGTAACTGTATGTACCTGTAATGATGATGATGATGATGAGGCATTCCATCTTAGTCCTCACGGGTGACAACGCATCTGCACTTTGATTCGCGAACGACGATAGATGTAGATGTCTATGGGCCACAGCAACCACTTACCAAGGGGTAAACTATGTGCTCGCTTTTCACCCTGATCCTATAAGATAAATCAAGGAGCTGTCGTTTCCTACTCCTATCGTCCCTCCTTCCTCACACGGGCAGCCATGAAGGTGCACATTTTAGTTCCGTATATCATTATTGACAAAATGCACTGTTTGTACACTTCTTTTTAAGATGAATAAAAACTACAGAAGAGTTTTACCGTTACAGCCTATTGTAGTCCACTGCTGAACAAAGACCATCCCATAGATTGCCTCATATTTACCATAATTGCCACGCTTGGCAAGCGGGTTCACAATCGCAGTTTTATTTTTATTTTTAGCAGTTATTAGGAAGACGCTGCTGTCCATCTCCTGATTTATTTCCATCTGTCGCCTCTTACGACACCCACGTATGTACCTATATTTTTTACTGTATATTAAAAATATAGGTACATAATACACCAGAACGTTTACCTTCATCGGCTATCAATACACTTTGACCCTTGTTAGTATGTTTATAATTATTGTTTGCTTTCATTGTTGATAGTTGATGTCACTGGAATTGAATACAAAGCAATTTGCAATTAGTACAGTCTAACAAAGGAAGATTTTTTTTAAAGAACATGGGTGACAAATGAACACACAGTTCACCTGATGATAAGTGGATGCTGCGGTCCATAGGCATCTATATTTATCGTCAATTAAGAATCAAAATGCAGATGTGTCTTCGACCCTAAGACTGAGATGGAATGCCTCATTTCAAGTAAAAATGATCTCCGGATCTTTGAGAGAATTATCCTAACCCGGTCGACTTGACCCATCGTGCTACAACAACAATATAGCTGCAGCGTAGCACTACCACGTAAGATGAGATGAGATAAAAGAGATTTTTTGTATAAGGAGGGGCAACGAGCATGCGGCTCGCCTTATAGTAAGTGACTACCGCCGTCCACGAAGAGCTGGAACACCAGGGGAATGGCAGGTGCATTGCCGGCCTTTTAGAAAGGATTAAGCTCTTTTCTTAAAGGCCCCTACGTCATATCGGTATCGTATCTTCCCCTCAGGTGTACTGTAAGTTAATTTGCTTTTTTTACGCCTAATGCAAGGCTCCCCCCGGAAGCGGGGAGGGAGGTGGTGAATGCTCATAGCATACCACGACAGCCGGCTGCGTGGTTATGTGGGACTCACTTTGAAGAAGTGCCTACCCACTAAACACCACCTATGGACTGGCATCGGTCTGGCCTTTCTGCCGAATCGGTAGCGACCCCCTGAGAGAAAGGGGGCGCAGGCGGCGAGTAGCCGCTGTTTCATTTGTATTAAGCGTATGCTTAATAGTATTCTAAGGGTCACCGAGACAATGTTAAACACACATTTGTACCTACAAGTTGGTTGCTAGATATTTTAGATGTGTGTGTGTGTGTGTGTTAAGTTGAATATGGTTTCTGCTTTGTTTCGGTGTTACTAGAAATATACATAGTGTTCTGTCTTTATTGGTCTGAGTTGAAATGCAACACTAATTTCGTATATTGCTAGTGCGTATAAAACTGCATATTTTTATTCAAATATGAGTCAACATGTAAAATTTAAGTCTACGATGAGCTATTTTTATAATTCAAGAATTTATCGTCACATCTTCTGCTGTAGCAAATATTTATCACAGTACCTCCTACGAACTTCGCATCTCTAATTTAACTACCCAGCGCCAGTCAATCCTGGCCATATTTTACGCTATACGAAAACGAGATAGTTATGCTGCCGTTCATTGACAGCCATTAGATCTTTTTAGTAGTTAAAACAAATGAATGAGGGCTTCCACGTCTTTTTCTGCCACCAAGACGGCGCCACTTAGGAATGAGGTGAAATATTTGACAGATTTCATAGCGGGGGAAGTTAATTTGTTACATTTTTTAAATAGTTTAAGGGTCATAAGCGAGCACACAGTCCACCTGATGGTAAGTGGTTGCTGTAAGCCATAGACTCCTCGATAAAGAATCTAAATGGAATGCAATGCCTCTTTTTCAGTAAAAAGGGTCTCCGGTTCTCTACACTCACCATACGAAACACAACAGTGTTAAGCTGCTATTTTACGCTGGTATTCTGTGAGAGCGTGGTCCTTCTCCGGTCGAGCCAACCCATTCGTGCTACAACTATACTACTAATATAGTTGCAGCATGGCACTACCACCTATAAAATATGTGTGTGTGTGTGCGTGTGCGTGCACGTGGCACGTGCGGGCGTGCGTGTGCGCGTGCGTGTGCGCGTGCGTGCATGCGTGCGTACGTGCGTGCGTGCGTGCGTGTATGTGTGTGTGAGTGTGTGCGAGTGTGTGTGTGCGCGTGTGTGCGCATGTGTGCACGTGTGTGCGCACGTGAGCACGTGTGTGCGCGTGTGTGTGCATGTGTGCGCGTGCGTGCATGCAATCGTGTATGTGTGCTCTCGAGTGTGTGTGTACGCGTGTGTGTGCGTGTGTGCGCGTGTGTACGTGTGCGCGTGCGTTCGCCTGCGTGAGCGTGCAGGGTATTTCTAGATCTGGATAATAGCGCCACCTACCGGGTCCAATTTTGAATCGTTTAGATCATCAACTCAAAACCACACAAAAACTTTCATCTAAATCGGTCGAGGCGATTAACGAAGACCTAACCGAGACTAACGGACAGTTTTGATTATTATATATAGAGATAATAAATATGTACTACAGTATGGTATGACAGAAAAAGAAATCAAAATTGAATTTTTATTAAATATAGATTATAAATAACACAAATTGAAA
This sequence comes from Parnassius glacialis, assembly GCA_033319125.1. Taxonomy (NCBI): domain Eukaryota; kingdom Metazoa; phylum Arthropoda; class Insecta; order Lepidoptera; family Papilionidae; genus Parnassius; species Parnassius glacialis. The sequence goes on along the minus strand of JAVANC010000007.1, from coordinate 25,667,587 downwards.
GATTAGATCCAGATTAGGAGTACCCTTAACCGACGAGCGTGTATGCGTAAATATATGGATGTAAAGGAGGCGAGAGAAGTGTGTCAGGATCACGCCAAATGGAAGTCCGTAGTCTCTGCCTACCCCTCTGGGTGACAGGCGTGAGTGTTTGTATTGTATATTTGTATTGTATACAAATTGAAAGTCATTGTTATGATTAATTAAATACTGGTTCTGAAAATATATCTCTCTTGTCTTAAAAAGACCCATGCAAGTGGGTCAATTAAAAAAAAACTTTACAATCATATATAAAGTTGTGACAATTTTCGATGTTAACCTATTTTTAACAAAAATATTTTGATTTTTTTCAGTGTTGCAACATGAAGATTGACTCCTACAGCGGCTCCAGAAGCTCATAGAGGTCCAGCATTAAGGTGTTGTATTTAGGACTCTCCCAAGGAACACAGCCAAGCCCGATAGTTTCTTACGAATATAAAACTGCATATTTTTATTCAAATATGAGTCAACATGTAAAATTTAAGTCTACGATGAGCTATTTTTATAATTCAAGAATTTATCGTCACATCTTCTGCTGTAGCAAATATTTATCACAGTACCTCCTACGAACTTCGCATCTCTAATTTAACTACCCAGCGCCAGTCAATCCTGGCCATATTTTACGCTATACGAAAACGAGATAGTTATGCTGCCGTTCATTGACAGCCATTAGATCTTTTTAGTAGTTAAAACAAATGAATGAGGGCTTCCACGTCTTTTTCTGCCACCAAGACGGCGCCACTTAGGAATGAGGTGAAATATTTGACAGATTTCATAGCGGGGGAAGTTAATTTGTTACATTTTTTAAATAGTTTAAGGGTCATAAGCGAGCACACAGTCCACCTGATGGTAAGTGGTTGCTGTAAGCCATAGACTCCTCGATAAAGAATCTAAATGGAATGCAATGCCTCTTTTTCAGTAAAAAGGGTCTCCGGTTCTCTACACTCACCATACGAAACACAACAGTGTTAAGCTGCTATTTTACGCTGGTATTCTGTGAGAGCGTGGTCCTTCTCCGGTCGAGCCAACCCATTCGTGCTACAACTATACTACTAATATAGTTGCAGCATGGCACTACCACCTATAAAATATGTGTGTGTGTGTGCGTGTGCGTGCACGTGGCACGTGCGGGCGTGCGTGTGCGCGTGCGTGTGCGCGTGCGTGCATGCGTGCTTACGTGCGTGCGTGCGTGCGTGTATGTGTGTGTGAGTGTGTGCGAGTGTGTGTGTGCGCGTGTGTGCGCATGTGTGCACGTGTGTGCGCACGTGAGCACGTGTGTGCGCGTGTGTGTGCATGTGTGCGCGTGCGTGCATGCAATCGTGTATGTGTGCTCTCGAGTGTGTGTGTACGCGTGTGTGTGCGTGTGTGCGCGTGTGTACGTGTGCGCGTGCGTTCGCCTGCGTGAGCGTGCAGGGTATTTCTAGATCTGGATAATAGCGCCACCTACCGGGTCCAATTTTGAATCGTTTAGATCATCAACTCAAAACCACACAAAAACTTTCATCTAAATCGGTCGAGGCGATTAACGAAGACCTAACCGAGACTAACGGACAGTTTTGATTATTATATATAGAGATAATAAATATGTACTACAGTATGGTATGACAGAAAAAGAAATCAAAATTGAATTTTTATTAAATATAGATTATAAATAACACAAATTGAAAGATTAGATCCAGATTAGGAGTACCCTTAACCGACGAGCGTGTATGCGTAAATATATGGATGTAAAGGAGGCGAGAGAAGTGTGTCAGGATCACGCCAAATGGAAGTCCGTAGTCTCTGCCTACCCCTCTGGGTGACAGGCGTGAGTGTTTGTATTGTATATTTGTATTGTATACAAATTGAAAGTCATTGTTATGATTAATTAAATACTGGTTCTGAAAATATATCTCTCTTGTCTTAAAAAGACCCATGCAAGTGGGTCAATTAAAAAAAAACTTTACAATCATATATAAAGTTGTGACAATTTTCGATGTTAACCTATTTTTAACAAAAATATTTTGATTTTTTTCAGTGTTGCAACATGAAGATTGACTCCTACAGCGGCTCCAGAAGCTCATAGAGGTCCAGCATTAAGGTGTTGTATTTAGGACTCTCCCAAGGAACACAGCCAAGCCCGATAGTTTCTTACGAATGTTCCAACATTCGAAAAATTCATATTATCCAACATTCAAATAACTAATTTACTTCGTAAGAACCATGATAAAGAAAGAATGAGTTCCTTGAGTTATGTATCTATAGTATACGAGCAACCTAAGTTCAGGTTACAGACATTTTTATTTATCTCATAAGAAAAAATATACAGTTCGCTTAATAGTAATAAATGATAAATACTTAACAATTAATATGTATAAAAAGCTTAAAAAAAAGAGTTTGATCCCTAGTACCTGCACTACTTAATTCGTCAATCATACTGTGCCATAAATAAATGTTTTATGAAATTGAAGTGACAAACGAACATACAGTCCACTTGCATGTAAAGGGTATTGCAGTCCATAGACACCTACAACCAACTTCAAAAAAAAGGCCACAGATGTGTTGTCACCGCCGAGGAGTTAATTTAATATTTTGTACGCGTATACGTTTTAACTGTGCACGAAGAGACTCCTCTTCCTAGAAGTATGTCTGGGTAAATAACATCCCCTTACATATTTTTATACGTGATAGAGCCATGCTGCAGCTATATTAGTAACATAGTTGTAGCACGAATGAGTCAGCTCGACCGGGGAAGGACCACGCTCTTACAAACACCAGCGTTAAACAGCAGCTTAACACTGCTGTGTTTCGTATAGTGAGTGTAGAGAACCGGAGACCCTTTTAACTGGAAACGAGGCATTCTATCTTAGTCCTCACGGGCGACAACGCATCTGCATTTTGATTTACAAACGAGGATAGATGTAAATGTCTATGGGCCACAGCAACCACTTACCATCATGTGGACTGTGTGCTCATTTGTCACCCTATCCTATAAAAAAAACATTTCTGCCGGCAGGCAGCAGTGTGTTCACTATTGTGGTTCGGTCTGAAGGGTGTAGAGAGCCAGTGTAATTACAAGTTGCAAGGTGAACGCCTCGCAACCCGTAATCACCTATCAGTCTCACAATCAGTCTCAGTCCTCAGCAGTGACAATGCATCGGTAGTCTTATTTGTTTGAAATTAGTTCCAGGTGTCCATAGTCTACAGTAGCTACTTTACCATCAGGTGGACTCTAATTTCGTTCACCACTTCAGTTGTATAAAAAAGTAAACACATAAGCGAAAGTAGTGACAGGGCGCGAACTGCAAACTCCCAAAGTAGTGGGTTCTCACTCTTAACACAAATTAAACGATTTTTTTATTCCTCAGACATGCGGGTTTCTTCGCAATGTTTTGCATCACAGCCGAGGACGTGTTAATTCAGTGCTTCAATTTGTAATTTACAATTTCAATGGTGCCGGCGAAGATCTATACATGTCTATACTGAATTGCTCGCCAGCTGTTTTTTTCTACATAAATTTGTCGTTATATTTGTTGCTAAATTATAAACTTTAATACGAATAAATTCTGTTGTTTAAAAATGTTTTTATTTGTATTTCACGACTGATTTATTTTTATACAATAAAGGTGAGAAATGAGCACACAGTCCACATGATAGTAAGTGGATGCTGTTTCCCATAAACATCTACATTGATCCTCAATTAAAAATCAAAGTGCAGATGCGTTGTCACCCCTGAAGTTTAAGATGGAATGCTTCGCTTCCAGTAATAAGCGTCCCCTGTTCTCCATACTCACCATAGGAAACATAGCAGCATTAATCTGCTATTTTACGCTGTTATTTTGTAAGAGTATAGTACCCCGGTCGAGCGAGAGGTAACATACATAAAATAAAATATACTGTCGAATTAGGTACCGTCTCCTTTTTGAAGTCGTTAGAAAAGTATACAGAGTTATTTAGTTATTTATATCACTTGGAGTCGAGTTTTGGGTTCAAATCCCTCTCAACTTTTCTTTCACCGTAACACCTTTTTTACACAACATTTACCTGTTAGAGCCGAGATGTAGCAGTATTGTGATCTAGGAAAGACAACAATCTCACAGAATAAGTTCAATTCTATATGATTATCAAAGTTTGGCACATTCTTTCTCGTACTTCTGAGCAATCTTACGTAACAATTTGGATGAATACTGAGTTCATATCACTTCATAATAATCATCATCATTACAGTCCTTCACAAGTCCACTGCTGAACATCGGTCTCCCCCAAGTAATTCCACAAAGCATGATCATAAGTCCTTTCTTCCCCATCGTTTGTGGGGTCTTCGAGCTATATGGCCGGCCCATTGCTACTTTAGCTTACTAATGCGTTGTGCTAAGTCGGTTTCTCTGATTCTACTGCGGATAACTTAATTTCAAAATCTATCACGCAGAGAAACCCGATAGCCGAGCCACTTTAAGCTTCCTCATACTGCCAGCAATGAAGGACTAGGTCTATGATCCATAACTTATCACTGGCAACACGAACTGGTTGAAAATCTTGATTTCAAATTTTGAGGTATGCCCGACGAGATGTGTTGTAATCACCCGCCCGACTTCTCTCCTTTCAACTCAGACATAGTTGACATGGTTGGCATGCAGTTTTTTTTAATTATGTTTAATTGTTATCAGGAAGATGCTATTGTCTATTTTCTGTTTCATTTCTCTCTCTCACCTTTTACGACACCCACTGGATGATATAAATTGACAGAGGATTACGTTTTTAAATGTATTAGTATTAATTACAAGCCAATGTGTATTTATATTAATATCTTATTTAAGGTTAAAGTGTTATCATAATGAAAATACAGCGGTTGCCGACTGAATTCCACTTTCAAACGATTCCCAGAGTATCACAATTTTTACGTGATATAGTTACATTCCAGCTTTAGGTTGCAGAAAGAATGGGTCGGACGGGGAAAAGACCACGCTCTCACAGAACACCAGTGTAAAATAGCAGGGTAATGCCGCTGTGTTTCATATGGTGAGTGAAGAAAACCTGAGACCCTTTCAACAGGAAATGAGATATCCCTTCTTAGTCTTCAGATATGACAATGCACCTACATTTTGCTTTTAAATCGAGGATGTAGTTATCTACAGGCCACAGCATCCACTTACCATCAGAACTGTGCTCGTTTGTGTCGTTATTATTCTACCTAGTCAGGTCATAAATTCTGTCACATGTTTAATATAAAATAATTGAAACAATTTTATTCATTATGTAACCATTTATATACCAAAATGAACTTAACAAAACATAGATTCTTATGACACTAAAATTGACGAAATTCGAATTCAATTAACTTTTTTGTGGCCAGCATTCTAAAAGAAAAGTTTTTACTGTGTGACAATACTTATGATCTGACTGTGTATATAAGACATTAATTAATTTCCCTTTGATTTATTGCTTGTATCTATTGATTGATAACACTCGAATATAACTACTGTTACATTGTAAATCTAAACTTTGCAATATGTTATCAGTGCGAGAAGCGGATGTGGGTTGCACGTGTATGTGATGCGTTATAGTGTAATATTGTGTAATTTAAATAATAATATGAGATTTTAAACAAGTGGTAAAATTAAAAGTTTTGTACCACCGACTTCAATATAAATAATTAAAAATTTAAAATTTCGATTAAGAATAACTCAAAAACTATTGGTCAGAACTTGATCGATTTATAGGGGACCACATGTGAAGCACCAGCTTTCAAATAAAAAAAGAATCATCAAAATCGGTTCACCCAGTAAAAAATTATGAGGTAACACACATAAAAAACATACAGTCGAATTGAGTACCGTCTTCTTTTTGAAGTCGATACATAAAATGAGAACATCATCAAAGTAGTCGAAGTCAATTAAATACGCATTATTAAGGATAACTTAAAAACGACAGGTTAAATCTTGATCAAATTTATATGGGACCACATGAAAAGCACCAGCTTTCGAACAGAAAAGAATCATCTAAAACGGTTCACCTAGAAAAAAGTTCTGAGGTAACAGACATAAAAAATACACTTGAAATGATTACCCCCTCCTTTTTTGAAGTCGGTTATGTGCCATTTATTGTTCTCGATCGACGATCGATCGATTGGTACAGTAACACCATAAGTGTGTAGAATATTGAAATTAGTAGTTTCAAAAATCAAATTTTTCTCTTCTTCTTCATACTTCATAGAACAATAAATCCAGTATAATTACGGCATAATAGCTTTAGAAGAAGTATCTTGAAGTGTTAAAGTCCCGATTTCATACCCTTTTGAATGGACTAACGAATAATGATGTCAAGGTAACAACTAAAATATTGTCTGAAAGTTTTTTTTTGTATGTACGAGCAGCTATACAGGTCTAGAGAGACCAGTATCACTGCGACCTTAAATATCTATTGTGATCGCTCCTATGTCTACAGTTTACTGCTATGCCCTACGTGCTTAATGAATAGAAGGAGTTGCTTAGCTGTGACCAATTTCACTTCTTCTGGGTGAACTATATAGTTTCTTCACTCATCTGGGAGTGCTGCTTTTGAGGCATTAAGGGTTTGCAATTTCTCAGGATATGTAAAGGCGTTTCCTCCTCTAGGGGGAGCAAAACCGGCATATCCTTGAGTTGCTTAGTCCCAGGATGGACATGTGCTTTTTAAGAAAAAAGTGTCCAGTCAGGGCTCTTATCAGAATGCGCAATATATTTTTAACTAATCCCAGGGCTAGCGAAGCAAATTTATGATTGAAAGCCTGGATTAAGGTTTTTGAATGTTTTAAGCCTGGTATATCAGACCAGATATTAAGTGATTTGTTGTGGTAAAGAATTTCCAGGGTCAATCGGGCGAGGCTTTTTGAGATTCCACAAAATGGCTCGGGTCCAAATTGTGTACTCTTTGAGCCCTCTCGTGCGAGCTTGTCGACAGTTTCATTGCCTGTCTACAATACTCGCATGACCCGGAACCCATCATAAAACTATCTTTTTATTAGCCCCCAAGGCGTTTAGGCGGTTCACGCATTCTAAAACTAGTTTCGAGTTCACCAACTTTGATATTAGCGCTAGCAGTGCTGCTAGACTATCAGAGTTAATATAGATTGTATGGTTAACGTAGTGTTTTTGCAGATTGATTGTCGCACAGAAGTATGGCGAAAATTTCTGCCTGGAAGATAGAGGTGAATCTACCCAAATTCATACTAAGTTTGAATTTGGGTCTCTCCCCATAAATTTCAAAGCCTACGTTGAGGCCCATTTTTTACCCACCGCACCCCTTTATCTTTACTTAGACAAGGAGGCGAAGGCTAACTTTTATAGGATTAACGCTCAGGGTGGTTTGAGCTTGCTTTCCTATAGATTGAGATCCATGCTCGACTCAATCAAGGAAACACCGGTCTTATGCATGATCTCAGATATCATGCGTCCACTATTTACTTTCAACATAAAGTACACAGTGGAACTACCCTCCAGAGAAGACTGGCTGAATGGACAGGTCATCTGTTAGGTTAGTCTAAACACCATAAACAACTAATCCAGGGATAACAGTTTATCGGTTAATGCTTATAAAACTGTTATAATATCCTTTACCAAAAAGAGACGGTTGGACAAATTAGTCACACCAAAACTTAATAGTAAAGAAGTACCATTCTCCCCTGAAGTTAAGTACTTAGGCGTAATATTCGACCAAAAATTAACGTGGAATTCTCACCTTAGCAATATATGTCATAAGGCAAAAAATGCTTTAGGTACGTGCAGTCGCATGGTGGGAAATTTCGGGAATCAAGGAAGTGACACAACATTACTATTTAAAAATGTATTTATTGCTTTTCCAAGTATTCTCCAATCATTGAAGCAACCATTCTATTTGGAAGTTGGGGTCCCCAAAATGGCCGTTTTGTAGGCGTCCACAGCTTCTTCAGGTGATGAAAATCTCTGTCCACGCAATTTATTCCTTATTTTAGGGAAAGTATAAAAATCGGGGCTGTCCGGTGGATAGTCTAATAATTATATGTTTTCTTGCTCTAAAAACTCTTTTGTTCTGTGTGCGGTGTGAGAACTCGCATTGTCGTGATGGAGGATGATGCGGCGGTTGCAGTTCTCTTTACGGAGTTCAGAAACGACCTGTGGCAAACAAATGCTAGCATACCATTCTGCATTAACCGTTCTTTGTCCCTCAAGAGGATTAGTCGTAACATGGCCGGTTTTGGAGACAAACGTGGCCACCATTTTTTTGCAACACTCCGTGAACGAACATTTTTTGTTGGCTTTACCTCATTTTCGAACACCCAAACTCGTGACTAGTTTTTTGTTTCGGGTTCGTACGCGTATATCCAGGATTCGTCGTCGTCGATCCTGCGTGGAATCTTTCGAGAGTTCTGACGCACCAAGTAACGCGAGCCGCTTTTTGCTCTTCACAGAGCGAATGCGTGATCCATCGGGAGAACAACTTTTTTACACCTAATTGTTCATGCAAGATTATTTGTATTTGACTCATGCCAATGTCCAAAGTTGCCTGAATTTCGCGGTATATGACATGTCGATCTTCCTCAATCAGCTTACGCACAGCATCAACGTTTTCTTGGGTGACTGCAGTTTTTGGACGACCTTGACGGGGATCATCACTGAGCTTGACACGTCCACGTTGAAATTCAGCAAACCGGCGATAAATTGTGGTTTTGGATGGGGCTTCGTCACCAAATGCAGAAATCATCCGGTCAACATACTGTTTTTGTGTTAAACCACTTCGAAAGTCATAATAAATCATCGCTCTTGAATTTTCTCGAGTCAATTCCATTTTCTCAACGACTAAACAAGTTTGACAAAACCTTGTGACAAGACCGAGAATCTTTTTTTAAATCAATAAATGGTATTCGATTTTTAAAACCAAGGAGTTTTCAATTAATAAGATTTTAATATGATAGGAACAGTGGAAATATTCCATTACCGATACTTTTAGTGCAGCCATAAGGCTAACCTAACAGATGATCTGTCCATTCAGCCAGTCTTCTCTGGAGGGTAGTTCCACTGTGTACTTTATGTTGAAAGTATATAGTGGACGCATGATATCTGAGATCATGCATAAGACCGGTGTTTCCTTGATTGAGTCGAGCATGGATCTCAATCTATAGGAAAGCAAGCTCAAACCACCCTGAGCGTTAATCTTATACAAGTTAGCCTTAGTCTCCTTGTCTAAGTAAAGATAAAGGGGCGTTAGGCCTAGAATTGCATTAAGAGCCGCTCCAGGTGATGATCGCATTGCTCCAGTTGCCATTAAGCGGGCAGTCCTTTGTAGACTATTTAGTCTGCCCGCAGTCGTCTTTTGATTGGCCTTATTACACCAAACAGTAGAGGCGTAAGTCAGAATCGGCCTCATTATTCTGCTGTTCAGCCATAGGATCATACTGTGATGTAAGCCCCAGTTGTTCCCGACCATGCGACTGAACGTACCTAAATCACTTTTTGCCTTATGAAATACATTGCTAAAGTGAAAATTCTACGTAAATTTTTGGTCGAACGTTACGCCCAATTACTTGACTTCAGTGGAGAATGGTACTTCTTTAGCATTAAGTTTTGGTGTGACTAATTTGTCTAACCGTCTCTTTTTGGTAAAGGATATTATAACAGTTTTATCAGCATTAACTGATAAACTGTTATCCCTGCACCAGTTGCTTATGGTGTTTAGGGTTCTTTGTATGATTGATGATAAATTATATTGGCAAAAACTCCTCACAATGACCACAAGGTCATCAACATAAACCAGTTTACCAATGCGAAGGTCTACCATCTTGTACAATAATTGGTCAACCGCAAGAGTCCAAAGGAGGTTGCCATAACACCACTTTGTGGACAGCCTCTTGTAGTTGCAATCTCAATCGAAGTTTGAAACAGCTCTATTTTTGCCTTTCTGTTTGAGAGCATCAACTTCACCCTCAACCAGCAGTGATGTAGGGCTACTGTCGAAGGCGCCCTCAACGACCAGAGAGGTACAAAGATCTATCTATTTTTCCTCCAGCGATTTTCGACCCTGTCAATAACACTAATCAGGGCAGTATCCGTAGATTTTCTTTAGCGGTAAGAATGCTGGTTGTAGTGTATATGTCTCGTAGCTAGAGCGACATCCCTAATATATCTATCTATAACCTTTTCTAATGTCTTCAGAAGAAAGGAAGAAAGGCTTATAGGCCTAAAGGACTTTGGTTAAGCGTAGTTCTTTCTAGGAGCCTTAGGTATAAATAGAACTTTGACAATTGTCCATCGTTCTGGAATATATCCCCATGCAAAACATGCTCTGAAGATTTTTTTACCAGATAAGAAAGAAGGATATCGATATCCCCGTGAAGATGGATGGGCATTATTCCGTCAACCCCACTTGTCTTATATGGTTTAAAGTAGTCAACAGCCCACTGCACCAGGTTTGGCCTTATTATCTTTGTAGACACCAATCCCAATCCTTATTACGAGCCTTCGTAGGGCTCTGAAAGAGTTTGGAGGTCAGAGTCATATGTGACCCTGGGAAATGGGTTGACGCTAGTAGCTCTTGTGTTTCCGTTTCACTATTAGTGAAGTTACCATTACGCTTTTTAAGAAGCCCGATCTGATTAGGTTTAGCTTTCGATAGCATTTTGTGTAGTATTCCACTTCGAGGCAAAGACTCAACTCCGTCGCATAGCTTCTTCCACGATGCTCTCTTAGCTTTCCTAATTTCTTTATTATCTTCGGTTAGGGCTGCACTGTAAATATCCCATTCTTTGGTTTTTTTAGCCCTATTGAATAGTTTCCTGGTCTTTTCCCTAAGCTGCTTTAGCTTAGTGTTCTACCAAGGAACTTTTCGTGTTAAGGTCTTGTTTTTGACGGGACAACTGTCTTCGAAGGCTTCACGGATAGCTACGGTTACCGTCTCTGACGCTAACTCCAAACGTTTTTATGCTTTCAGAAAACGTTTCCAAATTTCTCCTTTGGCTATCTCTGTAGACATCCCAGGAGGTCGCTTTTGGATCCCTAAAAGCCACAGTTTCATAAGTTGGTGATGCCCTAATCACAAACTTAATGTGGCTGTGATCAGACATCGAGTTTTTACTGCTAACATGCCAGTCAGTAATCCGCCTGGATATGTTATTTGTAGCAAAGTTTATATCTAAAACATCCTACCTAGCACACGTTAAAAAGTTTGGTGTACACCCTAAGTTTGGGCTTACCAGGCGAATGGATATGAGAAAGTCAAACAGTAACTCACTTGTTTTGTTGATGTTAGTGCTTTCCCATGCTGTGTGGTGAGCATTAGCATCACATCCCACCACAAGTTCGGCGTTGTGCTTACGGACGAACTCCGCCACTCGCTGTAACTCGATGGCAGGATCTGGGTTCTCTCCGGGAAGATAGACTGAGCAAATGATTACTCTTGCCCCTGTGCATCCCTTAAAATTTATAAAGGTTGTAATCAGGTCATCGTTACAATACTTTGGAACAGCTACAAGTTCAATATTTTTATCGTAGATTATACAAGTTCTGGATCTACTGCCTTTAGTATTGAGTAAGATCTTACCGGCAGCCGACAATCCCAGAACTTGACCGTTGGCCACCCAAAGCTCTTGTATGAGGGCGAGGTCGATGTTGTCCTCTGCGAAGCAAACCTCCACCACTGCAGAAGCAGCTACTGCATGGTGCAGATTTGTCCGGAGGACCCTCGTCTTACCCTTGAGATTAGCTTGAGATTAGTTTTCGCCTGCTTAGGACGAGGACGTCCTTTGCCGGCGCTTTTGACACCCGCCGTATATTTGTGTTTACAACTCCCACCTCCCACCTCCCTCTCCCGTACCCCTGGCCGACACCAGCGGAGGCCCTCGGACCGAGGTGAGATTCACGCCTTGAATCACAGTCACTCTCGCCAATGTCGTTCCAGTCTCACCCCTCGAGATGGGTGGGCTGGGGGGATTGGATTTATGGCGTTACAGGCTCCATTGCCACATCAGAGCCTCCACTGACCTTAAAAGTTATCATTTTAAAGCCACGGACGACTCTGCCGTCTGTCGCCCGGAGAGCCTCCGCCGATGGGTCGTCCAGAAAAAGATTACTAGGAACCCATTGTCCTCGTCCCTACGGTGGAGGATTTTCCAGAGATTATTATGGAGCCCTTCATTTTGTGCCCTTAACAGCAAAGCCGCCTCCTCTGTAGAGTCAGCTTCACTGCGGGTCAGAAAGGTAATGAGCAGTTGAGGCTTAGGCAGTTCGCTCTTGGGTATTATCGAGAGCTCTGCCTCCGGCCAGGATTTCGGTTTTCCGATGTCACCCACAATCTAGTCCTGGCTTGCCTTATTCAGGCACGTTACCAGAATCTAACCTAGCTTGTGAGTGAAACCTGAAAATTTTGGTCCTATTCCCGGCTGCGCTCCACAGCCCGTCTTAGCAATAGCCTACGTTGGTGCCCGGTGGACCAGCCGCATCTGCCACGCTCCTAGGATTCGAGTTGCGAATTCCTACACGCATGGAGCCAGCTACGGCACTGAAGCTGAACTTTTTCTTCCCCAGATTTCCTTGGCTAGTTTTTGGGGGACTTCTCCTCAGTTTGACTGCGTTTTTTCGCCTTTGGAACTGGAGAAATTTGGGCAGCGAGATTTCGTCACAGGGCTTCTGGCAGAGAGAGATGGCCTCTTCGGCTTCAATCTCAGCTGCTATCAGTCTTCGGTACCTTTTCCATGCTGCCCCACTAAGCTTATAGGGCCTAGTGTGTTTTTCTTTTCCCCTCCCTGGTTCGTTTCCGACCGTGGTTCGGCTGCAGACGTGCCCTCCACTTCTCGATTCGTCCCAAGTTGGGGCGTAGGGTTGCAGGGTGAGGCTAAAAGAGCCTCTTCCAGACCTACAGTCAGTTCCATTAAAGGAGAGTTAATCTTTTCAAAATGTCGATCTTCCTCCATTTTGTTCCCACGAGTACCTAGTGAAAAATTCAGTCACACCCGGCAGAGCCCCGCATACCGGGGGAAGGGCTAAAATACTACCCGAATCGCATTGGTCTCGGGTAGGCACAATTTGCTACTGGACTCCCCCCAGCCACGCATCCATCGACACGGTACGCTTAACACCTTGGATTGGGTTAAGATAGGAAAAAGTTGGTGGGATGAAAAGAAATAAAATGAGGGTCTTCCAAGTGTTACTCTTCTGTCTGTTTCCTATTGAACCAGACCAAATAACAGGTGGCAACCACGTGAAGGAAGAACTCCTCAGACTTGCCCTGGGGATCAACACTACCTGCACTCTCCCACAGAGACATTCACCAACCTGCTCGCTGAACAGGAGAGCAGAATAGGTGTTAATCTAGTCCAACTGATAATGTTAAAAATGTCTGAAAGTTACACTTAAAATTATTGTACGTGGTAGAGCCACGCTACAACTATTCTATGGTTGTAGCACGAACGAGTTAGCTCGACCGAGGTAGGACCACGCTCTAACAGAATACCAGCTTGAAATAGAAACTCATTGTATCTCGTATGGTGAGTGTGAGTGAGTGAAAACCGGAGAGACTTTTTACTGCAAACGACGCATTCGATATTAGTACTCATAGGTGACAACACACCTGCATTTTGATACTTAATCGAGATTAACCTTAGATAGCTATGGGCCACAGCAGCCACTTACCGTCAAGTTAACTGTGGTCTCGATTGTCACCCCTATACTATTAAAATAAACTTCATCCTCTTATTTATTTTTGTTTTTTATATTCTACAAAGTCAAATTCATATTTAATAAAAATACACTTTAAATCGGTTCACAATCGACGTAGATATCGCGGAACATACATTAAAAAAGCAGTCGAAAAAAACCTCTTTTTTAAATCGGCTAAAAGTCAGAGCTACTCGTATTATAATAAATGCCATAAAAGAATACAATAAGAAATACAAGGAAGATTATAAAGTATTGTCTTTAGGCAACAAACAATAAAATTAACGAAAAACTGGTTGCTTTACCACGAATCTAAAAAAATAACGTAATCTTAACGCTGAATCCTACTTTAACACTGAATACTACTCAGTCACAATAAGAATACTATTTATTATTAATAATGTAACAATAAGCCGTATTCTTTAGAACAGTGCTAATTACTTTTATACCTGAGAAGTAATTTTTTTTTGTGTAGTAATTAATAAAATAGGCAAAGGAATCAAAAATTCACAGCCTTATTTTAAACAAAATATTTGTAAGAACCAATAAACCTATTAGCAAATGGGCTTATCAGTGTAACAATGGCTGATTAGGCGGATCTGTTTGTTTGTCATTATTACAATATTAAATATTTGTCAGTTCTTATCGCAACCAATTATAATTATTATATTTCTTAGTAGATGTTTGATAAAAGTACTGCGTTTAACAGGAACATCCGCTTTAGCGAACCGTATTAAAAATATTTCATATTGCAAAGTTTTGATTTATAGGTATATTTTTTTAAATCTAAACAGATTTAGCGTGGCCAGGCGTTTGAATTTTTGACATAAAATTCATTAAAATTTTAAAAAATCGCAAGTTTTTTGTCTTAGACATTCAAAATATTTTTTTACAAAATAAGGGTGACAAACGAGCAAATTGTCCACCTGATGGTAAGTTGATGCTGTGGCCCATAGACATCTACATTTATATTCGATTAAGAATCAAATTGCAGATGCTTTGTCACTTCTCAGGACAAAGATAAAATGTGCTATTTCCAGTAGAAAGGTTTTTCGGATCTCTACACACCATACGAAACATGAGAGCATTAAGCTACGCAGGCATTCTGTGAGAGCGTGGTCCTTCTCCACTAAAGCCGACCCATTCGTGCTACAATAGTATAGCTGCAGCATGCCTCTAACACTTAAAAGTCGGTAATGCTAAGATATGACCAGCAAATTGTATTTCGGTTATGTATAATGATTGATATGTTCTAAATTACATTATTTTGTTTACAACTGCATATTGTGTGCTCGACCTAGAGTTCAACGCACCTACTTATGAATCACAGTCATAAATTGTTCGCCTAGAGAGTGTACCAGATGCACTGTAAATATTTCCGTATAACTGATATTACTTTCGTATAGAATTCCTCTTATACGATTAATTCAGTCATTTAATCGCATAAAGAAGCTATTACATTCAAATTATTTTGTTCTTTTGAGTTCTAAATGTCGGAAAAATGTATATTAAAAAAAAAACTAATATTTGACTGTTTTGAGTTGAGTAAGGGACAGTATAAGTTCACAGCAATTGTAATTTCGTCTAAATGTTTACATTAAAAACTTCATCCACTATTTTTCCGCCATAAAAAGTAGATTTTTTTTCCAAATTTATGTGAAACATCCCCTGAAAACTAAACTATTTAATAAAAAATATATAAATCAGCTCACAATGAAGAGTAATAATCTTACGCTCACCAGATGTCGCTAGTTGGGACTAAGGTGAACTTATTAATTGTAGTCACACAGAGTCATCGTCATTAAAACGTTGAGATTTAATTACAAGCTTTATGGTTTCTTGTGTAAATACTTAGTCGGGTTGTAAGTTCTCTCAAAACCTTATTATTTATAAATGTTTGAATACTGGCTAGATGAACTTTACCAATTTTAAAAATATAACGTTTGCGCTTGCCGGAAATAAAAAAGACATTCATTTTCAAATATAGAGTGGTCGAAAAAAGAAGATAGTGTAGCGGTTATCACGTTGCACCGCTGTAGTTACGTGCCAAAAGATATTTTCAATATTCTACAAAAATTGAAAATAACCCTACGATTTGTTTATCACACTATCAAATGATTCACTGAAGAATCAAGCTTCGAAGATCGTAAGAGAACCGGACGATCTCGCACATTACAGGCGTGAATCCAACGAAATTTATTTCGTAAACAAAAAATCTTAGCTCTTCAGATGGGCCTAAGCAGAACCACGGTCAAAATAGTGATCAATGAAGACTAAGACCTAGGACTACGAGCTTATCGCAAGAAGAGAGGAAATTTTCCGAACTAGCGTTTGAAAAAAAATAGGCGGGATAGATCCCGCGTTTTGTTACGGCGGCACGCGGGAAAAAATACCACGAAATTATGTTTTCGGATCAAAAAAAATTTAACATCGAAGAAAGTTATAATAAATTAAATGATAAGGTGTATGTCCACAGCAGTGAAGAAGCCAGCACGCGTATTCCGAGGGTTCAACGAACACTTTACCCTTCGTCACTCATGGTTTGGCTTGGAGTCCAACCATGAATGTGTTCTACCGTGAATATATTCTATGAATATGCATATGAATATGTTCGGGCTTAACTGAGGTGTTTTTCTGTGAAAAAGGTGTAAAAACTAGTGCCGAGGTGTACCAAAATACCGTCCCAACAAACATAGTGGAACTTCTTTCTCAAACAAACTGTTTTAACAGTGGTAGAGCCACGCGGCAGCTTTTGCTGTCGCACGGATGGGCCGGCTCGAACCGGGGTGGTACCACGACCTCACAGAAAACCAGCGTGAAGTAGAGGTTTACCTCTGCGTTTCGTTTGGTGAGTGCAGGTGGCCGGAGGCCCTTTTTACTGGAAATTAGGCATTCCATCTTAGTCCTCACGGGTGACAACGCATCTGCATTTTGATTTGTAATAGAGGATAGATGTAGATGTCTATGGGCCGCAGCAACCACTTACCATCAGGTGGACTGTGTGCTCGTTTGTCACCCTTATCCTATAACAAAAAAAAAACAATGTTCTAAAACAGACATTGGATATTCCAACAGGACTCTGCATCAGCTCATAGGGCACGAAGCACGCAAAACTGGTTGACAGCCCGTGTAAATGACTTTATCGGACATGAAGACTGGCCCTTTTCTAGTCCAGATTTAAGCCCACTGAATTATAAGATACGGCAACTTTTGGAGGAGAAAGTCTGCGCTAAATCTCATCAGAATTTGGAATCTCTCCGAGCATCTTTGGCTGAAGCAGTGGCAGAAAAAGATATGAGTGTGGTGCGTGCTGCGATTCATGCTGATGGCCGCGTCGATCAAGGGCATGTATTCAAAATAGGGGAGGGCATTTTGAATAATGTAAATAAAATTGTGTTTTAAATTAAATTACCTCTCATTTCAAATATAATTTCTATATAATTATCAAAAAGAGTATCATTAAATTTATAAAAAGTTTTAGACAGAACTTATGACCTGACTAAGTATAATAAAATTCTTGTATAATAAATTTCTGTATTTTATATTCGATTTATGTATACGCATTTATTCTAATAGATTATTTATAGAAAATTCGGGCTGGTTAAAGATATACTTTGAAAGGAGAACACGGGAGTAACAAGATTTCCTTCCCTCTACCATATTTCGACATCGGATTAGACTCACGGCTTACCTCCTTTTGTTGCAGATGTACCAAATATTTGAAGAAAATGTATGGTTTCATCGATTATAATATTTATATGTGGTAGAGTCATGCTATTGCTACATTATGCTTGTACCAAGAATGGGTCGGCTTAGTCGCAGTAGGACCACGCTCTCATAGAGTATCAGCGTGACATAGGAACTTAATGCTGCTGTGTTTCGCATAATGAGTGTAGAGAAACAAAGACCTGATGAAGTCCTCAAGGGTCATACTAAGTTGAAATACCCTATATTCATTAAAAAATATATTTTAATCTCTAACTCAAATTATGAAATACAGCAGCTTAAAGCTGGTATTTGACGCTGGTATTCTATTAGAGCGTGTTTCTTCCCCAGCGTGGCTCTACCACGTACCACCGTTGAAATAATAATTATTAAATGATTAGATTTTTCCTATTACGCAAATAACCACAAACGCCTTATCTGCCGTTCTTTGATTAAAAATTTCGTTATGTTATTTGCGATTTTAAGCGACTATAAATGTACACTGGTGCAAGTATTTTGTCATTACATTTGATTCGCCGCAGACAATTACAACTTAAAAGAAATCGGAATAGAAGACATAATTGTGTAACATCTTTGTAATTGACGGTGTCCTTCAGCTGTTGTGCGTACGGGAGTAGTGACTCCGTTGATATATATGTTTATACTAAGCGAACATTGCTCTCTTAGATGCGATAGCACAGGGCAAGTCTCTCTCAGAAAATGGTCGAAGTTTTGACCTGCAATAGGCATATTGAATAATATCGCAAAAAGTTTAGTTAGGAACACCCACTCTAAGCGATTACGTTGTAGAGACAATATCGCAGATCACTAGTTTTTGTCTTTTACTTATTTCAAGGTCAAATAATACGAAAACCAATGTACAAAATTATGGAAAATTATGAAAAAGAAAATGCTCGTCGTGACTTATTCAACAGGTAGGAATATAATATTTTCTTCAGAAGAAAGAATTTTTAGATGGATGCTAATAAGACCTTTTTCTAACGCCTTGTAGAGTTGGCGGAAGAGAATCGTAGAACTCGTACGAGTACACCTTACAAAATCAGGAGAAATAATAAATAACTTCATAGACTATCTAGGGTTGCTATAGCTGAAACATTGTCATAGCAATATATAAACTATTATTTAATAATAATAAATACTTTAGATTAAAAGTTGTTTGACACCAATATAGTTTTACAAGGTTAATCCCAACATTGGAATTACGCTTCCAGTTTCTTCAAGCTACTCACTAGAGTGTAAGGTACAGCTCTAAGCAATACTGCTCATCTCTGCTTTACTAGGATCTCGCGGATTATGTGTCTTCTTTTCGAATCCACGCAGAATACAAAGTAACTCCTATTCTTGCACTTTTGTGAACAACTGGACTACACAATTGACCTCCATCTAAGCAGAGGGGTGGTGAGATAGAGCTGTTATCGTGCCACAAGCGAAATGATCCAAGGCCTAAATTATGCTATCAAATTTCTTAAATTATTTCTGTATATACATATGGAACCTTGGCCGCTTCTCAGGCTGTACGCCTTGGGTAATCCCTTTTTCCTTACCCGGCCAAAGGAGCTCGGTATAAATTTCACAATGCGCAAACAACCCAAATTCGATTATCGCTAAGAAAAACTTGTTAACAAAACCTGAATGACTAATGAAAACATTATTTTGAAGACATATAGTTGCCTAGCTGTGTGATATAATACATAATATACAAGTTTAACTTTAATTAATATTTATGTTTAATTAATAATAATAGCCATTACGCTCGTGTTAGTCTCGTATAATAATAGCTTAAGAATTCCATCGGCGATTTTAAGAGCTCAAATAAACATACATCTTTACGGCTAGCAATGAAAGCAAAATTCTTGTGCATTTCCACACAGCTAAAAGAACACTTATTTTGACGAATTCTATACGTTCGGATAGATTCACAAAGTTCTGCGATACGTTAGTATGTGGACACATACAGAAGTCACTGAAAAAAAGAGATCAGTAATACCGCGCGATCTGACCTCAATTAGGAAAATCAGCAAAAATAAACCTAGCAAGCTAACAGCATAGCAAAGTGGCGAAGCAATCAGTTTTATAGCGGTTTCTAACGGAAAAAAATCAGAATAGAAGGTTCAGATGCCTGGGTGATCAGTAATCGATTGCAGAAAACAGAATTTGAAAATTCGAAACCATTCTCGAGATAATCGTGGGACAGACGGACGGACAGACGGACAGACGGACAGACATCGTGAAATCAATAAGTGACTTCGCAAGCTTCACCACTTAATCCTTCAAAAATAAAATGTTTATTTGAACCTTTCTATGTGCTTTTTTATGTTTATTTTTCCATCTACTATATCTGTACAGATAAGCCTCGAAAATTATGACTGTAATATTTGATATAAAAATTAGGCAACCCTAAATGTCATACAAAACGCGTTTAAGTCTTTTTAAGGGTATTGATAAAAATATAGATTAATTACTAGTACAAATCAAACCTGAGAAATATATAAATGCATCTCATTATGTCATGATGGATTGGTTGAGAACGCCTTTTTCTTTTTCTTCGTAAGACAGTTGAATCAACTGCTGAATACTTCCACTTCCATTGTCCATATTTGCCTAATTACTTGATGGTAAGCTGTCACTGTAACCCATATATTTTGACTTCTATGGATGGAAAAACTGAGGAATAAGAAAGCCTTGTTTCCAGTAAAAGGGTCTCCGGTTCTCAACACTCGCCATACGAACCACAAAAGCATTAAACTACTATTTTAGTAAGGTGTGACAGGATACACACAGGTGTAAACACGAGAATAGAATTAATGCTGTAAAAATTTGGTCATTAAGGAGCATTTTAGGGGTGAATCTGAATGACTTGGGGAAAATCAGACGACTAGATACAAGTGAGATTCACGATAAGAGAAAAGGATATTATATATTATATTAGAATAGGATTTCTAATTCTGTTTCTGTTTCTAATAACGAGGAAGAAAGAAATGTTTCGGTGGGTCGGTCATCGAGATAGACTGAATGAGTAAAGAGTGACAAAACAAAGGAGATGAACTTGGTTCCATACAAGCTTGGGCCCGACGTAAACAAAGTTTAAATATAACTTATTTTAAAGACTTAAATATTTGCTACCTACGACAAAATATCATCTTTTTGTAAAACCTGGGGTTTTGTAATTATTTTGGTTTATTATTTGTAGGTTTTGTAGTAAAATCACTCGTTCTTGGGTTAAGTTGTTACAATAAATTGAAAGGACACAAAAGGAAGCAGTTTTTAGTTATTATTAAATAAAATATAACTCAAGCTTTTTTAATTGTTTAATTATTTTATGCAGTTATTAATAATAATAGTTGTTAACTCGAAAAGCAGCCTGATTTTGACATTGTCTGTTCTAATCCTCTCAAAACCCAAGTAACACATTATTGTCATTATGTGGGCGCAACAAACTATTGTCCTGTAAACCAAGAGAAAAGCCACGGGTCAAGTTAAATTAATTCACGAAAATAAAAACACGAAATATATCCACAAACACAACCATAATGCCAAATGCGTATGACAAGTTTAAACTCGAAGTTACCAAGTCTCTTTCGATACATGCAACGATCAACGACCATACAGCCTATTCAATTGTGTCCGATATAATTAAAATGTTTTGTTTAGTTTAATAACGTAGCCTATTCAATCGATTTTCTAAAAAATATTTCTTTTATTCAGTATTAATCTCTACAGATTCGCCTCAACGTTTCATTATTATGTTTTTTTTAGACTTAAGGCTATTTATTACAAAAAATAGCCTTCATTATCTAAAGCCATAGACAAACTATATAAAAATATTTCAAAACGTTTTGTTTTTGCTATGGTAAAAGCATTAGTTTTCGTTTTTCAGATTTAAAAAATGTTTTTATAATTGTCCCATACACTACAAAAATAAAAACCATTTAATTATGCTTATAATTTATCTTTATATTACTTACATACTTTTGTATAACTGTTACGAACGATGTCAATAACCCAATTTCATACATCTCCTTTGTGTTGTAGAAGTCAGAGGCAAAGTCGGCAACGGACACTAGAGACGAAAGTTAACATACTGTCTGAATATTGAAAATAGGCCAAATTAAGTACTATATAATTATAACGAGCATGAATGCGAAGGTACATCAACGTAAAGGAGGAGATAATGGTGTATTATTATGTTGAACGAAAGTTCTTCCTACTACTCTGGGTAGCAAGCGTGAGAATTTTTATGTTAAGTAAATAAATTAAAAAAGAAATGGAATAGATAGAAAAAGAAACACACATATGCACATGTAGATTTATATCATCATTAATTCAGCAAGAAATATGCAATCCGAATCTCAGTTGTATTCAGTACTATGTTGCGTTATGGAAGAGCACACATAGAATACCAGCGTAAAATAGCAACTTAACACTGCTGTGTTTCGTATGGTGAGTGTAGAGAACCGAATACCCATTTTACTGGAAAAGAGGCATTCCATCTTAGTCCTTACGGCTGACAGCGCATTTGCATTTTGATTCTTTATTGAGGATAGATGAAGATGCCCACAGCAACCACTTACCATCAGGTGGATTGTGTGCTTGTTTGCCATCCTATCCTATAAAAAGAGCTTCTTCATATGACCAGCTCTAAAGGACTACGTTGCAGATCCATGTTTTTAGTGGTAATACTTGTTTCGAGATGGCTCCCGGTGGTAGTTAAGGAATCGATGGATGTGGACCGTCTTCCGTGACATTCTCTAGGGGAGGCCTATGTTCGGTAGTGGATATGTGAAGCGCTGTAATGATGATCATAAAATGATGTGTAATGTTGTTGATACGGAAAAACTTACAAAGAACAACATCTGTCGGGAATAAAACAATTATTTGCGTGTCTGTGCATCTAGAAAATACTAGAGACGTTGCAACACTCTAGCGAAGTAATTATTCTTGTGCAGGAAAGGAACATGGAGTTGCAGGAAGGCTGGTCTGTGCTGCACTGGTATGTGTCGTGTTGCTGTTGGTTTACATACTTAGGTGTTATCATGTCACTACGTCCCTCACGATACACTTTTGTGTGATTGTGACAGGTACATGTTTGCGGACAGGTACATGTTTGCGGTATGGTTGGTCTGGACCTGTTCTATATTGAATTGAAAAAAGAGAGTAAGAAAAAAAAGTGGTTCTTACTTTCATTGCAGGGCGTTTGCCGGTCCAATGATATAGCTACAGGGAATAGTGATTCCGGACTAGCAAATAGTACTTGAAAAAAAAGAGAGTAAGAAAAAAAAATAGTTCTTACAATCATTGCAGGGCTTTGTGCCGGTCCAATGATATGGCTATAGGGAATAGTGATTCCGGACTAGCGAAAACAGTATTTGAAAAAAAAAAGAGAAAATAGAAAAGCTACAGACTAATCATTCTGATCTCGCATAAAGTTGATTAAAGTTTTGTGGGGCTTACTGCCGGAACAAAACTGATTGTCACCCAAGTCTGAAGGGTCAATATAGACCGGACCAGACGCTGTTATGTCAGGATAGTCGAACGATGCTTTTTTGTCTACAGATAACTAAAATTGTGATGGAGCGCGTGCGAGGACGCACGCATGTCAGTATGGCCGTGACGGGACCAGCACCATTGCACGTGCGGCGCGGTAGCCGTCGGTGCAGTTAGACAGAATTCTTGTAAATAACACGTGTTCCGCACACCTGCACCATTGCACCTGCAGTGGCGCTTTTTCTGCTTGTATAAAACGGTCGGCGTGGCCGCCGTTAGGACAGTCTTGGCTCTGACGTGGAACGCTACGCTTGTCGTATTCCGTTACTAGTTTATCCTCGACTCATTGGATAATTAATTCGTGTAAACGAATGAATTATTATTCCTAACTACAAAATTAGTCTCTGTACTATACTCTATTATACATTTCTACAGATACATATGTACTTACAAATAATAGATGTAATAGTTGTAATATGTTTATACTTTATATTTATTTTTATAGCATTAACCTATATTTTCATAACATCACAATATGCACATGTGCGGTGTAGGTTTACCAAACAAATAATTGCCGTTAAAGTGCCGTGTAGTGGCGGTTAAGAATATCCACTACCCCATATCTTCCCGTGGGTGTCGTAAAAGGCGACAAAGGGACACAGGCAGGAGATGAGCAGCAGCATCTTCCTGGTAACGGCAAAATACAATAAAAAACTGCGGTTGCTAACCCGCTCGCCAAGCGTGGCAACTATGGCAATATACCCCCCATAATGAAAGTTACGAAGAGACGGCCCCCAGTCCCCGGCGGCCCCGCTATTCCTGGCTACGGTGGTGACCATGGTAACAGCGGGGCAGGGGGTGCTTAGGATCTCCAGTGGAGGGTCGGTTGCCACCTACAACGACTCGACCTGGCAACATACAACGCACGCACCCTGAGGACTGACGAGAAGATTGTTGAGCTGGAAGAAGAGATAGACAAGTTACGCTGGCATATTATAGGATTATCCGAAGTCCGATGAGAGGGGGAGGACACGGTAATCCTCGAATCAGGCAACTTGCTCTATTACCAGGAGGGCGACCATCTGTCACAAGGAGGTGTCGGATTTATCGTCCACAAGTCTCTCGTTAACATCGTTGTAAAGATTGAGAGCGTGCCGAGGAGGGTTGCGTACCTTATACTCAGAATCACCAAACGGTATTCGCTGAAGGTCATACAGGTTTACGCACCAACCTCGGCACACCCCGATGAGGAGGTGGAGGAAATGTATGAGGATACCTCTAGAGCCATGCATTCCTCCAAAACCCAATATACGGTGTTAATGGGAGACTTCAATGCAAAACTAGGCACAAGAGAGAACGGTGAGCTGAAAGTGGGGAAATTTGGAATAGGGCAACGGAACCCAAGGGGCCAGCAGCTGGCCGACTTCATGGAGAGAGAGGGACTCTTTATGATGAACTCTTTCTTCCAGAAGTGGCCCCACAGGAAGTGGACCTGGTCGAGCCCCGACGGTTCGACAAAAAATGAGATTGACTTCATTATGACGACCAGACGACAACTGTTCAGTGATGTCTCCGTAATCGCGAAGGTGAAAACCGGCAGCGATCACCGAATGGTTAGAGGCACACTGAACCTAAACGTTAAGTTGGAGAGGTCTCGTCTAATGTAGTCAACGCTCCGTCCCCCTCGTGCTCTAATCCAAAGTCCCGAAACCTTTCAGCTCGAGTTACAAACCGTTTTCAGTGCCTAGAAGACTGCAATGAAGTCGACGATTTGAATGACAAGCTCGTGGAAACTGTCCATGCGGTCGGAGCTAAGTTTTGCAAGACCCGCCGCAGAAGAACACAAAAACTCTCCGATCACACTCTTAATCTCATGGCTATTAGACGGGAGATGAAGCTGCATTCTTCAACAGATTTGGCAGCATACAGGCAACTGAACAGACAGATCTCCAAATGCATGCGGTGGGACTTACGCAACTTCAATACAGCTCGTATTGAAGAAGCGATCGAGCGGAACCAAGGCTCCAAAGTCTTTTCCAGAGATCTGTCTGCCAGAAAGAGCCAACTGTCAAAGCTGAAGACCGAATGTGGCAGCATCGTTTCCGGGACACCTGAGATTTTGAGTGAGATTGACAGTTTCTATGGGCAGCTGTATACGTCAACGTTGGAGCCACACGCAAGTGTGAGTAACGATCCAAGAGCGAGTCTTATCCGACACTATTCCGATGATATCCCGGACGTCAGTCTGAGCGAGATTAGAATGGCTCTCCAGCACCTTAAAAACGGCAAGGCCCCAGGCGAGGATGGAATTACAGCGGAGCTTCTGAAAGCGGGTAGAAGACCGGTACTTGAAGTCCTTTAGAAGCTCTTTAATTCCGTCCTCCATGGTGGCATTACACCGGAGGCGTGGAGCAGAAGTGCGGTGGACTTGTTCTTCAAGAAAGGCGACAACGCTCTCTTGAAGAACCACAGACCGATTTGCCTTCTGAGTCGCGTCTACGTGCTGTTTTCGAGAATCATTACAAATCGTCTCGCGCGCAGACTTGACGACTTCCAGCCTCCCGAACAAGCTGGTTTCCGAAAAAGCTTTAGCACCATAGACCACATACGTACCCAACGGCAAATTGTACGGAAGTCCGAGGAGTACAATTTGCCACTATGTCTGGCGTATGTGGACTATGAGAAAGCCTTTGATTCCGTCGAAATTTGGGCGGTGCTGCAGTCCCTTCAGCGGTGCCAAGTTGACTGTCGGTATATCGAAGTGTTGAAGTGCTTGTACAGTAGGGCTACGATGGCTATCCGAGTACAGAACCAGAGTACGAAACCTATCCAATTGCAGAGAGGTGTAAGACAGGGTGACGTCATATCCCCGAAACTCTTCACCGCTGCATTGGAAGACGTTTTCAAGCTTCTGGACTGGAAAGGATACGGTATCAACATCAATGGCGAGTACATCACTCACCTTCGATTTGCCGACGATATAGTCCTTATGGCAGAATCGCTGGAGGACCTAAGCACTATGCTCAATGACCTCAATAGTGTTTCCCAACAGATAGGTCTTAAGATGAACATGGACAAAACAAAGATCATGTTTAATGTCCATGTCACACCTATGCCGGTAGTTGTTGGGAACACTAAGCTCGAAGTTGTTGACGAGTATGTTTACCTGGCACAAATAGTCCGACTAGGTAAGTCCAACTTCGACCGAGAGGTCAATCGACGGATTCAACTCGGTTGGGCAGCGTTCAGGAAATTACGGCACGTCTTCTCGTCAGGTATACCTCAAAACTTGAAAACGAGACTGTACACCCAGTGCGTGTTGCCAGTGATGACATACGGAACTGAAACGTGGTCCTTCACTGCTGGCCGGATAAGGAAGCTCAAGGTCGCTCAGCGAGCTATGGAGAGGGCTATTCTTGGAGTTTCTCTGCATGATAAACTCAGAAATGAGGATATCCGCAGTAGAACCAGAGTGACCGACATAGCCCAACGAATTAGTAAGCTGAAGTGGCAGTGGGCCGGCCATATAGCTCGAAGAACCGACAACCGATGGGGAAGAAAGGTTCTCGAGTGGCAGCCTCGTACCGGTAGGCGAAGTGTAGGGCGTCCCCCCACGAGATGGAGTGACGACCTGGTAAGACATGCAGGAAGTCGATGGATGCAGGTGGCTCAGGACCGTGCTTTGTGGCATTCTTTGGGGGAGGCCTATGTTCAGCAGTGGACTTGTGAAGGGCTGTAATGATGAAGCGTCATTGACTCATAGACTTTGACTACTATGGACGGAAAAACTGAGGAATAAGAAAGCCTTGTTTCCAGTAAAAAGGGTATCCGGTTCTCAACACTCGCCATATGGACCACAACAGCATTAAACTACTATTTTAGTAAGGTATGACAGGGGAAGCACGAGAATAGAATTAATGCTGTAAAAATTCGGTCATTAAGGAGCATTTTAGGGGTGAATCTGAATGACATGGGGAAAATCAGATGGTTAGAGACAAGTGAGATTCACGATAAGAGAAAAGGATAACGGGGAAGAAAGTAATGTTTCGGTGGGTTGGTCATCCAGATAGACTGAAAGAGTAAAGAGTGACAAAACAAATTTTGTTTTGTAGAAGTCAGAGGTAAAGTCGGCAATGGTCACTAGAGACGAAAGTTGTCTGAAAACTGTCTAAATATTGAAAATGGCCAAATTAAGTACTATATTATACTAAAGAGCATGAATGCGAAGGTACATCAACGTAAAGAAGGAGATGATGGTGTATTATTATGTTGAACGAAAGTTCTGCCTACTACTCTGGGTGGCAAGCGTGAGAATTTATATATTGTTGATATTTATTATAATAAATTAATGAATATTGCATATTTTTATGTTAAGTAAATAAATTAAAATAGAAATGGAATAGATAGAAAAAGAAACACACATATGCACATGTAAATTTATATAATCATTAATGCAGCAATAAAATGCAATACTAATCTCAGTATTATGCTGCGGTATAGAAGAGCACACACAGAATACCAGCGTAAAATAGCAGCATAACACTGCTGTGTTTCGTATCGGAAAAGAGGCATTCCATCTTAGTCCTTACGGCTGACAGCGCATTTGCATTTTGATTCTTTATTGAGGATAGATGTAGATGCCCACAGCAACCACTTACCATCAGGTGGATTGTGTGCTTGTTTGCCATCCTATCCTATAAAAAAGAGCTTCTTCATATGACCAGCTCTAAAGGACTACGTTGCAGATCCATGTTTTTACTGGTAATACTTGTTTCGAGATGGCCCCCGGTGCTGGTTAAGAAATCGATGGATGTGGACCGTATTCCGTGATATTCTCTAGGGTAGGCCTATGTTCGGTAGTGGATTTGTGAAGCGCTGTAATGATGATCATAAAATGATGTGTAATGATGTTGATACGGAAAAACTTACAAAGAACAACATCTGTCAGGAATAAAACAATTATTTGCTTTTTTAACAGGTACCTCAATGCGGGATCTATACCGTGCTACATGCATTGAGGTACCCTTTTCTGTTCGATAAACATTTAGATATAGAAGGCCGATGCCCAGCTGTACGTTTCCTTCTTTTCTTATATAGAACGTGATGGTAACAGATATTATACGTTGCAAGAAAACAACATAAAAGATCTTTATAATTCGTTTGAAATGTGTTTCAATTCTCAAACATGACTTCTTTATGTTATACATGGCATAATATGACGTATGCATAGCATCACATCTGTAATTCCCAAGGAGGCTTCTAGCATCGAAAGATCAGTAAGCTACTTTAATTATATTAAGCCAAAAAGGTATAATATGAAGTTTAAATTTGTGAAAAAAATGAAAGAATAAATAGGAAGCTTGCCAATCGCCGACATAATCATAAACCCGATATCCCATTTTGGGCAAATAAAACAGTGGGCATTAATTTTTCTTATTAGCTTTTACCTGCTATTTCGTCCACGTATAACCTAAACAAAAAAAAACCCGTAGATGTCTGATACCCACTGATACCTAATTCTTTCATGTGCTGTGACAATGCTTGGCACATAATAACGGCATTATACTTAACTTATCCAAGACAAACTGTAGCTGCTACACTCTCCATATATGAGGAAACCTAGTGAATTAACGTCTTTGGTCATTCGTACTAGTGGTTACATAATAAATTGGAACAAATCAAATGTAAAACCATAGAATTTGTGAATAGATACAAGTACTTAGGACTGACAATAGACTGTAATTTTAGTTGGAAACTGGATATTAAAATTATCTGTGATAGATTAAGATTCATCCCAACAAAACATTTTAATTTAAAATGATTCCAAGAGGAGACCATATGGCTCGCACCATCAAAAAGTTATCAGATCTAATGAAGAGTCAAGTTTCTACTCTACACGCCCTAGCTCTACAAACCCTAATTTCACAAACTCTACCTTAGTCAAAATATGTGGTTTGGCTATTGACCTTGCAAATTGGTCACACTAGAGAGTGCTACATAAGCCTGCCCATAAGAGAACGTGGATGACCCAATTACAGTGAGAGCATTATTCAAACTTAGCCCTTGACTTTTATGTATGGTGATAGTATACGCGATCCAAATTGGAAAATGTTCAAGCGAATCCATTATACACCATTGTGATTTCCTCTCGCCATAGATATTTTCTTTTGTAAGAAGTTGTCACCACATTTTAGTTTTTAACGAAATACATGAGTATAGTAATATATAAGTATAATCATCATCATCATCATTACACCCTTTCACAAATCCACTGCTGAACATAGGCCTCCCCAAGGAATGCCACAAAGCGCAGTCCTGAGCCACCTGCATTCATCGATTTCCTGCATGTCTTACCAGGTCATCACTCCATCTAGTGGGGGGTCGCCTTACACTTCGCCTATCGGTACGAGGCTGCCACTCGAGAACCTTTCTTCCCCATCGCTTGTCGGTTCTTCGAGCTATATGCCCGCCCCTTGCCACTTCAGCTTATTCACTTCAACCGTTGGGCTATGTCGGTTACTCTGGTTCTACTGCGGATATCCTCATTTCCAAGTTTATCACGAAGAAAAACCCCGAGCATAGCCCTCTCCATAGCTCGCTGAGTGACCTTGAGCTTCCTCATACGGCCAGCAGTGAAAGACCACGTCTCAGATCCGTAAGTCATCACTGGCAACACGCACTGGTTGTACAATTTCGTTTTAAGGTTTCGAAGTATGTCTAACGAGAAGATGTGTCGTAGTTTCCCGAACGATAAGTATAATAATGTAGTAATATTCTGAAACATGGCTAAATCCCCATACATACTTTTATCCCCTAATTTAAGGGGTTGAGGGATGATTTTTTTCGAAAACCTGAAACACCTATTTTTTAATTTGTAATAAGAAGTCTGTGTTCTTGTATAATTTTCAGATCTCTAACATGAAATTAACTTTGTATGATAAAACCCATATACAAACTTCTATCCACTGAATTCAAGCATGAAAAGTGATCAACGGCTCCGTGGCGTAGTGGCTTAGCAATGAGTTCCAGCGCTGGGGGCCAAGGGTTGGAATTCCGCACGGAACAAGTATTTGTATAGCTTACAAATAATTGCTCCGGGCTTGGATGTGTGTCCTTGTGCAATTTATGTTTGTTTTGTAAACTGCCTCCACGATACAGAAGAAAATCCTAGGGTGGGCGTAAAGTTTTATACCATGAAAAAAAATTTACTAAAAATCCTGAAATATGTATTTTATTATTATTATTTATAACAAGGTATCCCTATATAAATTTTCAGACCTCTAGCATCAAAATTTGCGGTGGTCTCATACAAACCTCCATACCTTAGTTTAAGGAGTTGGGGGTAAAAGTTCAAAATTTCGAAGTTCGAAAGCTTACATATCAAATTTCAGCTTTCTAGGACTAGAGGAAGTAGCCTAAGAATTTTCATCATCAGTGAGTAAGTCAGTGACGGAAATCGGGTATTTAGATATCAATAAAATTTAAATTATGAGAGCTATGCCATTGAAACTTAATATATATTTAATAAGTCTACTATTAAAATTTATCCCAAGAATTTTGTTTATCTGGTATAATCCAAACCCAAGTTACGAGGGTTCAAAAGACGTCGAAGCGCTTCAAGAAAAGGACAGTAGTGTTTCGTTTTGATTTGGTTGGCTCGTCTTGGCGAGGGCAGTACCGTGCCAGAAGATATTTTCTAGGCTTAGTAATTTAAAAATTATCGTCAGCAGGTCAATCTTAAATATGCTTTACTATGCACTAGCCGATTCAGCCCTGAGTTAAGGACTAATCGCATAATATGGTCGCACTTTTCAAACATATGCAGATAACATTCTTAGGCTACAAGTGTAGATTAACAAAATTGTTTATTGATAATAAAACAGAGGTAAAATATAACATAGACGAAAACTTTAATAACTTATTTAAAAATTTTAGAATATCATCTATACGTGCTTTTTTATAGGATAGGGTGACAAACGAGCACACAGTTCACCTGATGGTAAGTGGTTGCTGTGACCGATAGACATCTGCATCTATACTCATTTGCGAATCAAAATTCAGATGCGTTGTCAGCCATGAGGACTAAGATGGAATGCCTCATTTTCAGTAAAAAGCATGGCTCTACCACGTATAAAACTTTGTATAAAATATTTGAATAGTAGCCGGTAGGGGAACAGTAAAAACATTTTATACTAATGCGTATTGTTTTTATAGCGTGCTCCTTCCCCGGTTGGACTGACCTATTCGTGCTACAACTATACCATTAATATAGCTGCAGCATAGCTAAACCATGTTTCATTTGCATTTTGATTCTTAGTTGAGGATAAATGTAGATGTCTATAGGTCACAGCATCCACTTACCATCAGGTGGACTATGTGATCCTTTGTCATCCTTATACAATAAAAAAACTGAACATTAATTAATTTTACGTAAAGAGGTTTCGTCGCTTTATCTTTAACCACTCATAATTTAGTTGTAAAATAGTTTTGAATTATAAAACAATCTCCAATCTCTTTCTCTGTTTGGAACATTCAAAGATAGGAATACAAAATAAAGTTTCTTTTCTGGTTTTGTCTGGGTTAACAACCCAGACAAAACCAGAAAAGAAACTTTATTTTCATCCCCTTAAATATTTTTATACGTGGTAGAGCCATGCTGCAGCTATGTTATTAGTATAGTTGTAACAAGAATGGATCGGCTCGACTGGAGAAGGACCACGCTCTCACAAAATACCAGCGTAAGTAGCAGCTTAAAACTGCTGTGTTTCATATGGTGAGTGTAGAGAATCGGAGAACCTTTTTACTGGAAAAGAGGCATTCCATCTTAGTCCTCAAGAGTGACAACGCATCTGCATTTTGATTGTTTCTTGAGGATAGATGTACTCGTATATGTCTATAGGGCACAGCAAACACTTACCATCAGGTGTACTGTGTGCTCGTTTGTCACTCTATTCTTTAAAAAAATACTTTTTTTAATTAAATTTATTTATATTCTATAGTAGACTAAATGCTGTAGGAATGCGGTCATTATGGAGTTTGTTCGAGCTGAATATGAATGACAGGATGAGAAATTGTGTGACGAGAGAAGAGGATTATTTGCAAGATGATATTGTGACCAGGATTAATAGAATAGAATAGAATAGAACAGAATAGAAGAGAATAGAATATAATAGAATGATTTTTATTCAATATTGATTATTACATAATACTTATTGAAAGTTTTTTTTTATTTACCACTGGTTCGGAAAATACCTCTGTCCTGGGAAGAACCAGCAAGAAACCCAGCGGGACTTTTTTTAAACATAATTTCACTTAGCAATAATTTTGTTTATACAATTTTCATAGAACCAGCATTGTGGCGATCACCTTATTCTCCAGGGGTTATTTTCATTCATGTATTCCTTGATATTATAATAACCCTTTTTGTACAGTTTTTCTTTAATAAAACTTGTTTATTGACAAACTTTGAACATGTTCTGGGATTTTGCTGTAAAAGCGTATACATTGCCTCATAAATGAATTACTAATTCTGTGGAGTCGTGTAACTGGCATTACAAGCTTATCTTTCTTCCTAGTGTTTAAGGTATGAACATCCTTTTTCTTATTAAAGCTATTTATGTTTTTATGTACATAACATTACCTTTTCATAAATATATTGAGATTCCAAATTTAAAATGTTTATTTGTTTAAATTTTTCTCTGAGGGACTCTACAATTTAGATTATAAATCGCCCGTACGGCTCTTTTATGCAAAACAAATATGGCTTCGATGTCAGTCGCAAAATTTATTAGACATCACGCTATGAAAGTAACTAAAATAAACTAATCTAGCTGTTTCGACATTGGTGAGACTTCTAATCGTTTTACAGTATATGCTGCAGAACTAAGTCTGGTAGCTAATTTAGATATATGGGGTCCCCATTGAAGTTTCGCGTCAATAGTAATAGCAAGAAAAACAGTGGTATCCACAAGACTCAACTTCTCCCCATTTAAGTGCACATTAGTTTTCGAATGTTTTACATTAGGTATTGCAAATTTAATACATTTTGTCTTATTGCCATTTAAGAGCAAATTGTTGGCGTTAAACCAATTTACTAATTTTGATAGAGCATTATTTACATCGTCATAATTAATTGACTGCCCTTTGATTTTGAAAATTAAAGAGGTATCGTCAGCAAATAATACTATATCGTGATTGTCCCCTACAAGATAAGGTAAGTCATTAATATACATTAAGAACAGGAATGGGTCAGAATCGAGCCCTGAGGAACGCCCATTGATACTACCGATCCGGAGGAACCTTTACCATTTATCACGACTTTTTGAGTTCTGTTACTTAAGTATGAAGTATTAAGTCTAAGCGCTAAATTTTTTACATAAGAAAGGAATCCTTCAGTGGTTTGGTCTTGTAGAAAGAATGAATGAGGAAAGAGTGAAAAAGCAAATTTGTGTTGCAGAAGTGAACGGCAGAGTTGGGAAGGTTAACAGTGGTAGAGCCACGCGGCAGCTTTTGCTGTCACACGGATGGGCCGGCTCGAACCGGGGTGGTACCACGACCTCACAGAAAACCAGCGTGAAGTAGAGGTTCACCTCTGCGTTTCGCTTGGTGAGTGCAGGTGGCCGGAGGCCCTTTTTACTGGAAATGAGGCGTTCCATCTTGGTCCTCACGGGTGACAACGCATCTACATTTTGAATTGTAATAGAGGATAGATGTAGATGTCTATGGGCCGCAGCAACCACTTACCATCAGGTGGACTGTGTGCTCGTTTGTCACCCTTATCCTATAAAAAAAAACACTAAATTATTAAAATCACAAATTAATGTATATATACATTTACATTATTTTACATGTCACACAAGTCAGAAAATGAACATTTCATATATTCTTCTATATTATAGAAAGCGTGATTCAAAAAGAATGTTTTGGTCACTTGTCGAAACGCGTTTAATGGAAGTCTTGAATCATTCACTATAAAAATTAATGTCAAAATACATAGGATACATGTATGTCAATGACTACCATCTCGAGACGGCGAAGCCGGCCTTGTTCTTTCTGACCGAGACGCAGGTTTCCTCTCCGGTTCATATTTCGTATCTCTCCTACCCGGGGTACAAATTGGAGCACTCATTTGTGCCTCGGGCTGGAGTTTGCGTGTATGTCAGAGAGAACATCTGTTCTCGACGCCTCGGCAGTCTTGAAGGTTCGGACCTGTCCATCCTATGGCTACGCGTAGACAGCGACGACCATCCGCGTGTCTACGGGTGCCTTTATAGGTCCCATAGCGGTAATGCCGAAACAGACCGACTCATCGACCACGTCCAAGTGGCTACAGATTCCTTGCTACAACAGGGCCCATCCGCAGAGATCGTGATCCTTGGCGATTTTAACGCCCACCACGCCGAATTGCTCGGTTCACGATTAACCGATCATGCGGGGAGATCTGTTTATGACTTTGCTTTGGGATATGGTCTGACACAACCGGTTACTTCGCCTACGCGGATTCCAGATGTGGAGGATCATACACCTTCCCTGTTGGACCTTCTGCTGACCTCTCATCCGGACGGATATCAGGTTTCCGTCGATGCCCCTCTCGGCTCTTCGGACCATTGTCTGGTCCGGAGTGACATGACAGTATTTCATGCCGGCACACCGCCTGCAACTTTACAAGGCGCAGGTTTGGCCTCACATGGAATACTGTTCACATCTCTGGGCAGGGGCTCCTCAGTGCCAGCTCCTTCCACTTGACCGCATCCAGCGCAGAGCGGCTCAAATCGTCGACGACCGAGTCCTTTTCGATCGGCTCGATTCATTGGCACTGCGAAGAGATGTTGCATCCCTTTGCATTTTCTTTCGCATCTACCACGGGGAGTGCTCTGAGGAATTGTTCGGATTAATCTTAGCCGCCAAATTTTACGAACGCACATCGCGGCAGAACTCCCGATACCATCCACACCATCTGTATGATTGTCGGTCCACCACTGTGCGATTTAGAAGATGTTTTCTTTCTCGCACGACTTCCTTGTGGAATCGATTACCAATAGCGATTTTGCCGGACCGATACGACTTAGGGACCTTCAAGAAAAGAGCGTATTCCTTTTTAAAAGGCCCGTAAGGCATCTGTAATTCCCTCCCTGGTGTTGCAGTTGTTCATGGGCGGCGGTAGTCACTTACCATCAGGTGAGCCGCATGCTCGTTTGCCCCTCTCCTATAAAAAAAGAACGCTTTTTATTTAATATAGATTACAAATAATAATTACTGAATGTCATTCTTATGTTTAATTTACTCCTGGTTCGAGAAATATCCCTGTCCTGGAAAGAACCAGCAAGAAACTTAGCGGGACATTTTATCATATAGTACATCACCACTTACCACTAGGTGGAACTGTGGTCGCTGTCTTATAAAAAATAAAAATACGTTACACTTAACAATACAAAACAAATTAGAAATAACTGGTAGCGATTACGTCAATCGCAGAGATTATTATCATAAAAAAATTCAACTAACTCCTCAATAACCCCCAATGAACTTAAAAGAAATCAGTTATGTCGATATTACAGAGAGTCTCTTAAATTTTATTTATATGTAATAATAGATAAGTCTCACAAAAGCAAGCGTAACTGTGATTAATAATTATGGTTCCAAATAATCACAGATTATGCGAATCTTGTTGTTTCGTCGGAGGCTTTGGATAAAACCAGGATTTGAATCGAAATACTGGGATTTACATCTAAAGCAGGAATGTGACAAAAAGAGGGATTCATCATAACTTCAAATATATCCAGTATTTTGATTGAAACCCTGGATTTGTATATGATAGACATGAAATAAAAATCATATAACAGACAAAAGAAGTTATATCGACGAGAGTAGCTTAAGGTTCAACATCCAAACTGTTTATAAATTATTACCTATAGTAGTTTGTTTTGTTCGTATTTTCAATTTTTTTTAAATCCGTTTGTCTTGGTAGAGCCACGCTGTAGCTATATATTGATACTATCAGCTTAATACTGTCAGCTTAAGCTCTGGTTCATATGATGTGTGTAGAAAATCGAGTTCCGTATTCACTGGAAACGAGGTATTACATCTTAGACCTCAGGGGTCATAACGTATTTTCATTCATATTCGAGAATATGCAGATGTCTAAGCACCATATCATCCACTTACCATCGCGTGGGCTGTGTTCGCTTGTCAGCTTTATTTTATAAATAAATCCTTATTTTCTAGAATTTCGGAAACAGTTTTAACAAATCTATTTGATTATTATTATACTGTAAAGTGTTATACAAATAAATTTAGTTCATTTCATCTTTATCCTACACAAATAAAGTTTTTGATTAAAATCCTAGATCTGCTGGAGATTATAATGAAACGAGGCTCTATAGAATAGAATAGAATAGAATAATTTTTAATTCAATATTGATTATTACATAAAACTTATTGAAAGTCATTTTTTATGGTACTGGTTCGGAAAATACCTCGGTCCTGGGAAGAACCAGCAAGAAACCCAGCGGGACTTTTTTATACATAATTTTACTTAACAATAATTTTGTTTATACAATTTTAAATGATATTTTCATAGAACCAGCATGGTGGCGATCACCCTATTCCCAGGGGTTATTTTCATTCATGTATTCCTTGATATTATAATAACCCTTTTTGTACAGTTTTTCTTTTATAATACTTTTAAACTTGTTTATTGACAAACTTTGAATATTCTCTGGGATTTTGTTGTAAAAGCGTATACATTGCCCCATAAATGAATTACTGATTCTGTGGAGTCTAGTAACTGGCATTACAAGCTTATGTTTGTTCCTAGTATTTAAAGTATGCACATCCTTATTCTTATTAAAGCTATTTATGTTTTTATGCACATACATTACATTGTCATAAATATATTTCGATGCCAACATTAATATGTTTAGTTCTTTAAATTTTTCTCTGAGGGACTCTTTACAATACTGTCCCGCTCTGCTGAGCACGCCAAGCTTTTTAGAGGCCAATTTGGCCTTCTCTTCCAAGTGACCACGAAACTCCACGTCACTCGATATGTCGACTCCGAGGATTCCGATACTGGCTGAGGCAACAAGGGGAGTGCCTTGAAACTGAGGAGATACGACAAAAGGGTTCTTTTAAGCGGTAAACGCGCAAACTTGTGTTTTCTGAGGATCAAACTGGTCTAGATTTAGTCGCTCCCAATCCAAGACTTTGTTCAGCAAAGACTCGACTTCAGACACAAGTTTGTTCCGATACTCGGCGAAGTTTTCCCGAGAAATATTGGCACGGCTGGTGTATTGAGCATCACCAGTGCTGTCATCCGCATAGCAATGAATGTTGCCAGTTAGCAACATATCATTGATATGCAGAAGAAACAGCGTTGGTGATAGCACACAGCCTTGTAGAACACCAGCGTTAATAGGCTTGTAGTCGGAGCATGCATCGTCTACAACGACCTTGATGCTCCGATCTACGAGGAAGCTGGTCTTCCATCTTGGATCCAATCGCACAATTTCTCGGGAAGCCCATAGGAAGGGAGCTTCGAAAGAAGCGCTTTGTGCCAAACCCAATCGAAAGCCTTCGCAATGTCCAAACAAACGGCCAACGACCAGAAGATCACCAGCTGATTGACCCCGACGAAAACCGTATTAGCGGTCACTAATCAGCCGGTGATCCTCAAGGTACCAGATGAGCTGGCAGTTAATAATCGATTCTATTATTTTGGAGAACAAGGTGATCGCGATAGGCCTATAGTTGGACGGGTCTGAGCGGTCGCCTTTTTAGGGATCGGGTGGACAAAAGCTGTCTTTCATGAATTCGGGACTACGCCTTGGGAGCAGGAGTACCGGAAAAGACGCGTTAGGACCGGTGCCAACTCCGGAGCACACGTCCTCAGCACAATTGGGGGGATTCCGTCAGGCCCACTCGACTTCTGGATGTCTAGGGAGAGAAGAGCTTTGCGAACCGAGCGCTGTGAGAACAGCACATCCGGCATGGAGCACTCACACCGTGGGATGGTCGGCGGTGTTTTCCCCCCGTCATCAAGAGTCGAGTTGGACGCAAAAAGGGAGCCTAAAAGGTCGGCTTTCTCTTTTGCGTCTTGGGCCAGTGAGTCGTCCTCCCTGTGAAGAGATGGTAGTGATGGCTTACAGAAATTCCCTTGAACAGCCTTTTCGAGAGACCAGAATGCACGGGTTCCCGAAGGAAGATGAACTAGTTTCTCGCCAATTTTGCCTATGTGCTCTGACTTTGCCTTGGCAATAACTCTTCTGAAGGACCTGGAGGCGAAGTTTTACTTCTTTTTAAGTGTGCTGGTGTTTACATCCCGAGTCACCAAAGCCGCATCCCAGGCTTGGTAACACTCCTGCTTACTGCGTAATGCAGTCTTACAGGAGCGACCAAACCAAGGCTTAGATCTGCCTCCGATGGGTACCACAGATGATGGAATAAATAGTTCCATGCCTTGTAGCACCACATCAGTGACAGAGTCAGCAAAAGCGCTGGGATCATCCGGCGAGAAGCAGACCCACCCTCATGGGTAGGATGCAAAGAAAGACCGCATTCCGTCCCAATCCGCCGACCTGTAATGCCAAACACGGCGGCAACCTGCATAGCGCAATCGCGAGGGGAGCGTGAGTGGCACCACACTCCGGACCAGACAATGGTCCGAAGAGCCGAGAGGGGCATCGACGGAAACCTGATATCCGTCCGGATGAGAGGTCAGCAGAAGGTCCAACAGGGAAGGTGTATGATCCTCCACATCTGGAATCCGCGTAGGCGAAGTAACCGGTTGTGTCAGACCATATCCCAAAGCAAAGTCATAAACAGATCTCCCCTCATGATCGGTTAATCGTGAACCGAGCAATTCGGCGTGGTGGGCGTTAAAATCGCCAAGGATCACGATCTCTGCGGATGGGCCCTGTTGTAGCAAGGAATCTGTAGCCACTTGGACGTGGTCGATGAGTCGGTCTGTTTCGGCATTACCGCTATGGGACCTATAAAGGCACCCGTAGACACGCGGATGGTCGTCGCTGTCTACGCGTAGCCATAGGATGGACAAGTCCGAACCTTCAAGACTGCCGAGGCGTCGAGAACAGATGTTCTCTCTGACATACACGCAAACTCCAGCCCGAGGCACAAATGAGTGCTCCAATTTGTACCCCGGGTAGGAGAGATACGAAATATGAACCGGAGAGGAAACCTGCGTCTCGGTCAGAAAGAGCAAGGCCGGCTTCGCCGTCTCGAGATGGTAGTGGACGGCGTTTAGGTTCGAGTGAAGTCCCCTAATGTTGCAGAAATTCACGGATAGCGTGGCAGGGGTCGCCTTGGTATTTCTGTTCAGTTTTCCCCGAACAGTTTAGTTTTTGAGCGGAATTTTGCCCCCCCCCCCCCCAGAATACGCGGAGCAGCCTGAGCACCCACACTCAGGAATGGAATAACATGGTCGTGGATGCTCAGCGAGGAATTCTCTAGGGGTGCTGGTACCCTCCTGGGATAGTCTTTCGTGTAATTCCGCTACCATGTTGATGGGGGGGGGGGGATTGGGCCTCCGGCCACCTGCACTCACCAGACGAAACGCTGAAGAAGAGCTTCTACTTCACGCCGATATTCTGTGATGTCGTGGTACCAACCCGGCTCGAGCCGGCCCATACGTGGTGGCTCGACCACCGTAAATTTTATATTAAATTAAATTTTATTCGTATGCTATTAAGATATAAATACATACATACGTACATAAACACTCACGCCTGTTACCCAGAGGTGTAGGCAGAGATTACACACTTCCATTTGGTACGATTTGGCACACCTCTCTCGCCCCATCCACATCCATATACCTACGCATTATGCTCGTCGGTTAAGGGTACTCTTAATTTTGCTTATTTTCAATGTATCACCAATTCGGTCAATAAACTTTCGCATAGGGCGTCCCTTTTTTTTATAGGATAAGGGTGACAAACGAGCACACAGTCCACCTGATGGTAAGTGGTTGCTGCGGCCCATAGACATCTACATCTATCCTCTATTACAATTCAAAATGTAGATGCGTTGTCACCCGTGAGGACCAAGATGGAACGCCTCATTTCCAGTAAAAAGGGCCTCCGGCCACCTGCACTCACCAAGCGAAACGCAGAGGTGAACCTCTACTTCACGCTGGTTTTCTGTGAGGTCGTGGTACCACCCCGGTTCGAGCCGGCCCATCCGTGTGACAGCAAAAGCTGCCGCGTGGCTCTACCACTGTTAACCTTCCCAACTCTGCCGTTCACTTCTGCAACACAAATTTGCTTTTTCACTCTTTCCTCATTCATTCTTTCTACAAGACCAAACCACTGAAGGATTCCTTTCTTATGTAAAAAATTTAGCGCTTAGACTTAATACTTCATACTTAAGTAACAGAACTCAAAAAGTCGTGATAAATGGTAAAGGTTCCTCCGGATCGGTAGTATCAATGGGCGTTCCTCAGGGCTCGATTCTGACCCATTCCTGTTCTTAATGTATATTAATGACTTACCTTATCTTGTAGGGGACAATCACGATATAGTATTATTTGCTGACGATACCTCTTTAATTTTCAAAATCAAACGGCAGTCAATTAATTATGACGATGTAAATAATGCTCTATCAAAATTAGTAAATTGGTTTAACGCCAACAATTTGCTCTTAAATGGCAATAAGACAAAATGTATTAAATTTACAATACCTAATGTAAAACATTCGAAAACTAATGTGCACTTAAATGGGGAGAAGTTGAGTCTTGTGGATACCACTGTTTTTCTTGCTATTACTATTGACGCGAAACTTCAATGGGGACCCCATATATCTAAATTAGCTACCAGACTTAGTTCTGCAGCATATACTGTAAAACGATTAGAAGTCTCACCAATGTCGAAACAGCTAGATTAGTTTATTTTAGTTACTTTCATAAATTTTGCGACTGACATCGAAGCTATATTTGTTTTGCAAAAAAGAGCCGTACGGGCGATTTATAATCTAAATTGTAGAGTCCCTCAGAGAAAAATTTAAACAAATAAACATTTTAAATTTGGAATCTCAATATATTTATGAAAAGGTAATGTTATGTACATAAAAACATAAATAGCTTTAATAAGAAAAAGGATGTTCATACCTTAAACACTAGGAAGAAAGATAAGCTTGTAATGCCAGTTACTAGACTCCACAGAATTAGTAATTCATTTATGAGGCAATGTATACGCTTTTACAGCAAAATCCCAGAACATGTTCAAAGTTTGTCAATAAACAAGTTTTATTAAAGAAAAACTGTACAAAATGGGTTATTATAATATCAAGGAATACATGAATGAAAATAACCCCTGGGAATAGGGTGATCGCCACCATGCTGGTTCTATGAAAAATCATTTAAAAATTGTATAAACAAAATTATTGTTAAGTGAAATTATGTATAAAAAAGTCCCGCTGGGTTTCTTGCTGGTTCTTCCCAGGACTGAGGTATTTTCCGAACCAGTGGTAAATAAAAAATTACTTTCAATAAGTATTATGTAATAA
This sequence comes from Parnassius glacialis, assembly GCA_033319125.1. Classification (NCBI taxonomy): domain Eukaryota; kingdom Metazoa; phylum Arthropoda; class Insecta; order Lepidoptera; family Papilionidae; genus Parnassius; species Parnassius glacialis. The sequence continues at coordinate 25,626,185 of JAVANC010000007.1, read as the reverse complement.
TCAATATTGAATAAAAAATTATTCTATTCTAAAAAAGAACAATCTTGTAAACATTTAAATTATTTAGAATTTCAATATAATTCAATAATTGTTTTTTATTCACATTGCCCCTTCTCCCAATAAGAAGTATCAATATACTATTAGAACTATGGCTACTTATTATAATTTTATTTATAATTTGACTAAATGTTGCTCCAGGCATACAATAATTAGTAATTTGGTGTTCCTTCAGACAGTTATTTAATACTAAACCTAAGTTTTTACCTATATCATCACTGTACACAACAATATTATTTTTGCTAACATTTAAATTATTCAAATTATTTTTTGTTCTGGAACTGTCATGGAGTTTATAAGTAGGAGAGGGATTCTTTTTCTCCATATTATTAACCCTGAAGTAACCGGTAATGAGCGCTGACACTCACACTGATGTTTTACTAATGACTCACATCGTTCCTCATTATATTTACACAGTGTCACCAGTTCGTCGATGGCCAGTATATGTTCCTTTATTTCATTTTGAGCTAATTTATATTTATTTGTCATAACTTGTAGTGCATTATGAAGTGAAGAAATTTCTGAATTAAGATCCTCCATGTCAGTCTCATAACTTTTCCTAATGCTATCCACCTCAATTGAATATATTTTGACCTTATTATTTAATTCTTGTTTTTATTTACATAACTTAACATGATTTTTAATAATTAATTTATTTTTTTGTGTTTTTTTTTGCAATTTATTAATGTATTTATTAATTTTAATGTATTTTTAATTTTATTTTGTATTTTTTTAATTGTTACTGCAAGCGATTCTTCCTGCTGTTCCCGATATGAAGGCATCTTCACCTGTCAAATCCACTGTTGATGATGTTTGTAACATTGTTGAGGATTCTTGAGACGTTGTGCATTCTACAAGTTCATGGAACAGACTCTGAGTTATGGAGGCTTTTAAGTTTTCTAAGTTTTTGTTTAGTTGTAAAATTTGCTCCTGGGCTTCATTCAATTGTATTTGCAATGCAGCAATGAATTTGAGAGCTTCCTCATATTCCTTGCTGCACTGATCAAACTCATTGACCGTTCCCTGAAGCTGGTCCCTTTCTTTTAATACATTAAGATAATCTGTGTGTAACATTGCCATGTCACACTTTAATTGTGTATTCTTTTTAATTATTTCAACTATTTCTTTTTCATTGTCATCCCTTTCTTTTAGTAATATTTTACACTGCTCCTTGAACACCTTTAGTTCCTGAAGCGCGAGCTGGAGCTGGGTCTCAAGCTGGCGCGTCTTGGCATTACAAGTATTCATTTTGCTATGTATTTATTAGTTAAACATGTTAAAGCTAGATTTTCTACTTAATACAGAAGTAGCAGTGTAAATAAAGATAAAAAAAAATCAATTTATTTCAGACTGAGTCCATACAAGTAACATTTACATTATAATAAATTGAATCTCATCTAATCTAGTTTTATATAATTCTATCTAATCTTTTTAATTTATCAATATAATTAATTAAAATTAATTAATTTATTATTAATTAATTTAATAAAATTATAATTAATAAATCAATTCAATATAACTTAATTCGATTGTTTAACATTACAATTATTTGAATAAAATTAATCTATAGTTTAATTCATGTATCTGCCAGCCTCTGGGGCACCGGGCACATGCATTTGTACCCAGTGCCGCAGAAGGGGGCAGTCAGGCTTGTCGCTGAGCACGTTCAGGATGGTGTGGGTGCTCCCCTGCGTACGGAGCATCAGCGAGGCGATGCGGCGCCGCAACACGGCGTGGAAGCCGTCCGTGTGCGCGTACGCAAACATCGCAGACGCACTACAGCAGCGCGGGAGCGCAACCAGCACCCTGAATGCGTTATTATATTGTACTCGGAGAGCGTTGATGGCCCGCTGCGTGTAGTTGACCCACAGATTACAAGTGTATAGAGTTTGGCAAAAGGCTTTAAAGAGAGTTATCTTTACTCCAAAACTACACCGCGCGAATCTGCGTGCCAGCATATTACAGCGGACCGCCATCGCCCTCCTTTCCCCTTCGATGTCAGCATCGTCTTTTAAATCCTCGGTAACCACATGGCCAAGATATTTAAACGCATTTACCCTGTCTAGAAGTTATGGTGTGAGGTTATATTTGTAGATTTTAAATGAAACGTTTAAGAAAAACTTTTAAATATGTAAAACCGAACTGAATAATTATGTAATAAGAAGGGATAACAAGAATTACAATATGTAATGTTCAAACAATATGTACGTTACCTGTCACTTAAAATCCGAACGTTTAAATATAATATATTTAGGTAACTTACGTTTTACTTAATACACAGTAATATTTAAAAACAATTAACAATTGCAACACAAAATTGAGGTGGATATTAATGATTTATAATAATAAAACTTAAATTTATTTGGGAGCTAATATTTTACAAACTTATTCCTGGGTTTGCCACTTCAAAAAAAAGGGTTAAGCCTATTTTGTCATAATCCGGATTTTCATCAAATCCTGCAACATAATAGAAATGTTATTATAGGTTTTATTTTATAACATGGTCAAAATATCATATTATAAAATATCATGTAATGAATATTATAACACAAATGTTATATCAAAAGTATTAATAAATTAAATATAACTATAGAATGACGAGTGAATGCAGGAAATAGAGTGAATGGGGCTCTACACCCTATTGTGAGTTCAAAAAGGCACGTATTGCAATTCACAATGCTGTGTTAGTCCCTACTTTAATGTATGGTAGTGAAAGTTGGGTGTGGCAGAAGAAGCAAGAGAATAGAATAATTGCTGTAGAAATGCGATCATTAAGGAGTATGTTAGGGATGAATCTAAATGACAGAGTGAGAAATTGTGTGATAAGAGAAGAGTGTGGTTTGCAAGATGATTTTGTGACCAGGATTAAAAAAGGATTGCTAAGGTGTTTTGGTCATATAGAAATAATGAATGAGGAAAGAGTAACAAAGCAAATTTATGTTGCAGAGGTGAACGGCAGAGTCGGGAAGGGACGTCCTCGGCGAAAGTTTATCGACCAAATTGGCGATATATTGAAAATGGGGCAAATCAAGAGTACCTTTAACCGACGAGCGTGTATGCGTAGGTATATGGATGTGGAGGAAGCGAGAGAGGTGTGTCAGGATCGTGCCAAATGGAAGTCCATAGTCTCTGCCTACCCCTCTGGGTGACAGGCGTGAGTGTTTATGCTATGTATGTAAATATAACTGTTTATTCTAGTAGGATAATAAACAACTACGTAGTAACATTTAAGCCTATTCACGTAATCTTTTTTGGGTAACAGTATTAGTGGAATTGTTTTGACTCTATTCTCTACAATAACTGCAACCCTACAACGACCTTTGTCACATAGCTAAGTGGTCATTATCAGCATGTAAACATGCTTATTAAAATTCATAATTCAAATTTAATTTAAAGCTCTCCGATTGGTCGTTTTGTTTTACTGCATCTATAAAAAGCGTAGTGGGGCGAGCTCTCCTGCATTTGCCTTCCAGTCGAGGTGGGAGCAACAAGTCCTATAGTATTGTTAGATTAAGTTACGACTGATAAAGAATTAAGTGCTAAAATAACCCCCTCAAAATGGGGACACCTAGAATAAGTTTCACAACACTTAGTGTTTTTCTAATACTTGCTGTTTTATGGAAACCCGCATACACCGGTAAGTTTATTAATTTCTTATTAACTGATAAAAAAGCTCAAGATGGGATTCTATTAAATTAATATAAAACTTCTTTCTAATAAAACATAATCCTTATAATATATTATTTCAGTTTTTGTATAGGAATTTTTAAATAAATTAGAAAATTAATTTTACTGACAAAATGTGCCTTGAAAACACAGGGAATGTGGTGAAATATACAATTAATTATTTAAAATTAAACACGACGTATTTTCAATAAAATTGGTTTTAATTCTTTATGTGTTGTACTTGTATATATGAGATATTGTTAGGCATAAATTTTATTAAATATTTTTAATTAAGTATTCTATAAAAATAACAATTTAAAATTATAATGTCAAATTGAATACATAATAATATTAATAAAAATCATTTATTTCAATTCATCAGATCATAGTTACAGTAGTACATTTGAAATTGAAATTTTTATTTACATATGAATTAAATTCAAATAAAATTGAATTATATTAAATTAAAATTATTTGAAAACAGATTAAAACCATTAAAATCAAATTATACTCGATGACGAATTATACCTAGAACATTTATCTAGAATTAAATATAAAATTTTATACAACTTTTTTAACAAAAAGGTACTATTAATAGCCTATCCTTATAAACTTTAATTACAAAAAGAACCTTTATATACCCCACAGGTAGGAATAGACTCTTTCATTTCATAGGTTTTACAGCAAGAAAAACCCACGCTACCCAAATGTGTAATTCCTCACGATGTTTTTCTTCACTGCAGTACTTTCTTCTTACTTTTTTAAGAATATAAAATATAATATATTAAATTAAAAAATATCAAGTGCCTAAGATAACCTGTATAGAGAGAGCAGAGCAAGCATGCTCATCAGACATTTAAAGTCTATAAAATATAACTGCATTTATTATTGCGTTAGGTCACAAGAAGTAACGAATAATGACAATGCGAGTACATCATATAAGATTCTTATGACTTGATCCATTCATCTCCATGATAAAAACATTGCGATGAACGTTTCCTGTTTTTATATAAAATCCACTTTCATCACAAGTAACAATCTGATTCAATATCTCTTCCGCCAATTCAACATATCATGGAGGGTGATGGTACATACGGTAAACACTCTTTATAAATATTAGAGCCACGCTGCAACTATATTATGATTGTAACACGAATGTATCTGCTCCAGCGGGGTAGGACCACCATGCTCTCACCATTGTAAAATAGCTACTTCATGCTGCTGTGTCTTGTATGGTGAGTGTCGAGAACTTGAGACCATTCTACTGGCAACGAGGCATTAGAGACATATTATTATAATCCTCAGGGGCGACAACGCGTCTGCATTTATATTTAATTATTAAAATTAATTATTTTTATACGTGTTAGAGCCATGCTGCAGCTATATTAGTAGTGTAGTTGTAGCACGAATGGGTCGGCTCGACCGGGTAAGGACCACGCTCTCACAGAATACCAGCGTAAAATAGCAGCTTAACACTGCTGTGTTTCGTATGGTGAGTGTAGAGAACCGGAGACACTTTTTACTGGAAAAGAGGCATTCCATCTTAGTCCTCACGGGTGACAACGCATTTGCATTTTGATTCGCAAACGAGGATAAATGTAGATGTTATTGGCCACAGTAACCACTTACCATCAGGTGGACTGTGTGCTCGTTTGTCACCTTATCCTATAAAAAATTATGATTCTTCATCGAGGATAAATGTAGATGTCTAAGGAGCACCGCATACATTTACCATCAGGTAGACTGTATGCTCGTTTTTCACCCTTATGGTATAAAAGAAAAAGATGTTCATTAATTAACTTGATATTAAAATATACAATAGATATTACCTTATTGAACCAAACCAAAACTAAAAACTTACCACGCTCTAAATTCAGAACGTTCTTAAAGAGTAAATCTGCTGTAATGCCAAAATGCGTGCTGGCGGACTTCGAAACAATTTTTTATTATCTATCGTGTAGTTGCGAAGCCACTATGATATTTTAGGGCAAGCGCTTACCCCCTAAGTTTGAAGAAATGTTTCACGTTAATGTAGCCTGCAGTTTCACTCGATTCTATGAACCTATTTTCCCAGCCCTTCACTAAGCGATTTGCTTTTCCAAGGCAGCACTGTGAAAGTATACTCTTACTTCTTACTATAAAGGCCAGCAAAATCGCTTAGGTAACGCACAGTAAATAATTATAACTTTTAACAAAAAGTAAAAATCAACTTCAAATTGCTAAAAAATAAGTTATTTATTTGCTAATCTTAAAGAAGGAATTTTTTCTCCAAATTTATATGGGATCATCCTTGGAGTATAACCCATTTAATTAAAAAAAAGAATCATTAAAATCGGATCCCAATCTGCGAAGATACCATATGAAATTCCTTTAAGAATAGTCCAATATGAAACTTTTCCCCCTGTTTTTCATCCTTGGACTCGGAATATTTTCTTCAAAATTTAATGGAATTACCCTTGAGGTAAAACCTATTTAATAAAAAAAGAATCATTAAAATCGGTTCACAATCTGCAAAGATATTGAGAACCTCCACCTTTTTGAAGACTTTAATAAGACATAATGTATACACCTGTAAAAACATATGCTTTGTCTAAAATTTTGTATTTTATTTGTAACAATGCATATTTTACGTATTTTTATTGCATACGTGGTAGAGCCATGCTGCAGCTATATTATGGTTGTAGCACGAATGGGTCGGCTCGACCGGGGAAGGACGACGCTCTCACAGAATACCAGCATAACGCTTAACGCTGCTGTGTTTCGTATGGTGAGTGTAGAGAACCGGAGACCCTTTTTACTGGAACGAGGCATTCCATCTTAGTCCTCACGGGTGGTATAAGTGGTACACGATAGATGTAGATGTCTACGGGCCACAGCAACCACTTACCATCAGGTGGACTGTGTGCTCGTTTGTCACCATTATCCTATAAAAAAAATATTGATATGGTCGATGGTGTATCTATCTAAATAAATAATTATGACAATTCTAATTTACTAGATAATATAGATAGCGATACTTGCACCACTATGTTATGGTCTAAAGGGTATAGAAAGTCAAATTAAGTACACTCTGGTTTCTGTGAGGTTAGCTCTGTTAGCCTATGCGGCTCTTACTGCATCATCGAACTCAGGGGTTTCAGGGCGCGAGTTACAAAAAGGAGGGGAGATTGTCTATCTTAGTGCAACATTGAAAAAGCGACGATACACTGAAATCGACAATCTGGGGGTAGGATATTATTATGTTCCGTGATCACAGCCTCATCAAATACTCCTTGATATCCTCGAAAACTGCAACATGACATGGGTGAGTTGTCTAACCGCCGTCCGAACAAGGGAGCGGACGCCGGCTGTGACGGCTGTGTAAATTTTATGCAAATTCTGTACAGGTCGTATTACATGGCATATTAGTCCCCAAGGGTAACAATGCATCTGTTGCCTCCTTTGTTTAAAATTAGCTGCATGCGTCCATGGACAGTAATTGCCACTTACCATCAAATGAATATAAGCACGTTTGTTACTTTTTTTATAGAATAGGGGTGACAAACGAGCACACAGTCCACCTGATCGTAAGTGGTTTCTGTGGCTCATAGACATCTACATCTATCTTCATTTGCGAATTAAAATGCAGCGGCGTTGCCAGCCGTGAGGACTAAGATAGCATGCCTCTTTTCCAGTAAAAAGCGTCTCCGGTTCTCTACACTCACCACACGAAACACAGCAGTATTAAGCTGCTATTTTACGCTGATATTCTGTGAGAGCGTGGTCCTCCCCCGGTCGATCCGACCCATTCGTGCTACAACTATACTATTAATATAGCTGCAGCATGGCTCTACCATGTATAAAACACACGTATATAACTTCAGCTTTGTAAAACAATATTGTCAAATTGATCACCGTCTCGCTATATACACTTAATTTGGCCTATCCTCAATATATCGCCAATTTAGTAGATAAACTTCCGTGTTACCGACTCTGATCATTCACTTCTGCATTCATCTTGTAGCTCAACATTTATTTGTTTTGTCACACTTTCCTCATCAATATTTCTATGTGTTGACAACCAACGAAGTATTCCATTCATAATCTTAGTCACAATATCTTGCAAATTACACTTCTCTGTTCATACAGTTTTTCATTATGTTCACAATTTTACTACTTAATTTAATTACTTTAATTATTTAACTACTTCCATTACTTTAATTTCACTCTCACACTTCCTATACCAGACCTAAATTTAACTACCATACGTTATGTTAGAAACTCTAACACAGCATTGTGCACAGGAGAATATAGAACCGTTTTTACTCTATATCCTGTATTCAGTCTTTTTTTAAAATTTATCATGTCTGCCATCCCTACTAATCTCGCATCACAAATACACAAACTCATACACTTGTCATCCAATGTATGTGACTTAAATGACTGTATGTTTTCATTGCGTTGACTAAGTTTTTAATATTAATTCCAACTTGATACCTCTATTATTTCCTAAGAACAAAAGGTCGTTCGTGACAGATGGACAAAAGAACAACATGATTCTGTTAGGCTTTCTTTTTTATTTTTCCTTATAAGTTACGGAAACATAAAACAAACGAGTGTATATACTAGTAATGTTTTAAGTTCCTTTCTGTCAATTTATTTATACGAATGAATGCAGCAAAAGCATTCTCTGCCAAATAACTTTGCTTCTATGAGTAGAGCCGCGACAGAAAAAATCTAGCTTATTTACACACATTATTTAAAATACTTTATTTAAAATTATATAACATACATAGTATAATAATAAAAGTATTAGCTTCTTAAATAAAAAGGCAATCTAAATAATCATGATAACGAAACATTCTAATCAAAATGTCATTCTTAATGATATTAAAATCAAAATTAACAATAAGTAATTTCGATTTTACCACATGCTCGGCGGTGAAGGAAAACATCGTGAGGAAACCTGCATGTCTAACAGATAAGAAAAAAAATATATTTCGAAGACATGTGAAGTTCGCCAACACGCATTGGGGCAGAGCGGCGGACCTTTCCTTGCCCTAAAACCCTCTCAGAAATGAGAAGAGGCCTGTGCCCAGCAGTGGGACGTATATATAGGCTGTAACTTTAACATTAATTTCGATTTTTATGCAAAAAAAAAAATTATATATATATTGCTTTTCATAACAAGCAGCCGCTTACAACTTAGTAAGTTAACTAGTATCAGCTGCAATGAAACATTATTATATTGAGTGTCAAAGGAGACGTCCGAGGAGTTACATTTTCCGCTTAAAGAAGAATAATTGTTTCATTGTTGTCGCTAACTAACTGATAAGTAACAATTCGCAATAAACATTGCCTCACGATAAATGACAACTTTGACCCAAGATTGTGTTATCTTACTATACTGTTGATATTTAATGTACAGCATTTCTTTATCCCTGAGTTTTTTTATAGAATAAGAGTGACAAACGAGCACACATGCCACCTGATAGAAAGCGAATGCAGATGTTTTTTCACATTTGAGCACTAAAACGAAATACCTTGTATCCAGTAAAAATGGTGTCCGGTTCTCTACACACACCATACGAAACACAGCAGTTTTAAGCTACTTTGAACTAGTTTATAATTTTAGTTTGTCAAACTGATTAACGTAACGCAGAAATTTACATGAACCCTTTTTCTCTTTCTTTTATTCTTTCAATTTCTCTTCTTGTTTTCTTTTTAGTTAACGGTTCGTAAAATTCAAATGAACTGAGGACTGAATATTGACCGCTTCTATTGTGTTAAATATTTGTAATATCAGTTACGCTTGGTAGGTAATTTAAGTACCAGCTAACTTGGGGACGGCGGTCTCCCTCGCCAGCCTATATATTTTATTATGATTGGATTTAACGAGATTGTTATGCTGCCATCTTTTAAAATCCATGAGATTTTTCAGGCTTTACCCAAAGTTGATTCCAACGACAACCTTGGAACGAAGCAGAGTAGGGTTTTCATTCAACAGGAGTTATTTTCATCTGCCTTCCAAAAGGAGGAGTACTCAATTCGAATGTATGTTTTTATGTGTGTTACCTCATAACTTTATCTCGACGAACGAATTTCAAGGATTCTTTGTTTTTTTTTTTGAAAGCTAATGATTTTCATGTGGTTCCATTTAAATTTGATCTAGGTTGGCACAGTAGTTTTTAAGTAGGTATCCTCAATTTATATTGAAGTCGGTTGTACAAATTTTTAATTTTACCACTTATTATGAAAAAATTGCAATTCATGTTTCTCGAACTATTTATAAAACTACATCCCCTAAATATAGGATACTAATTAGCTTAGTTAGGAGACTCTGAATTTTACCCATTTATAGTTATAAATGGTACACATGGTGTATTGTATATTTTTGTAACAAGTATGTTATCTAAACTCAAGAAATATCAATAAAGAAAATTATTATTATTTTACTAAATTAAAAATTACTTATTATTTAATTATCATATTTAACGACATCGATCTGTTTCGTTGTAATATAATTTCAACTATCACTGCCTTGACATTGACCATCACTAGAAGTTTAACATCACCAAGTTAACGAGAGTCAATAGATAACATTATTTATTTAAATTATCAGAATTCTTGACCCTCTTATCTTGAGACCTGTGACTCGGTAACAGTGTGACAAAATTATTTGCAGTATCGCCGACTGCCTGCGTATTTAAGATGTGAATAAAAGTAAAGTCTTCGAAGAATGTAAATATTTAAGTCTTCAATCCAAAAAATATTATTGCAATTTTTTGAACATTAAAAAGAATTTAAATCTTCTTCCAGCCCATTTCATTTCGAATGTGTTTTAGAGGTGACTTTCAGAGAATTAAGATAAGAAAGGCCTGATTAAATTGGGACAGGTAGTTATGGAGAGCGGCGTTGTAGTTACGAAACGTTTGGTCCTAAAATAATATATGGTAGAGCCATTCTTCACTATGGTTGTAGCACGAATTAGTCAGCTCGACTGGCAAAGAACCACACTCACACAGCTACCAGCGCAAAATAGCAGTTTAACGTTGCCGTGTACACACCATAAGAAGAACTTCAGTGTGCTTAATAAGAAGAGTTAAGAGAACTGGAGATCATTTTTACTAAAAACGTGGTATTCAATCTTAGTTCCCAAGGGTGACATTGCATCTGCATTTGGATTCTTAACTGAGGATGGATGTAGATTTCTATGAGCCACAGTGTTCAGTTACCATTATCAATCGCTAATCAACCTATTAAGCCGACGATTTTGGCAAATTCTACATTGGAAAGACCAACAAGCATGGCTGTTACGTTGAAAAAGAGTGCACATTCTGATTTTAGCGGGCCGCAGTTTCGACTCTCATGAAATAACATTTTTTAATTCTACAAGCAATTTCTCCATGGTTGGATGTTTATCTATGTGCAGCCACAAATAAAATGACAATAGAGTAGTGTTAAAGACTAAAATGACCATAAAAATACATGATGTACTCGTAGTAATGAATAGACTCTAATTCAGCACAAATGTCACAGTTTTCTACAACGCTGTTATGCTGCCAGTGCCAAACATGTGAACAGTACGCGCGCATTCCCGTTAACATTGCGTTTAATCACAATTATTTACATTGGGGTACATACCGTGGACCTCTGAGGATTAGCTATTTCTTTTTTTTAACGTTACCTCCACACTTGGATTGTCTCCTGTATCGTAGAGGCAGTTTACGTACATACATTGTACAAGGACACACATCCAGACCCGGAACAATTATTTGTAGACCATGCAAATGCTTGCTCCGTGATTCGAACCCGCGACTCTTAGCGCAGCAACTCATTGCTAAGCCACTGCGCTACGGTGCTGTCAATTTAGTTAATAAATAAACTTGTATTATATGTAGTTAAAATATACCAATAGTCAAAAATTCGTAATTTTTTTATTACAATTAAAATCCGAATTTGCTGAATTATTAAATATTGAAGTCTTTTTTTAAAGTCCATTTATCTGATATTTCAATAATTTTTTCCCACGGTCAAATATTACACTTAGGGAACGGATGACATCTCTTTATGCCGACTAATTTGTGAACGATCCGTAATCCACTAAACTGATGCATCCGTATCATGTGTACTAACAATATATTTATCAGATGAAATAATCGTCGTAGATTGGATTGTTTTGTTTTGTATCGCTTGTCCACCAATTTTAATAATGTAAATAACTATGATGACTTCATTAGAGCAAAAACGCCTATATGTTACAACCTGAATAAAACTTTAATCTTTTCACATAAATAATATTTAAGTGAATTCAAATTACAATTTATAAACCGACTAGCTGACCAGGCAGACGTTGTTCTGCCCTTTCCGAACGACCATTTGCTTTCCCAAAAAAAACTCCTGAAATTAGCAATAAAAAAATTGAGGGTCACTTATCGGGATAAAAACTATCCTATCTCTCAAGTTGGACCAAACTGCACACAGTCTGCAACATTTTTTTGAAATCAGTTCTATTTGTTGAATACTTACAGCAACACGTGGTGGTTATACTACTAAATTGTAGCTTATATTAAACGTTTGCATTTTTAACATAGCGCCATCTATGATTGATGATGACTGTCAAATAATAAACAAATAATTTTCAATAAAATAATATTGTATTGCGACTATAAATTGAGATGTAAGATATCCTATCTTTTAAGTTGGACCAAACTGCACATTGACCAAAAATTTCATTGAAATCAGTTCAGTAGTTTAGGAGTCCATCGCGGACAAACAACGTGACACGTACTTTTTATATATAAAAGATTACGATTCTTGATTCTCGGAATCGGCTGAACCGATGTAAATTATTTTTTCAACCGACTTCAAACAGGACTCAATTCGTAACCTCATAACTTTTTTCTGGATGAACCGATTTCGATGATTCTTTTTTTTTTGAAAGCTGGTGCTTTACATGTGGTTCCGTATACATTTGATCGAAGTCTGACTAATATATTTTGAGTCATTCTTAATAATTTATATTGAACTCAGTTGTACAAAATTTTTAATTTTAAATTATTAATGAATAGGTTACAACTTCGGGGTGTTCCCATTAAAGTCTTATTTTTTATCCCTGAGGGTGGAATAATAACTTATAAAGATTTTATTGTACCCATTTGAACTTGTTATATTTCTTGGACCCACGTCGAAAAGAAAAAAAATCTTACTTTTAATTATTCCATACACTGTCTTGGCAACGATTTCACAGACTATAGTGTAAAAAATATTTAATTCTTTATTAATTTTCGAAGTCGGTTCTACTTTTTAGTAGGAGTGTAATTATTAATACAAGATGATTAACTCTTTATATGGATACATCGGAAGACAAACCCGATATAAAGGTGATAGATGTTGCTAGACGTATAACTCTATAATCTATTTATCAATAATATACACTACCTCCCACTGTCCAATAGTACAAGTTTCTATCTTTAGAGTGTCTGGAAAAGATATTTTTTTTTAAAAAAATTATCTTTTCCAGACACTGTAAACTGTTTTTTTTTCGAAAGATAAACTATATACTTATTTCAAATAGTTTTAGAGAAAATTCCTATGAAAGACCGACATAGAGGCGGAGACCTAGGTTGCTCCACCAGTGATATCCAATTTGATAATTTTGTTACGAGACAGCGATGACGGTTTTAAATTGAAGCCCACGCGGGCGAAGCCGCATTTAAAGAGCTAGTTATTAATATTTTGCGCCCAAGGCTATTGCACTGACTTTAAAAACTACTGATACAACAAATTGTAGAGTATATAAAAGAATAAGCATTGGTGCCCCGGGCTATTTGCGCCCAAATAAAATCATAAAGACAATCCGACTCCCCCTCTGATTAAGTCAAATTGGGTAATTGCATTTCGAGCAGCGCACCGCTCGCGCCGGAATCATCGATCACGTGATCGGACAGAGAAATTGTGAGCACCGCTTTATATCAACAGATCTGTGAATAAACTCCTAACCTAGCTAACTATTAATATTATCACTATGCTATATCAATACAAATACCTATAGGAATAAGTTTACTTAGTGCTTTAGTCGATTTCGACAATTCGATAAACGCTAGAAAATAAACTAAGAGACGAGAATTTTCTTTTAAATTTGCATTTATATAAGTGTGTTATAGAGGTGTGAAATATATGATATGGGGTTTATTTCCGTATGACTTTCTTATGCATAGTAAAATAAACCGAACGTTTTATTCCTCTGCTATAGTACCCATTTAACTGAGATGTAGGTAACTGAGAGAATTCAGTATTTTTTTAATAACTGGGAATTTAAATCGTATTATTATAGTTATGTCTTACACATCATACTTAGCTGGACAAAATACTATCGTAGCCCGCATTCATCTCCTTGTTTCCAAAAAGGATATTGTAAAACATATTAATAACCTCGATATTTACAAGGGAATGGAGCCATTCCATTCCCACCGTATTGAATTATGATGCATATCTTACTTACCGTTAAAGTTCATATAGGACAATTCCCAATGATCTTGGAAATAGCTCGGGTCATACCTACAAAAAGGGTAATGTACCATCAGTAACTAATTAAACTATCTCTATACTTTGTTAATTTTCTAATTTATTTGGTGCGTTTGTGTGTCCACACTCATCATATTGAATCAACTTTAAACTATTTTTAGCACATTATTACAGGCCGTTCTACAGAAACAAACCTTATTTTTATTTATTGTACACATATCACTGCTGAGCGCTTTCGATAAGTTAAACCATTTCCTATTAGTGGACAAACTTGAAGCTTTGATTTTGATTTGATTGAAAAATTAATTGGTAATTGCTTGCTTGGGTAACTTCATATATAGAAAGAAAATCAGGGCTATGAATGTCAAACTCAAGACGCAGTCTCTGAGGTACCTCAGGGTTCCCATATGGGACCAATATTGTGCCCGCTCTTTATCAATGATGCCACGCGTACGTTTAAAGCAAGCAAAATTACCATATTTGTAGACGACCTAAGGCTCTCGAGAGTTATATAATCTAATTTCGATTAATTGACATCCATATGATGTTAAATCATAGAAAATGCTTCTATAACAAATTTTCTCAAAAAGGAGCCTTGTACTATCATTATATAGTCTTAAAGGGACAATGCTCATAAAAGTAGGTATAACGAGAGATTATACGTTAGTTGGACATTAAGCTTAAATACGATCACATTCCTCATATCAATATGATTGACAAGAACACTGTGCAGATGCTGGGCTTCCTCATACCAAATACTTAAGTTAGCACTAAAATGTTACTCCAATGAATATAAATGTAATTAAAATAAAGTATGATAATATAATTCTTATCAGTTTAATTAAGTGTAGGAATGCACCAATAAAGTACAAACATATTTACAATTGATTAATCATTATTGTTTGCGAGTATAGATAACGCTACTGCCTTTCGACCCGGAACTTTAAATCTAATATTTACAGTGTTGTTCTAATAAATATTGAAGTATGGCACCTTGACCTAGGAATTGTTTGTCGAAGATAGGGTATGATTGTTACTTGGTTCAATTAATTAATTATTGACATATTTGTTTTAGTCTAAATGATCGTGCTAATGATCGAATTTCTAAATATTTTAGTAATTTATAATAGAAGCTCTACATCTAGACACATGGCAGTGCCTTAGTTAAGTTCGGAAAAGAACCACCACATAACTTGCACAATCTTGGGTTAGCTTCCTTTGCGTGGATGAAGTTCCTACCTATTCCATCTGTGGGATTTTGGCTAAAGTGCAAAAGGTCAACTTAAGTACCGCCACTTGGCGCTATTCGATCGCCAAAGACCGGTATGTTAAAAAGCAGGGCAGCATATTACACCCGTACATATATATTATTTTTTATAGGATAGGATGACAAACGAGTACACAATACACCTGATGGTAAGTGATTGCTGTGACCCATAGACATCCACATCTATACTTAATAAAGAATCAAAATGCAGTTGCGTTGTCATCCGTGGGGACTAAGATGGAATGCCTCTTTTCCAGTAAAATGGGTCTCCGGTTCTCTACACTGACTATACGAAACACGCTGCCATTAAGCTGCTATTTTACGCTGGTATTCTGTGAGAGCGTGGTCCTTACCCATATTAAAGAAAAGTAAAAATGTAAATACATGAATGTCTGTTTTATTTTAACTTTAGATATATTATATTAATGTTAATTAAATTATAGCCGAATGATCATTTTAGGGCTTTGATTGAATAATTTTGTGAGCTATGAAGCTTGACTGTCCCGTTGGTCTATTGTTCGCAAGTGCAGATCAACATGTGATTTGAATATCGGTCGGCCAAAAATCAGTTATAGGTTTCTTCTGTCAGAAATTAACAGTAGCATCCTGGAGTTTCAGGAATTCGGCGTTATTTCAACGCGATGCCTCGAAAAACACGCTTATCCGTTGATCTTGCGCCTGACCTTCTTTGGGTCGAGTCGGTTTACCAACCTGGAAGACTCCGAAAGTGAGGGAATGGAGTGTACCTGTGCTTGCCCACACACTCTTACACTTCACTCATGTTTGTACATGGCTAATTTTTGTCCTTGAAACCTTTGGTCTGGAAGACGTCATTTAACTTTGATATTTATAAAATAACAGTCCGAATCATTTTCCACACATTTTCTATCAAAGATTAAATATTAATTTACCTCTTTTGTTTGTTTCAGATAAATGTTCGCTAGCATGTCAAGGATGTAAGTTAAAACTTATTCTTTTTATGATGATTTTAATTTTAATTAAAGTTCAGTGTTGATTGAATAATCAGCGGGGTTAGCCAAGTTGAGTTGACATTTTAAAATCTTATACACGACAATGAGCCTCGAATATATAAGACTGCCCATTGGTCTAATGAACGTAAACGCGGGTGCTGATCATAAGGTCCTGGGTTCGAATCCTCGGACCAAAATCAGTTCTTGGTTTGTCTATCAAAAATCCTCAGTAGCAGCCTGGAGTCGGAAAGTTGGTGGTGTTTTCACCCCCGTGCATCTATAAGGACGTAAAGCCTGATGACGATGTTCGTTAATTATTATGGATGTTTTTCGGTTATTATGATCCAGTGCTGGACTACATATCTACTTGGTGGTAAGTGTTGATGCACCCCTAGATGGGTAAGTCACACTTTCTTAGGGTACTAAAAGCCTAATTTGGCTTGAATACACCCAGATTGTATCGGACGGAAAGACAGACGCCGGCAAACTATTCCACTCCTTTGCTGTACGCATTACAAAAGACGAAGCAAACAAATCGTTTTGTTCGATTACATGGAATATCGACAACAATGGGGTGAAGATCAGCCGACCGTTTGGTGGTCCAAAGGTGTGAAGTGGAGGAAGGAATGAAATCGTGTAGTTCGTGGGCATACTCTTCGGAATGTATTTTTTTAAATAAAATACTAGTAATGTTGACGGCTCCGTGGCGCAGTGGCTTAGCAATCAGTTGTTGCGCTGGGGGCCGCGGGTTCGAATGCCGCACGGAACAAGTATTTGTATGGCCTACAAATAATTGTTCCGGGTCTGGATGTTTGTCCTTGTGCAACTTATGTTTGTAAACTGCCTCCACAACACAGGAGAAAATCCTAGTGTGGGGGTAACGTTTTTTTAAAAACAAAAAAAAAACAAAAAAAAAATGGTATTAAACATTACTAATGTTCCCTTTAACCACTTCTCGGAAGCTTAAAATGCTTGTGGTAGTAGTGGTTCGCGACAGTAGTCGAATGGCGGATTCGAACCCAAGACCTTTGGAGTTCACGGCCTGTGCCCTGCCATTAGGCTACTGACGTATAAGATATATAGAATAACGAGAGGCTGGCTATTCTTTGCTTGTGCTCGATCCCGAAAAGATTGGTTTGGTCCAAATCAACGTCTTTAATAATTTTTTTATAGAATAAGGGTGACAAACGAGCACACAGTCCACCTGATGGTAAGTGGTTGCTGTGGCCCATAGACATCTACGTCTATCCTCGTTTGCGAATCAAAATGCAGATGCGTTGTCACTCGTGAGAACTGAGATGGAATGCCTCATTTCCAGTAAAAAGGGTCTCCGGTTTTCTACACTGACCATACGAAACACAGAAGCATTAAGATGCTATTTTACGCTGGTATTCTGTGAGAGCGTGGTCCTTCCTCTGTCAAGCCGACCCATTCGTGCTACAACTATACTATTAATATAGCTGCCGCATGGCTCTACCACTTATAAAACTATACACGTATAAGTCTCTTAGCACGCCTCTCCTGAGACACTCCATGCTGCTAGGTGGCATTTTACAGCACTTGCCCATATGTGACTGCAGTACTCCATCCATGACCGGAAACCGACCGCACCGGACCGGACCAGACTGAGCGTTTTATACAGGGGTATTTTGCAATATACGCCCAAATATGCAGAGAAGGGCCCTATAACTAATATAGGCGAATAGTGAAGAAAAATTAATAAAACAAAATCTCAAACATTCACTCCCTTTTTATCTTTTAAATTAAGAATTCGTGGTAATCTACATATTTTATAACGCACGCACACATTCGTAAGGGTCGACTGTTACTGGTATAAACTTTTACAAAATATTTTTTTCAACAGCGCCTTCATCGCCGACCTTCTTAAATGGACACACGTACAATTACGGAGTTGACGGAATTGTAGCAATATATGTGACTGGAGCTGAGAAGCAAGAAACTAACGTGAAGCTCTTCGGTCAGGTCTCCGTGACAGCTTTGGGAAACTGTGCCTTAGCGCTGAAGGTCAACGTTTTGACCATAGCCGGACCGGATGGAAAGGTAATTATACAAAAATATGCAAAGAGAAACTGAAGAATTTTCTATATTCATCGTCATCATCACGGTTTACTAAAGTCCACTGCTGAACGTAGGCCTCCCCATAGATTGCCTAGTAGCCATTTAGCTACGATTGGTAAGCGGGTTGGCAAGTTAATTTTTTTAATAGGAGAGGGGGCAAACGAGCATGCGGCTCACCTGATGGTAAGTGACTACCGCCGCCCATGAACAACCGCAACACCAGGGGAATTGCAGGTGCGTTGCCGGCCTTAAAAAAATTACTTTATATTGTTACCAGCAAGATGCTCGGCATTTCCCGTTTCAGTTTCCTTCTGTCTGCGCTTACGACATCCATGGAATATATAGGGTAGTGGATTTTCGTTCACCACGACTATACCGATAATATATTCAACAACGTATAGAAATTTCATTAGTTAGTAACCATCTAAGACGGCTCCGTGGCGCAGTGGCTTAACAATGAGCTGTTGCGCTGGGGGCCGCGGGTTCGAATCCCGCACGGAACAAATATTTGTATGGCCTACAAATAATTTTTCCGGATCTGGATCTGTGTCCTCGTGCAATTTATATTTGTATACTACCTCCACGACACAGGAGAAAATCCTAGTGCGGGGTTAACGTTTTAAAAAAAAAATGAAATGAAAATGATATCAGTTTGTTTTATTTGCATAAAATAAAAGTCCTCGTTTGGACCAATTTTTATTATCCCTAACTTGTGACACTACGTCCGAATTCCAAAAACCAGTCTTATTGTGTGAACAAGTAAGTGAAAGTAGAACTTAAATTGCGCGAATATTTGTTTTAAATTTCTAGGCTAACTTTAAAAAAAAGGATAACCTATAAAGGTATACACACTTCGCAACGCCTATAATCATCGATATATATGCACTACGCACAAGATTTCTCATTCCGAATATTGACTATGTTCAACTGAACTGTACTGCAATCCGTACACTAAACTAAGTATTGCGTAAATTGAAGATTTGTGAATTCCATAAGACAATTATTATTACATTTTATTTAGTAATATGTTTGTTTGTATTAAAAAAATAGTAGTTTATATTAAATTCTTACATATATTTTATATAAGTATTTCATATTAAATTCCTATATTTATTTTATATTAATATCTTATTTTACATCAGTCTTCGCGCATACACGACTCTACTATCTCCCGCGCATGCGCGAAGACACGCACAATTTTTGTTTGGAATAGCTTCTCTTGTGTACATTTAACTCAATGCCTATAATAGCATAATTTAAAAAACTTTTGACTACGCCAGCAACGCTCACCACTGCAGCTTTGGATTATTAGTCTCCTTCGGCGACCAGCTTCAGCCTCTACGCCTCGCATAGGGAAGCTATAAGATTGTTCTGGTAGTTTCCATAGTCGACCCCGTGAGTGATATGGGGGATTCTCTTATGCCACCACTATACAGCTTGTGTGAAAAGTAAGGGTAAATTTTACAATTACATTTTTTGTCCATTTAGAAACACCCCACCCCGGCCGGCATCGACAAAGTGGTGCGCTTCAGTCTTCAAGATGGCCGCGTTGGACCTGAAATCTGCGCAGAGGAAGGTGACACGAGGCGCTCGCTTAACATTAAGAGAGCCATCATTTCCTTGCTCCAAACCGAACAGAAGCCTTCTACTCAGGTAGAAATACTTTATACAAACAAAATAAGTAATCATAATTACCATGAAAGCTTTTTAATAATCGTATATCTAAAGTTTCATCGCATTAATTGCGAGGATTGGTCTTGAAACTCAAAACCTCTCAATTCACACAACTATCATTCTACGATATTCTTTTTTATTTTATTCAGTAACACTATAGTACCTAACTATTTTTTAGAATATAGATGACAAACCTGATGCTGAGAACCATAGTCACCTACACTATTCTCGATTAAGTATCAAAATGCAGAATGCGTTGCCGGCTCTGAGGACATGCTGGCTGTCTCTCTGCTGGAGTGTCTCGTTTCCAGTAAAAAGAGCCACTGGTTCTCAATCTACATTCACAATGAAATATTTTTATTCGCAAACGAGGATAAATGTAGATGTCTATGGGCCACAGCAATCACTTACCATCAGGTGGACTGTGTGCTCGTTTGTCACCCTATCCTATAAAAAAGAGATTCAAGCTGATATTTTTTGGTATTCTGAGACGTGGGTATTCTGAGAAAGCATGGTCAAGCTGATCCGTTGATGTTACAACAATAATATAGCTGCAAGGTAGTTCTACCACCAACTTAACTATATGATATGTAACAATGTTGATCAGACCGGTTTTCGATCACGGTGACCCGTCTTAGCGGAGACTAGCCATCTGCGCGGGACAGAATTATAGTGCTCGAGTTTATGCGCATTCAAAAGTGCACTCTCTATTCCATCACTCTCATAGTCCGATGGGACGGTAACCGACACGACCGGAGAGAGACGCAGGGTCTACGGCTTCAAGTGCTTTACAAAGCATGGGGGTGAAACAAGATAACCGATTTTGGCCCGACCTGGGATTTGAACCCGGGATCTCGTGATCAGCAACCACATTTACGATTAGTAGACGAACGAAACAATCGCTGGTCTAATGGTCGTCGTCTTTTTTATTTTTGTCATTCATTTAATATGTATGATAAAAATAAAAAATAAAACTATAACCTGAAAACAGTTTTACGACATTTATAGTTCCTTTATAATAAACTTTGCTTGATAACATGTTATAAAATATCTTTATGCACAGACGGACGTATTTGGCACCTGCTTCACCGAGGTCTCTTCGTCTCAAGAAGGTAGTGCTACCCTGGTCCACCGTAGCCGTGATCTCTCTCGCTGTGCTCACCGAGAACAAGGCAGAAATGACTTCTTGACTGCCGTATACAACCCTACAGCTGTAAGTTTATTACATTTTAAAGGGCTTAATAGTTTTTATTTCAAAATAGCTGGTACCCAGCGCGTTGCTGCCACAGAAAAAATAATTGTCGAAATATCGTTTTAAATTTAGAAGAGTTATGTTGTTTAATTATTTTTTTTAATTAGGAATGATAATACAAACATTGAAGTTGAGTGATGTGTAACTTTCAAATAAATTTATCGGTACGATACGTACGCCATCTATTGTAAGTTAGTTGTAATATGCCTATAATCTTCTCACAAAAATGTAAGTAATAAGTTGACAAAGTCTTAGCGCAACTGTATGAACGGTATGGCAGCGCATAAGACACGAACAAACAAAAATTATTTTTTATATATTAGATTATTCTGGATCTAAGGACAATCATAGTTTCAAATCCGATAATATATATTCTATTATGTTTAGCTGACAGCGCGACAGCAAAGATAGGGTTATGTTTTTTGCGCGTGTCTAAAAACATGTGAGATTTTTATACCCTCTAGTCATCCCACAGCTAGATGAATTTTAATCAATCATATGTTCATCGATTCGTTCTAACCGTGAAATTATAGGCTAGGTTTGTTGTTATTATCTCTTAACCAACTTCGAAAAAGGAGGAGTTACTTAATTCGACTGTTTTTTTCTTTTATTTTAGGTGTGATACCTCAGAACTTTTTATTAATGAACCAATTTTGATGAATATTTTTTTTATTTGGTAGCTGGTGTTTCTCATGTGGTCTCCTTAATAATGAGCGTATTTAATTGACTTCGACTACATTGATGATGTTCTCATTTGATATTGAAGATTTTGTACAACATTTTTAATTTTACCTCTTGTCAGTTAAACATTTTATACGCAGTCGGATTTTTATTGTTAGTTGTAATTTACTTTATATTAAATTAGATATGTGTTTTAACCAGGAAATCAAGGACACACAGGTGCTTCAATCGACTTTGAATGTGGAATCGAAGGTCAATAACGGTGTACCAGAGAAAGTGTCTGCTACTGAACAATATCTCTACAAACCTTTCTCAGTTGGAGAGATTGGAGCTCGCGCTGTAGTCAACAACAGGCTTACTTTACTTGGAACCACACAAGGCGATGCAAACCAAGGTAAAAATAATATATGTAAATGAAGTTGTTTTACTTTGACGGCTCCGCGGCGCAGTGGCTTAGCAATTAGTTGCTTGCGCTGGGGGGCGCGGGTTCGAATCCCGCACGGAACAAGTATTCGTATGGTCTACAAATAATTGTTCCGGGTCTGGATGTTTGTCCTTGTGCAATTTGTGTTTGTAAACTGCCTCCACGATACAGGAGAAAATCCTAGTGTAGGGGTAACGTTTTAAAAAAAATAACAAAAATCATACAAGTTTAATAATGTAGTAAAAAAGTAGAAGAAAATTCAACAAGAATAGTTTATCAAACTCGAAAATTCCACATAAAACCATAACATATAGTTTAATAAATCACCACAGTCAGTAATTCATTCTTGAAACAATGTATACGCTATTACAACAAAGTCCCAGAAAATATACGAGGTATCTCTATTACCAAGTTTAAATATTTAATTAAACAAAAGCTGTATAAAAAGGGTTATTATGATATAATTTAATACATGGTTCATAATAACCCCTGGGAATGAGGTGGTCACTTTCAAGCTGTTTCTAAAATAAATTTTGTAAATAGTTTGTAATCAATTATATTGCAAAATTTATTTATTTTAAAAAAGTCCCGCTCGTGTTCTTGCTGGTTTTTTCCGGGACAGAGGATTTTTTTCGAACCAGTGGTCAAGTAGAAAAGACTTTCAATAAGAATTACTCGTAATCAATATTGAATAAAAAATTCTTCTATTCTATTCTATCATAATGAACTCCTCTGCAGGTGACTGTCCCGAAAGTCGTACCATCATTTTCGAGAACCCACATGGAGCCGTTTCCGAAACGAGCAACTTAAAGAATGTACTTGCTGTTCTCAAGGACACCGCCAAATCTTTAAGCGTGGAAGCTTCCAGTAAATCTGCAGGAAAATTCGCTCAACTTATCAGGGTAATGAGACTATTATATAATTCATGTTTGTTAAAAATAAGTTTAATATATTATAATTGAATAAGTAACTAATTTAAATATTTACTATAATTTTAGGTCATGCGTAATACAAACAAGGATGATTTAATGAAACTTTACTCTCAAGTCAAAGGCAATAGCTTGGAAAAGTAAGTGTTATATTATTTTAAATTGAAATAAACTGTGAAATACATTTATGGTACATGATAATAGTTACAATGTTTTGTATAATTTAATTAAAATCAGTTATCTATACAAATAAATTAAATTGAAGTGTCTGTTTGTAATGTAAAAATAACGGCTTTTTACTAAATGCAAATGAAAGTATATACGATACTAATAACAAAAACAAAACTATTAAAAATTTTGTCTGTCTGTCGGTCTGTCTGTCTGTTTGTTCCGGCTAATCTCTGAAATGGCTGGGCCGATTTTGACAGGACTTTCATCGACTGATACCTGATGTTATAAGGAGTAACTTAGGCTACCTTTATTTTAGAAAAAGAATAGAGCTCCGCGCCAAATAATTAAAACTCTATATTATACGCGGGTGCAGTCGCGGGTATATATATATATATATATATATATATATATATATATATATATATATATATATATATTACTATTTATTTATCGTTCTGTGATGTCTATTTCTTGCAGACGCGTTTTCTTGGATGGTCTCCTCCGTGCCGGCACAGGTTACAGCATTGAAGCCTCTATACAGATACTCAAGGGTAAACAATTATCTGAACTTGAAGAAAAACTTGTTTTCCTTTCACTTGGAAACGCGAGACATGTTAACGATGAGGCGGTTAAAGCAGCTGCTGTAAGTGTTTATATTTCAGTACAGTATATATTTGATAATTTCATTTAATTAAAGATTTAAATAAAATTCTTTGTACAATTTTTTTATAATTTGTTATTATTTAAATTAATTAATACTTTTTCTCCTACTAGACCATTTTGGATAGATCTAATCTTCCCAAAGAAGTATATTTGGGCGTCGGAGCACTGGCGGGTGCTTACTGCAGGGATCACAACTGTCATACAACCAAATCTGAAGGCATTGTAGCGCTGAGCAAAAAGCTGGCTTCCAAAATGCAAAACTGTAAGCCGAGGAACAAGGTGGAGGAGGATTATGTAAGTAGTATTTTATAAGTGGTGGAGCCATGCTGCAGCTATATTAGTAATATAGTTGTAGCACGAATGGGTCGGCTCGACCGGGGAAGGATCACGCTCTCAGAAAATACCAGCGTAAAATGGCATCTTGACACTGCCGTGTTTCGTATGGTGAGTGTAGCGAATCAGAGACCCTTTTTACTGGAAACGAGGCATTCCATTTTAGTCCTCACGGGTGACAACGCATCTGCATTTTGTTAGAAGTAGATGTCTATGGGCCACAGCAACCACTTACCGTCAGGTCGACTGTGTGCTCGTTTGTCACCCTATCCTATATAAAAAAGTATTTGTTATAACTGTTTTTAAATTCTAGATATAACAAGTATGATACTTGAATTAAATTCATCAGTTTCAACGACGTTTTTATTAAAATCCATTGTAAAATTATCTAAATTATACAATGTGCCCGTCCGACCAATACGACTTATTTGGCTTTTATTCTTAACTGTGTGTGTCATTACAGCATTATAATTTATACATACTGTTCTTCTATTCATTGTCTAATTTATATATACCTTCCCTATTCGCCATTCGTTATAAACGACGGTTCTTTGCGAAAAGATTTTGTCTGGAAGAAATCACTTTCAGAGCGATAAGACCACCTATTGCCCTTCTATAATTTATTTCATTTTGTGTTTCATTTTAATAATATGTATTGGTGTACACAAATAATTGATTGAACGTTTATTATGTATATAAAAAACTGAGCTAAAAATTCTAATAGAACAGAAGATTTTTTTTTACAATGTGAAACGTGGAAGAGCCATGCTGCAGCTATATTAATAGTATAGTTATAGCACGAATGGGTCGGCTTGACCGGGGAAGGACCATGCTCTCACAGAATACCAGCGTAAAATAGCAGCTTAACGCTGCTGTGTTTCGTATGGTGAGTGCAGAGAACCGGAGACCCTTTTTACTCGAAACGAGGCATTCCATCTTAGTCCTCACGGGTGACAACGCATCTGCATTTTGATTCGTAATACAAGATAGGTGTAGATGTCTATGGGCCACAGCAACCACTTACCATCAGGTGGACTGTGTGCTCGTTTGTCACCCTTATACTATAAAAAAACGACATATTTCAGGTTGTCGCTGTTTTGAAAGGTATTAGGAATATTAAACATCTGGAGAACAATATCATCGACAAGCTTGTACACTGCGCGGCAGATGACAGTGTTAAAGCAAGAGTGCGAGTTGCGGCACTTGAAGCATTCCTGGCAGATCCCTGCTCCGCTAAGGTAATTGAACATATTTTTTTCCTAGTTTATAACAAAATACGCACATATAATTACACAGAACATATGTAATTGATTAAACAGTAATAGTAGAAATGGAAAATATCATCTATCCATATAAATAAAATTGAAGAGTCTGTCTGTAATACTGAAATACTTGGCTTTTATAAAGCGCTGTGGGCCGCGGGTTCGAATCCCGCACGGAACAAGTATTTGTATGGCCTACAAATAATTTTTGTGCAATTTGTGTTTATAAACTGCCTCTACGATACAGGAGAAAATAATAGTGTGGGGGTAACGTTTAAAAAAAATAAAGATAAAGATTTTCATGCTTCTAAAACCTTAATAACCATTATTAAAATGTTTGTCCATCTATATGCCTGTCTGTCTATCCGGACTAATCTTCGGAATGGCTGACCCGATTGTAATGAAACTTATAAATAAATAGAGAGCAATGGCAGAAGTGCTCGAGGCTATACTTTAATCCGAATAACCTGGAAATTTATAAGAACGACGAATAACTTTATTTTTTTTTAATTTAAGGAACCCACTCAATCGAATTGCTAGTTTTAAAATGATACTATTTAAATAAATATTTTACAGATTAAGACCACAGCCTTGGATTTGATGAAGAAGAGGAATTTGGACTCAGAAATTCGCATCAAAGCATATTTAGCTGTGATAGGCTGTCCTTGTGGAAAGTCTGCCAATGAAATAAAGAACCTCTTAGATTCCGAGCCAGTCCACCAAGGTAAGACAACTAGGTTCAAAATTATTGACTTATGTACTATATTATGTATTATATTGATCAATAAAATATCATATACATCATTACATCATTATTAAATAAACCTAGCAAGCTAACAGCGTAGCAAAGTGGCGAAGCAACCAGTTTTTTAGCGGTTTCCAACGGAAAAAATTTTTTCAAAATAGGAGGTTCAGATGCCTGGGTGATCAGTAATCGATTGCTGAAAACAGAATTTGAAAATTCGAAACAATTCTCGAGATAATCGTGGGACAGACGGACAGACGGACGGACAGACGGACAGACGGACAGACGGACAGACATCGTGAAATCAATAAGTGACTTCGCAAGCTTCGCCACTTAATAATTACAATATAAAATGTGAAATAATTTTATTATATTATATTAAATGAAATTCTTATTGTTTAAAAATATGTAAAATTAAAGTAAAGTTGCAGCCTATTTACGTCCCACTGCTGGGCACGGGCCTCCTATCATTTCTGAGAGGGTTATAGGGTAAGGAAATGTCCGCCGCGCTGCCCCAATGCGCGTTGACGAACTTCACATGTCTTCGAAATATTTTTTTCTTATTCTATATATAAATATTTTTTATCTCAGACATACAGGTTTCCTCACGATGTTTTCCTTCACCGCCGAGCACGTGGTAAATCAGCACTTAAAATTGCAATTAACAATTTCATTGTTGCCGGCGGGGATTGAACCCGGGTTGCTCGAGTACTATGAAGCTTACAGCGCGCGCTAACTATCTGAGCTACCACGGCTCAGCGCTAACCATCTGAGCTACCATGGCTCAAAAACATGTACACATATATATATATATATATATATATATATATATATATATATATATTTGACAAGTTATTTTGACGCCATTTATTAGCATTCCCTTCTAAAACCCGATAGTCTCACAAACGTTCAGAACCGGAAAAGTTGAAAAGAGTATGAAATACAAATATTTTTTCAATGCGGTTCTCGAACCCTAAAAATGTTGAAAGCCTGCAATGGAAGCCAAGCACAGCTGGAGCTACTGTGTGACCGTAATTTACATTGACTTTTTTTATTTAGTAGCTTTGCCATCTACTACTAATACTACAGCCCATCACAAGTCCACTGCTGAACATGGGCCGCCCCCATAGAATGACACAAAGTAAGTACCTGAGCCACCAGCATTTATCGACTGCCTGCGTGTTTCATCAGGTGGTCACTATATTTAGTGGGGTATTCCTAAAACTACGCCAGTACGAGGCAGCCAGCTTTACCTTCATTTGTTTTAAAAATATTCCAGCTAATAACATAACATAAAATTTCAGTTGGCCGTTTCATATCAACATCATTGCGTAATATTCGATCCTCGTCAAACCCTGATAAACGTCTTGCTAAGCTCCATTATGGCCAAATTGGAACACCGAACAAATTTAATGTCGACGACAGGTATGTATATCCGCTTTATAATAAACCTTTTAAATATGCACAATGAGGGTTGTCATCTGTCCGGCTATAGCCGGACATGTTTGGCACTTCCGGGTTATGTCCGGCCAAATTTATGTGTCCGGACTGTCCGGCTTATGTTATGATTTTTGGTAGTGTAACGCATTGCACGCATCACTTGCAGAATAAATAAATAAGTAACGTATACACTTGAAACTGTGCTGTGATTGATTAATAAACAATTAACGTATGTAACGGAGTATTTGAGGTTTTTTTCTTGGGGAGTTGGAGTTGGTGAGTTTTTTGGCTGCATGGCCTAAGAATGGTATGTTTGGCTAAAAATTACTGTACGGCTTTTAGGGCCAAGAGTCCGGCTTTTTGGAGCGCCGAGTCCGGCTTTTTCATTTTAGGAGATGGTAACTCTATGTACAATATCAAAAAAATATAATTAATCGTAACTGTATATTTCTAGGAAATATTCTTTCAACCGAGAGGCATCATTTAACGTTGACGCACTGGGTGCTGGAGGAAACTTGGAACAGACTGTAATCTATTCTCAGGACTCGTTTTTGCCCCGCTCCGCTAGCCTTAATTTAACAGCTGAAGTTTTCGGACACAATCTGAACATTCTCGAGGTAATATCCCATGAACAAAAAAGTAAACATAATCAAACAGGCTTTAGCCTGCAACAATAAAAAATTATAACATATTTAAACAGAATGCAGTTATTGATTATACATAAACACTCACGCCTGTCATCCAGAGGGGTAGGCAGAGACTATGGACTTCCATTTGGCACGATCCTGACACACCTATCTCGCTTCCTACACATCCATATACCTACGCATACACTCTCGTCGGTTATAGGTACTCTTAATTTGCCCCATTTTCAATATATCGCCAATTTGGTCGATAAAATTTCGCCTAAGGCGTCCCTTACCGACTTTGCCGTTCACCTCTGCAACATAAATTTGCTTTGTCCCTCTTTCCTCATTCATTCTTCCTACCTGACCAAACAACCGAAGCATTCCTTTCTTAATCCTGGTCACAATATCATCTTGCAAACCACACTTCTCTCTTATCAAACAATTTCTCACTCTGTCATTCAGATTATATATTATATAAATAAAAATCTATTTTGATTAATTAACGATCAGCATTAATTTTATTCTTTAAGATTGGTGGTCGTCAAGGTAATCTTGATCGTGTGATTGAGCATTTCCTCGGTCCTAAAGGCTTCCTTCGTACACAAAAGCCACAAGAAATATATGACAAACTAGTCGAACGGATGGAGAAGTCAAAACAGAAGGTCGAAAAGGGCTTGGGGAGACGTCGTCGCTCGATCAAAACTGAAGTTGATAACTTTGACAAAAAAGTAAGTAACTTAGTCATTGATTTAGAAAAATAATATTGTGCATTATAATTATATATTGCTGAATATATTATTTAAAAGAAATAAAAAAATACATAGGTACCATTATTTTTAATATTTCTTTTCTGTTTACATATTGCTTACATTTAATGATTTATTTCAGATTAAGACCGAATCAGTGCCCTATAATGACGAGTTAGACCTGGACATTTATCTAAAGCTGTTCGGCACAGATGCCGTATTTCTGTCCCTAGGGGATGATAAAGGATTTAATTTTGACAACTTATTAGATCAACTAATTAGCATACTGCATAATGGTATGAACAAAGTTAAAAATTTCCAGGTAAGGACCATAATAAAATTGATTTTTACTCTAATTAAGAAGTACGTAGTTTTCTCTAATTTTACCCCGATTATTTTGCATTTGCAGATACTACTTAATATTATAAGTATTTATAAGTTTTATTTCGGAAAACATAAAAAGCATTTTAAAGTATTCAACACACTACAGTATATATATTGTAAATCAATTTACTATTTTAATAACACATAAATAAATTTGCAGAACGAATTCCGCGGCCATCTTCTTTTCTTGGATGCCGAACTAGCCTACCCAACTTCCACTGGTCTCACACTTAAACTCGACCTCGTCGGTGCTGCTACTGGCCGTGTGGATATTGGAACCAATGTTGACATCCGGCAATGCCTCCGAAATCCGGAAAATGCAAAAGTTGACATCAAACTGATTCCTTCCACCGATATTGAGATAGCCGGTGTTATGATGGTTGACGCAGATGCTATCGGTGCCGGTCTCAAAGTGGTTACTAACTTGCATTCTTCAACTGGTGGCCATCTTATAGCCAAGGTAATTTTTCTAAACCATATATAACATGTTAAGTATTGTTACGATTTCTATAAATATACGAAGTATTGGACATTGGATGGAGTAAATACATTTTTGGGGCCAAACTTTGTGAATCTTTCATTTTCACTTTCTTCGACGAGTCAATGTTAAGTAGCTAATAGGCTAATCTGTTTTCAAAAGTCATTATTCAAAAATGTTAATGAATACCGTCATGTTGTATTTCAAGATGATTGAGAACGGCCAAGGTTTCGACATCCAATTCGGTCTGCCGGTTGAAAAGCAAGAAATACTTGTTGCCTCCAACGAACTGGTGTACTTTTACGCAGAAAAAGGACAAATGGAAGTCATAACCCCCGTGAAGGTAGACGCCAATACCAAAGAGTACAAGGGATGCTTTGATCAACTTTCAGACGTCATTGGCCTCACTTTGTGCGGAGAAGTGTCTGTACCCTTCTCTGTCTCCGGTAAGTTTCTTGTGCATAATTTAGCAAAATGTAAAAAGAAAAATATGCACTAACAATATTACTAGACAAATTGTCTCGTGTCTTCAACACTAAAAACGTTTGAAATTTATACTAGGTAGCGGAAAGTTAAATTAATTTTTTTATTTTAGAAACTGCAAAAATTTTTAAAAAACTTTTATTTAGTAACTAATTATTAAAAAATATTTTTCGAAAAACAGGACCCGAAGCTCAATCATCCATTTCGAAATTCATGGCTCGCTACCCGATTACTGGACCTGCGAAAGTCAAATTAATATTGGAAAAGAATAACCTAAGAGGGTACCATATTAAAGGTGTATTACGCAAAGATTTAAGAGCTGGAAAATATGGAATCGAACTACTCTTTGATGCAGAAGGTATATTTTACATAGAAATTTCAATTAATATTATACTCTTCTTACAACATGGAATTTACATTTACATTTTGGAATTATTTTTTTAGGCTGTAAAACTGGTCGTATACAATTTAATGCTGACGCACTTGTATCGGATGGTGAGAAATCAGTGAAGTTAGCTCTGGACTCACCCTTCAAGGTTCTTGCTGGTGAGGTAGCCCTTTACACGAAACCAAACAGGGAATATGCACTTCTAGCCAAAGCCAAAATAGACGCTGCTGAATATTACGGCAGGTTAGGATTTGATGTGCATAGAGAAGGCTCGAACACTATCTACAAGCCTGTCTTAGAGTATCAGGTACCTAATAACAAAGGAAAACAAGTTGTCAAAATAGACGGGCAAATCACTCATGACATGAAACAGAGCCAAATCTCATGGAATTTGAGAAATATCAACGCTGTCTTCTTCCAATCTAACGACCCACTTGACCTCAATGGATATTACAAATCTCTAAATAACGGATTTGATTTGGATGTAAAGGGTAAAATGGGTCAACATACCCTGCTGCTTCTTGCTTCCATGAATAATGCAGATTTTAAACTAGAATTCCAAAACTCTTTAAATCCTTATATCAACTTCAAAATGAATGGTCACTTCGAAAATACTAACGGGGTAAGTTGTATAAAATATTATATCAAACCCAATCTTCTCTACGAACGTGGTTTTATTATAAAATAAATAAATTGATTTCAGGTTGTTCACAACGATTTCGATCTGTGGTACAGTGGAGATCTTCGCAACTCTCAAAATCGTGTCACCTTCAACCAGTTCTACAAACGTCATGATGATGAAAAAGGATTTACGATCATCTCAAAGAATAAATGTAAGGAACATTCCAATTTTTATAAGTCATATTACACCACATCAGCCTTTATTTTAATTCTACTACCGAACATTGACTTTTACGAGACTTAATCAGTTTGCAAACATTACTTGCATATTTGGCCATTATCACCATGTCGGTTAACGAGCTTGTTAATGCAATGCTTCTACATAATTAAGGCGATTCTTTAGATGATAACCTCTTATTTGTAATATTGATTTCCATCACAAAACTGTGAAATTTAGGTTCATTGTTATTTCTTACCATAATTCGATCAACAGAGCTTAGTTCGTTAAACACTAGGGTTTTTTTATAGAATAAGGGGGGCAAATAAGGGGACCACCTGATAGTAAGTGGATGCTGCGGCCTTTAGACATCTACGTATCCTCGATTAAGAATCAAAATGCAGATGGGTTGCCACCCATAAGGGCTAAGATGGAATGCCTCGTTTCGTCTTCTTCTTCGTCTCAACACTCACCATACAAAACAGAGCGGCATTGAGCTGCTACTTTACGCCGGCATTCTGTGAGGGCGTGGTCCTTCCCCGATAGAGCCACGCAATCCATTCTGACCTACGGTTTTTTTCTATTTGGAGAGCAGCCAAAATTTTGGGGGAAAAATATAGTCACTCCGACATTCTTTTTAGTAAGAATGGCCACTGGATTTCTTTAAATTAATGTAGTATTTTCTTCAATTCATTAAACAATAAAGAATGTGCACATAATTGTAATAAGTGTTGATGATATCTCTTACCATACCCATAAACAGTTGCCTTTCATGGAAACTAGGATCGCAGCTAAATGAATGTATTTCGAAATTACGCAGTTTAATAACGACAAAGGACCAAAACAAAAAAAATCTTTTTTGAAGTGAAATCTTCTTTAGAATCTTTGTGATTTGAAACTGGATGAAACGAAAAATATGAAAAAATTCTATAGAATTTTAACTGTGAGAGAATGAGATATATTTCATATTTTAGTTAACATAAGCCACTCGTGTCATTAGTTCAAATTGAAACTTGTAGTCTATATAATATGCAATGTAATATATTATATTAAATAAAATTAAAAAATAAATAAATTTGGTAACAATATTATAATAAATAAACCCTACAATTATCCTACAGCTGATACTCTGCATTCATCTCATTCTCTCGAAGTGAAACATTATTTAAATAAAACTAATTTTACGGATTTTATCGCGTATATTAACTTATTTTATATTCCCGACGTTTTGAGCACTTTCCAGCACTTATGGTCACGGGGGGGACTGAGGTGTATGAGGTCCCAATGTCATAGTTAACCACGGCTACCTCCACATTAAAAATTATAATTTTTTTCCGATCTACGCAGTATGAACTTACAGTATCTTGAAGTCTTACAGTTGTATGCTTGGGTTGGGATTTAATTTTATGAATTATGGGATCCCAAGCAGATGGTAGCACCAAGCCATCTTCACTATTATAAATCAAAAAACATCCTAATTTCAATTTAGGATGTTTTTTGATTTCAATAGCCTCGCGAATCATCTTTGGAAGGAATCGGTGTTCTTTAGCAAGATTTCTGGTCTATCAAATCTAATTTAGTGACGGGGGCGATCCTGTACTTGTACGTACGACTGTAATCATACGTGTCACATCGTTACTAGACAATAATATAATAGTAGTTGATATATAAATTTAATTCTATATTTAAGCATCATGTCAATCAAAAAAAGACATCCGAATTTATATACATATATATATATATTTATATAATATTTATTGCAGTTGAAATTCACTGTCTACCATTAAGAGTTAAAGCAGAAATTCAAATGGACGGCGGAAGGGTAAATATGGAACTAGAGGGTCAATATATCGACAAAAAGGCCGAACTAGAACTAGAAGCAAGGACTTTCATTAAGAAAGCTGGAGATTACAGTTACAAATTGAAGGCAGAGTTCGACCGTCAAGGCTTAGAGGCATTTGCGAAACGAGATATTATTTCTGCTGATAAATCTAATTTCGAAAATTACATTGTTATTAAAGGCATTGGAAAGTATGAATTGTCTGGAGTAGTATTGCACAAAAACAAGGCCAATGATATGAACATTGGTGCTATTGGACACCTGAAAGTCTCTGGTGGTGGAAAGAACGAAGATATTAAGTAAGTAGTTCAAATAATATAAAATTTTCATTCATTTGTAAATCTACCTTAGGTACAGGTTCCGTATTAAAAAAATCTCTACTTGACCATGTTCTTGATCTAATCAGAATTAAAAAAAATATTTTTAAGTTATAGTAGTTTTAGGTTTATATAAGAAAGTTTCATTTTTAGATTTACATTAAATACGAGCGCATTAAGTTTCACAATAAAGCATTTTCAGTTCAGCTTATTCAATGAATTTCTTTATTACTAGGTTTGATTTTGGCGTTATTGAAAACACCAATCTCTACTCCTCGCACGCTAAACTGTCTTCAAACAAAGGCGAATTCTTGGACTACTTGCTTAAAATTAACCGTGGAGCCAATGCCAGTGGCCAACTGAAATTCATTCTGAAGGATGCTATCTCCGCTAATGGGCAATTCAAGGTTACAGACAACGACGGCAAAGGCAACGGAATGATCATCGTTGATTTCCAAAAGGTACGTCCGGTATTTGTCACACATATGTTATGTTTTTTAGTATTTTTTTTATTTGAATTGTATAATTATATAATTAACTGTTAATATATATATATATATATATATATATATATATATATATATATATATGCTATTGTTGTCAGTAAAACTTTATTTTATAATTTTGTTTGACACTTGTACTTGTTTCACTTATATTTCAATTTATTAAATTAGAAAACCAACCGGTGAATACATTAAAATATAATAAAAACAAGTACATACTCGTATAATATATGTCAATCTGTATATGTCAGCTATATGCGTAAGTTTTTTAATGGTAATCGTAAAATTTTATTTATTACATTTTTTGTCTCCTTCTGTTTAGACGCAACGTAAAATAAAAGGTGATGTTAAGTTCGTTGTAAAAGAGCCCGTTTACAATTCCGAAATTGACTTGTTCCTCAATTACGAAAAGGACAATAATGACAAACTTCATATCATGACGAATAACAAATTCACGAACGGCAAGCTCGATTCCAAGTAAGTATAACACAAATAACGATTCGTCGAATTTTATGTACAATCATTCAGAATGTAGGTAATGTTTCTTAGTTTTATGTTCTTTTAATCATAACATGTGTTCAGTGGCTCAGGACCGTGCTTTGTGGCATTCTTTGGGGGAAGCCTATGTTCAGCAGTGGACTTGAGAAGGGCTGTAATGATGAAAAAAAATGATGAATCATAACATAACTCATAACGCCTTCACAGATTGGTACAAAGCGTGGTTCTGAACCACCTACACCCATCAATGCCCTGCACATTCCGTCGATTTATTACTCGAGTACATTGTTTCCTCACCGGTATTGTGTTCCACAAGCTATGTGGCCAGATTTCTTCAATGGTGATACCTATTTCTGGATTTCTCACACATAATTTGTTACAGATAACATGTGATTACTAAAAAATGTTGTATTGCAATTTCCTTTATTCAATTCAGCCAAGTTTACTACGAGTCACAACTTATCGGTATAGATTATCGGACTTGACATGAAATTTCACTCAATTAACGTGACGATGTAGTTCAAGACCTACCACCAACCAACTCTTTCTGTTGATCCTGGCGTAAATTAATACTGAGGCAATTTTATGCAAAATTATGAAGACATCGCGGAATCTTTATAAATTTATTTAATTGTTTTTAGGAATAAGGTTGAGTATGCTGGTAAGAAATTCGAAATTAACGTTCTACAAGATGGATCACTTCTTGGCGATTACAAAACTCATTCTAATGTTGAAGTTGTACTTCCTACTGAGAGGTGTCTCAACTTGAAGTTTAACAGAGACATCACTGACAAGGACAGCGTAAGTTTTTACTATTTTGAATTTCAATTAAATTTAGAATAGTCGAATCGATAGGAGAAGGACATCGCACTAATACCAGCGTGATAATAGTAATTTAAGACTGTTGCCTTTCATATAGTAAATGCCGAGAACCAGAAACCCTTTCTATTTATCGTCGTTTTAGTTTTGAACCGACGAAAAAACTTTCTATGGACTGAAGCCTCCTTTCACAATCAGGTTGACTGTGTGCTCGTTTGTCACACTTACTTCGATATAAAAAACGTCAGTTTATTTCTAAACCAAATATTTTATTAAATAAATGTTTGACACTTATTTGTTAAGTGTAGCTTCGATTAAATTTTGTAAACAGTTGATTTTACATGATTTTTATATACTTGATCTTAAAACACAAAATAAAACATTATTTTTCCAATACAGACACTAAACGGACATGCCGAACTCAGTTTATCAGACGCCGAGAAGCGCGGAGGACCGGCTTCAATAATCACTTATAAGGGAAAACTTATTAACACTAACTATGATAAGGAAACTTTAGACTACGAAGGTCAAATTGAATTGAAACTTAGGAATGGCAAACAACTTCAAAATTCCTTCACTTTTAAGAATATTCCATTAGGAGATGATAAATTCAAATTTGACGTCAAGGTAAGTCCTGAATACAAAATCCATATAATATTATTAAATATTAATTAATATCGAACAAACGGATAGTTCTGTCTGTTTGATATTTTTATTATTTAAAATTAGTTATGTAAGTGGAAGCGTCTTCTACAAAGATATTTACAGTGTAGCACGAATCGTGGCGGTAAAAAAAAATTAATTCATACAAGAATATCTGCAGATTTATGTCGTGAAGCAATTTCATATTTTATTTTATTTATTTATCCATGTCATACATTACATTTATTAATTACATATTATATTACAGTACAATCATAAGTTTGTAGAAACGTTACCGTATGCCGGTATTGCCGACAATAATAAATGTTAGGGTAAAAGACGTTTAAGTAGTAGTAGTAGTAATAATACCTATATATTTAATTCTCTTTGGTTAGGGTTAAGTAAAACATTACACTTATTGACCTGCTATTGCAGGATGCGTTGCTCATGGATGGTATATACAAGACGTTTGTTATACATATTATTAGTTATACATATTATGCATAGCAATCATCATCAAGTCAAGCACAAATACTTACTTTACAGATTGATGTCAATGGCAATCTCATACCAAAACCGGCAACATTAACAGCAAGTTCAACTTACAGTGATAACGACTTATTTGACGATAAATACAGGCTCAAGGCTTACTACGGCGATAATATGGGAGTCGAGTTGGTTGGTGACTGGACATTCAAGACTGAGGGTGGAGTCAAAAAGTAAGTCTCTAAAACAATTTAAATGTCTTCGTTAAAATTGATTCGAAGTCATGGAGACAAAAAGTTTTTTTTTTAATATTATTCTAAGCCAGCGCTTAACTACAATCCCACCCATAAGTGGTGATGTAGCCTAACATGGCGAAGCGCATTGACTTAAGAAAAGCCTATTCACTCTTGCCTTTGAGACACTCACACTGTAATCGAATGGGAAGACAGATGCTGGCAACTTATTCCACTCTTTTGATGTACGCATGATGAACGACGTAGCAAACCGTTTGGTTCGAATGCGTGGTAAGTCATCAACGATAGTGGAGACTGGCCAAATTTCTGGTTATCCGATGGTGAATGTTTCCGCGTGCTTAGTATTTTTGCCTAATTTTTGTTTTCATATTGAACGCAGTCTTATGCTGAAAACCTTCTCGCTCACCCCTTCCCGTTCATCTCATCGCATAGTCTATTAATATTGTTAATAGGTTTATCTTCGCGAGTTACACAGATTCAGGCCAACTGGGTTGTAAAAACTTTTTAATCTAATTTTTTACGCTTCGCTCAAGATTAGTACACCGATTTGCTATTTTAGGGTTCCATACCTCAAAAGGAAAAACATAACCGCAAAAGAATTATACTGTTGTCCGTCCGTTTGTCAAGGACCTTTTTCTTAGGAAAGGCTTATAGGTATCAAGTTAAAATTAATATGAAATACTTAGGTCCGTAGGTTTCTTGGAGGTATAAAAAATTAAAGCTACTACGTCAGGGCATTCAAAGATACGACCATATATAATACATATTTTGATATAGTCTGTTCGCTTGGATACGGCCCTTGTGTCACGCCGCCGTAGCACGTGCCGCATCTGGTCAAATCCGCCACCGCAACGTCAAAGGTCGCTGCGTGCGGAGTAACACGCGCATGAGAATTTGGCATTTTAAAACGAAGCGCCGCGCCGTAGTGAAAAGTTCTTTGCTACTTGTTTTTATTATTTAAATTCGTATTGTGTTACAATAACGAAAATAAATACTCGTCCTTAAATACAATAACAAAAATAGATAGTATTCTATTTTATTATTGGAATAGAAAAACATTTACTTAACAAATACAATAATAAATAATAAAACAAAAGCAAAATAATAAGTGCGATTCCTGGTGTATCGACACTATGTTAGTGAACAGACTATCCTTTTCTTTTATATGATAGGGTGGTAAACGATCACACAGTTCACCTGATGATAAGTGGTTGCTGTGACCCATTGACATCTACATCTATCCTCTATAAAGAATCAAAATGCAGATGCGTTGTCAGCCGTGAGGACTAAGATGGAATGCCTCTTCTCCAGTAAAAAGAGTAAAGTAAAGAGTCTCCAATTCTCACCATACGAAAGACAGCAGTGTTAAACTGCTATTTTACGTTGATATTCTGTGAGAGCGTGGTGCTTCCCCGGTCGAGCCGACCCATTAGTGTTACAACTATACTACTAATATAGCTGCGGCATGGCACTGCCACGTATAAAAAGTTGAAAATTACTCAAAATTCTATAGGATATTGATATTCTCGATGACCTAAAATCATAGAATTTGGCAAGAAGTCGTACAAATTATTTTTTATTTAGAGTTTTAGTTTATAGTTAATTTGTTGTCATGCTATTACAAACCTACATTTGCAGTTAGATATTCTAGACGTAATATAGACTTCTGCATTGTCAACTTACCATTTTTACAGCAATTTTAAGTGCTAACTTTGGCTATAATTATTTAATTTATACCTGCGATTGTTGTCACTTGGCGAAATTCTAGTTTTATTTTTGTGGTTTCGATAAACATGAAACAAGTAGTTGAGGTTATCTAAATCGCAAAAAATACGTATAATTATTACCTT
Organism: Parnassius glacialis; assembly: GCA_033319125.1. Classification (NCBI taxonomy): domain Eukaryota; kingdom Metazoa; phylum Arthropoda; class Insecta; order Lepidoptera; family Papilionidae; genus Parnassius; species Parnassius glacialis. The sequence continues at coordinate 25,586,910 of JAVANC010000007.1, read as the reverse complement.
TATACGAAACTCTCTGGGCACGAGTCATACTCTTACTTGTCCGGGGTTGTTTCTTTTTAAATGAACATAACTTTACTATTTTCACTTATAATTATCAACAAGATACGATGACACTGAAATTTATTTTGGTAAGGAAACATAATTTCTACTGAACAAACTTCGATGTAATTGTCTTTTTCCACATTACAGATACGTTGACGACAGCTCTCTTTCACTGCGTTTGCCGTTTGAAAAAGCCCACGATATTAAATGGATTTCCGCAGTACAGTTCATTTATCCAGAAGACAAGGGCTTTGCCGAGGTACATTACCAGTTCTTCAATGGATTTCAATATTTCGTAACGTTGCTTACATTAACATTACCCAGACTTTGCTGGACGTTAGATTTTTTTCTCTCATGGATGGCTGACACATTTCTAGATAAATTTGGAAAGTAAAACATTATCTACATGATACACAGTAGTCAAAACTCATAACCGGTCAAAACCACTTTTGAGCGCAAAAATCAGGCAAAAGTTGTTTTGAATAAGGATGTTAGTCAATAGCATATTTGTTTTTGCAGTCAAAAGTAGTTTTGACTAAGCATGTTGGTCTGGCCAAATTATATTGGTTAAAAGTGTTTTGACCAAGAATGTTAGTCAAAACTATTTTTGACTTATACTCTTAAAATTAAAAAGTTCTTTCAAATATTTTATATCATTATAATGTATCCGGATTTACAGTGGCCCAATGGCCACTTTTGACTATAAAAATCAGTCAAAACTGTTTTCGACTAAGGACATCGGTCACAACCATTTTTCTGATTTTCTCAGACACAGTGGTTTTGACCAGTTATCAATTTTGAATATAACACACATATACAATTTGCAATTGAATTGCTCACTAAGGGTACGAAATGTTATTAACTCCTTTTTCATCATCAGCCCGTAAAGAATCGCTATGCATCCTTGACTCTTCTTTCCATCACTAGTCTATGTATTATAACGAGATGGCTTTTTCACTTTTTATCTAAAGTCATGAAAACCTTCTGATATTTTTCATATTTGCCCGTTAGATTATTTACATGACGTCAATGAAGTAGGTCACAGATGCATAACCAACTAACTCATGAACTGCCCGGTTATTAAAATAGAAAATAACAGAGTAGAATCATTTTTATTCAATCTTAGCGATTAGCCCTGGCTTCCCACGGGTGATTTCTGGATCTCGACGACAGCGTGATTTCGGATCTAATCGTTAATATAAACCATCCAGGGACCCACTCAAACACATACAAAAATGTTGTCAAAATTTATCGAGCCTTTTTTGAGTTTTAACGAGAATAACGGACAGCAATTGATTTTTATATATAAAAATAGATTACAAGAATACTTATTGACAGTCATTTAAGTTTTACTACTTACTGGTTCTTTGACCTTGAAAACTGAAAAACAGCACACTATACAATTAATCTTCTCGTTGACAGTTCACAGTATCCGAATCGGTCCTACTGAATGCAGACACTTACAAAATCGATGTCAACGGAAAAGTCGGAGTAGAAAGTGGAAATGCTGAAGCCAAGCTATTGGTGCCTCATCACGATCCATTTGTGATGCAAGGAAATTACGAAGTCTCGGCCAATGGTAAATAATTGTTAATTTTTACAATGTAACTACTATTACTGAGACATACCCAATACCGATCCGGCAGAGTAAAAGTGTCGGTGGAAGATGCCAATAAGCTCACACCGGCTATATACTACCTACTTTTTCTACTGACTTTAAAAAGGAGACGGTACTCAATTCGATTGTATGATTTTTTTATGTGTGTTACCTTATAACTTTGTACTGTGTGAACCGATTTCGATGATTCTTTTTTTATATGAAATATGATACTTCTCGTGTGGTCCCATATAAATTTGATCAAGGTCAGACCAATAGTTTTTGAGTTATTCTTAATAATTTATATTGAAGTCGGCAGTGGTCGATAAACTTTCGCCTAGGGCGACCCTTACCGACTCTGCCGTTCACATCTGCAACATAAATTTTCTTTGTCACTCTTTCCTCATTCATAGGCGAAAGTTTATCGACCAAATTGGCGATATATTGAAAATGGGCCAAATCAAGAGTACCTTTAACCGACGAGCGTGTATGCGTAGGTATATGGATGTGGAGGAAGCGAGAGAGGTCTGTCAGGATCGTGCCAAATGGAAGTCCATAGTCTCTGCCTACCCCTCTGGGTGACAGGCGTGAGTGTTTATGTATGAAGTCGGCAGTACAAAATTTTAAATTTTAAATTATATAGCTATCATTATTAGTGACGGGATAATCTGCCGGCGACAATTTTTAATCCTCAAATTTGTAACTGCAACTGCCAAACCACCCGCAAATTATGAGGCGATTACTAGTTGATTTATTACAGTTGTGTACAATCCATTGCTTCGTATAGACCCACAAAGAATACCGTAAAACAAATGTCTCGTGGGGAGCCACCCTTCACTTACCGGTGCGAGACAGCTAGTCGAAAACCCGCTTGAGAACCTTCTTCTGTAATATTACAATAAACATAAGAATATCATTCATAATATTTTAAATTTTAGGTGATTTCAAATCTATCAAGGCTGATGCACAAGCCCGTTACGGGAAGATGAGGAGGGACGTGAAATTGGTTGTCAAAGCAGCACCCCGCGAATTGGACGCCGTCATCATTGCAAACGCACCAGACGCGGAGAAACTGAAGAAACTGGAGTTCAAGATCGACAGCAAGGTAATAATGAGTATTATGTTAGTCGTGAAAAATCTCTTAAAATTAAAATTCAAAAACAATTATATATAAAAGGATGAAGTCGTGGCTGTAGATACAGCGGTACAAGTATCTCGTATAAGCTACATATAATCGAATATTTGACGAGCGACTGGGAGTACTCAATATTTTGGGGATTCAAAATTTTCGTCAATTTGTAGGGAATTGCCTGATTCGTGATTGCATGCAGTGCAAAGTATAATTAAATCTACGTAATAGATACGTAAAAAATATGGAAATTTTTATCTTTTATTTCTATTTATCTTTTTTATTTTTAACAGGCTTCAAAATGGAAGTTTTCAATGCAACTGTTTATGTATGTAACGCGACGTCTCTTATATTAGTTAATTGATTTAGCTGATTTTTTTAAATGAAATATTTGTTGCTGTTTCTTTTTACTCGTTATTTATATGAGGGTTTTCCCATACATTTCAATCAAATCCAAATTAAAGTTTGATTCAATTTATTTCAAATAATAATATTAACTGTAAATATTTCTTTTATTTTACAGAACTCTGCTCCCAATACGTACAACAACATAGTGACTATTCAAGCTGATGACCGCGTTTACAAGACAGAGAGCATCGTTGTATACTCAAAATCACAACCGCTATTTGACTTTAAATACACTAGCCCGTCTACTGCAAAAACTAGCAGGTATGTTAATAAATTTAGAAAAGCGATCTCTCTGTTCGAGTATACACTATGGAGCATTTAGAGGTGTTTGCAACAACACTGACATTTGCATAAGAATTTATAAATTTATAAGTAAAGGAAAGTAATGGCTGATAATATTTATAATAACTTAAATTCAAAAATAAAAAAGCCTTGAACCAAAAAGAGCTAATGATCTTCAAATGGCCTTCTTGAAATAGGTATAGCTAAGAACCTTCTGATCCATAGACATCTACATCTATCCTCGTTTGCGAATCAAAATGCAGATGCGTTGTCAGCCCTGAGGACCAAGATGGAATGCCCCTTTTCCAGTAAAAAGGGTCTCCGGTTCTCTACACTCACTATACGAAACACAGCAGTGTTAGGCTGCAATTTTACGCTGATTCTGTGAGAACGTGATCCTTCCCCGGTCGAGCGTACCCATTCGTGCTACAACTATACTACTAATATAGCTACGTACAAAAACAAGAATGGATTAGTCGACTTCGATCGAGCTACTACATTAATGGAGAACCCAATATTGTAGTAGCTCGAATATTTACAGTACTCTACGGACCGCTACTTCAAGTATCGTCTAGATGAATTTAAGCTCTCTCCTCAAAAAAGAGTCGTATTCAGTCTTATTAGTAGTTCAGTCAGAGTCTTCTGCGTTTGCTTCTCCGTAATAATAACACGAGCAAGAACGTACTGGCCAACAATAACGCGTCCTCTTTTGAATACACTTTGAAAGATACTGATGATGAGCCCACAACCACATCGATTAATTATCGATCGATTATTGAACAACATTTTACCGACCAGTATCCGCCGATCAGCTAAAGCTACCACACCAATCGATCACCATCGCTCGACGTCGATCAATGGCATTGATCGACGCTCGGTCGATTGGTATGGTAACAATCTTAGACCATATGAGTAAAATATAAATAAACTGTCCCATAGTTTCGACCTATAAAAAATCGAATGTCCTATTACTTGTATATAAAATATTATATTAGTTAGGTCAATGCACTTGGCTTGTGTTTCTAATTACTAGTATCTTTGTAGGCTATACGTCAGAGGTGACTCGATCAGCCCATCACAGGGCAAGTTTGAAATCAAATTAGAAAACATCAAGAATGTGGACTTGGACGCGACATGCGAGGGAAACGTTGACAAGGAGAACATCTACCTAAAGGCCCAGGCCAACTCCGTTTACTTTGGACTGAAGAACTACAAGATGGATATCAGCAGCAAAGACGCCGGCAACGGCAAACGCCTCGAGTTCCATGCCGTCAATGACAATAAGAACCTGATTAGTGGCAGGTAAATATGATTGTGATAATTGTTTTCCTCCGTGTACTGGCGGTGTAAGAGTATCCATTCTCCCATATCATCTCATGGGTGGCGTAAGAGGCGACAGAAGGAAACAAATCAGAAAATGGGCAGCAGCGTCTTTATAATAATGACTAAAAATAAAAATAAACTGCGGTTGACAACCCACTTGCCAAGCGAGGCGACTATTGCAAATAACCTCCCTCTAAGGCAATCTATCTGCTGGCCATATGAGAAAACTCAAGGTCGCTCAGCGAGCTATGGAGAGGGCTATGCTCGGGGTTTCTCTGCGTGATAAATTTAGAAATGAGTATATCCGCAGCAGAACCAGAGTAACCGACATAGCCCAACGGATTAGTAAGCTGAAGTGGCAGTGGGCCGGCCATATAGCTCGAAGAACCGACAACCGATGGGGAAGAAAGGTTCTCGAGTGGCAGCCTCGTACCGGTAGGCGAAGTGTAGGGCGACCCCCCACTAGATGGAGTGACGACCTATTAAGACATGCACGAAGTCGATGGATGCAGGTCGCTCGGGACCGTGCTTTGTGGCATTCCTTGGGGAAGGCCTATGTTCAGCAGTGGACTTATGAAAGGCTGTAATGATGATGATGATGATGAAGGCAATCTATGGTGGAGGGCTATGTTCAGCAGGAGACTTCAGGAATCCTACTACTTACCGTTACCGTTACAGCCTATGAAAAGTCCACTGCTGGACATAGGCCTCCCCCATAGATTGCCTCATAGCATAGCGGGAATATTTACCATAGTGCAGCGCTTGGCTGGTTGATTGGCAACGGCATATTCTATCGGATTTTTTCTGTTTAGAAATTCTGTTAGCACAGTAAGTTGGCGATATATCGCCCCCGTGCTTTGAAAAACACGTAAGAATGTTGGTCCTGCGCCTGTTCTCTCTCCGATCATAAAGACTGGCTGCCGTGAAATTCGTTCTAGAGGATACTTTTACATTTTTAAACCCGGGAAAAATTACTGAAAAGTATGTTTGTTTCTTCCAGTACCTCATTCATCAGCAAGCAAGAAGGCACGAAGACAATAATCGAGGGTTCTGGCTCGGTCAAGGTGAAGGACGACCAGAAGCCCGCCAACTTTAAATACATCCGCACCATTCTCTCTGACGGCAGTGAGGTATGAAATAAACTTTTTATTCAAAAAAAGATTCATTACACTTGAAATAATATAAAGTGTAATCACTTTATATTTTATCTACTGACTTCAAACAGGAGGAGGTACTCAATTCGATTGTATATTTTTTTATGTGTGTTTTTTCTATGTGAAACGATTTCTATGATTCTTTATTTGATAGCTGATACTTCACATGAAGCCCTATATAAATTTGATCAAGGTCTTATCAATAGTTTTTATTCAATAGAGTTATTCTTAATAATTTTTATCGAAGTCGTTCGTACAAAATTTTTAATTTTTAATTATAAAATTTTCACTGAGGAAAATGTGGCTACTACCAAGTGACTAATTGCAAAAAAACGACGCATAACCTACGAGGAGATTCGAGGATATCTGGGTGTTGAATTGGTGTGAGCCAAATTCAAAGAAATTTACATCAAAAGTTAGTAAACTAAGAAGTTGCCACTGAATTGCTCATGAACTTACCCCACAACAAAAACGACCTCGAGTTGATTGATGTTAAAAAATGTTGTTAAAGTATGCTCCTGTTCAAAGGCTGTGTATGATAATTTGACAGTAGATGAAACACGCTCCTATTGTTTCATTCCGAAAAGAAAACAACAGTTTCCATACATGTTTACATATATATAATTTGATTTATTGGTTACGCAAAACTTTTAGTGTACCCTCACGTATACCTTATTATTTGTAAACCACAAATAATTGTAAAGCAATGAGTGGAATCACACTCATCATTCGCGTCGCTACTAACAAGCCGTCATAAACTCATCGACATTATAACCACCTATCAAGAAGCCACTGCTGAACATAAAATGCCTCCCCCATAGACAAACGAGATATTTGTAACGCATGGTAGGCGGGTTGGTAAGCGAGGTCTTTCTTGAGCTGTTATTAGGAAGATGCTGCTGCTACTCGTGATCCAGTTTGTCTTTGTCGACTTTTAAAACGCCCTGGGTCGATATAGATTTTTTATAGAATATGGGTGACAAACTAGCACACAATCCACCAAATAGTTAGTGGATACTGTGGCCCATAGACATCTCCATCCATCCTCGATTAATAATCTAAATACAGATGTGTTGTCACACCTGAGGACTAAGCTGTAATGATTCGTTTCCAGTAAAAAGGGTCTCCGGTTTTCTGCACTCACTATACGAAACACAGCAGCATAGTGGTGCAATTTTACGCTGGTATATAATAGTGGATACTCTCAAGTCGTCACAACATGACATATATTTATTTGCCAACAGACATTCCTGAACCTCGCCATCGGAGAGCGAAGCTACGTCGCAGAATCGAGGATGACTGAATTAGAATACAAGACCTCGTACCTCTACTGTGAAGAGAAGAAGCAGTGTGCCAACATCGACCTGCACTCGAAGATCAATATTATTAGTAAGTTTAATTTCCTTATAAAGTACCCGTTTTTTAACTAATGCCGTAAATTAAGAAGGAGGTTTACAATTCAACTGTATGCATATTAATCTATTTCTTCGTCAATTGTGAACCGATATGTTGATTATTTTTTTATGAAATAGGTTATACCTACTGCATTGGTGGTCTCATATGAAACTGTAAAGCAAACTTCCATCCATAATCTTGATCAAAATACAAATTATCATATATATATTCGTTAAAGCCATTATAGAGAAACTATAACATATACACATATTTGATTTTTATTTCATTAAATTTATAGGACATATAAAGTTAACCTCCTCTGACGATTGCACTATTACGTTCTATCATAAAGTCCTTACGTAAAACTAAACGTTTTACTAGGTAGAATTCCTTTTCTGCCTATGAGTCCGTACGCGTCCTCTTCTGAATACACTCTAAAAGATACTGATGTAGAGCCCAAAATCACATCGATTACCTGTCGACCGATTATTGAAAATTCCACCTTAGTCCTCATATGGACAACGCTCATAGGTGTCCAGAGGCTGCAGTAAGCACTTACCATCAGGTGGACTATACATTCGTTTGTCACATCTTTTTATTATTTTTTTATAGTATAGGGTGACAAACGAGCACACAGTCCACCTGATGGTAAGTGGTTGCTGTGGCCCATAGACATCTACATTTATCCTCGTTTGCGGATCAAAATGCAGATGCGTTTTCACCCGTGAGGACTAAGATGGAATGCCTCTTTTCCAGTAAAAAGGGTCTCCGGTTCTCTACACTCACCATACGAAACACAGCAGCATTAAGCTGCTATTTGACGCTGTTATTCTGTATTAAATGTAGTAACTTGTTACAAAAACCCATATTTTTATTATGTACAGAACCAGGCCATATAGAACATCTTGTGAACGTCGACTTCGACCTCCGGAAATTGGGATTCGCGCCCGAGTTCGGTTTACAGATCTCCAACGAGATGTCTGAACTCATGTTACCTAAGTACAGCCTAGACCTTCACGTCAACAAGAACGACAAGAAATACCATCTGCATGTGTACTGCAAGCCTGAAAATGGATGTGAGTAAAATTATAAAATTTTATCGAGTTCTTTTCATAGAAAAAACATTGAAATATGGAGAATATTAAAAAAACATAATAAAAAAAAACTAGAAACTTAAATTGTTATACCGTCCTACTCTCCCCGTGCTAGTGCCAAGAACGCTGGCTGCGTTTACTCGTTGAATGGCTATACTTAGCCTTTGAACGAGAAAAGAACCAGTTGTAATATTAATTTGAAAATTAATTTCAATAAATTAATAATTAAATTAAATATTTAAATATTTTCATATTTGATAATAATTTAATATTTAATTTGAATAATATTTGAATATTTTTTTAATATATTAATTTAAACATTTTTTTTTTCAGTGATTCCTGCCGGTTTGACGGTGACCATCCCATCACGAGTGCTGGCTTTCGAATCCCAAGTTCGATACACTCCCAACGCTGTCTTGTTCTTCCCTATCCACGGAGAGGTGGCGCTGTACCCTGACAAGAACAAGCCCCAACAAAAGACGGCAGCCAGAATGACCTTATCTGCTGCGACCAGTGACTCTCGAAGCTCTGCTCTCGCTGAATTCGGATTAAGCCATCCCAAACTTGGCGAGGTTTGTATTATTTAATACTTATCTCAATCAAAAGCCGGATCAGGAGCTGTGGTATTTCAAATGGTTAGCGCTCGCTGTAAGCTTTCATAGTACTCGAGCAACCCGGGTTCGATGCCCGACGGTACCAATGAAATTGTTAATTGAAATTTTAAGTGCTGATTTACCACGTACTCGGCGGTGAAGAAAAACATCGTGAGGAAACCTGCATGTCTGAGAAATAAGAAAAAAATATTTCGAAGATCGAAGAAGTTCGACAAAACGCATTGCGGCAGCGTGGCGGACATTTCCTTGCTGTAAAACCCTCTCAGAAATGACAGGAGGCCTGCGCCCAGCAATGGGACGTAAATAGGCTGCAACTTTACTTTACTTTTTTATCTCAATCATCTCTGCTTGATTATTGATTGAAATGTGATTGTCCTTATTCATCTATATTTATTTTCTTTTATATCAATGTTTATATTTATCCGGCTAGAAGGACCAAAATGATGATGCATACAAAAGATAGTCAAATCTGAGAAATTATATTTTCCAACCGTAAATGTTATGTAATTCGAACATAGTAATATACATGGTGCGGCATTGCTTATTTTTTCACACTACGAATAATTGCACCCGTATTTTACAGGAGATGACACTTAAAGTCAACGCAAAAATAGACCGTCCACGCGATAACACCCTAGAGATCGAAACTTCTGCAGTACTTTCACACAATTGCTTCGGAGGCGTAAGTAATTTTTAAAATACACTTTCTTGTTATGTGATATTTTTAAGTAACCAGTTTTTATTTACCTTGTTTTATTGATATACGATAAACTGCCCCGTTAGCCTAGTGGTTAACGCAATTGCTAATCACTAGGTCCCAGGTTCGAATCCCAGTTGCGACCAAAATCAGATACCGCGTTTTCTGTCAAGAAACTCTCAGTATCAGCCCGGAGTCAGGAAATTAGAGACCATAAGCTACTTGCCTCTGAAAGCACGTATAACCTTTAGTCCTGCGCGTGATCACTTTCTGGTCTTGTCGGTTTACTATCCCACCGACGAGAGTAAGAGTAGTAGAGTACAAAGTGCACCTATGCTTACACACACACTTGTGCACTATAATCCTATACAGCGCAAATGGCTAGTCTTCGTTGGTTTGAGACTGGCCGTCGCAACCAAAATTTAACCTAGAGGACATTCTAGTTATTGCTCTGAACTTGTGCTTATTCCACTCAAAACTGTAAAAAAATAATCTTAAAAATTATACTTTTAATAAAGTGTAAATACCAAATAATTAAACAAAAATAATTTCCACACGATATTTACACTTTTTATTAATAGAATACAAAATTTAAATTTGCAATTCAGTAAACATTTTTAATCTCCCTTTTCTCTTGCAGAAACGTGAATCGAAGATCAAACTGGATGTGAACCCAACGCACGTGAGATTATTGGTAAGATATCCTGATCACTCAAATTATATATTTTTGTATATTTTTGAGGGGCGTGGCTTTCTAACAACATTTGATTTTTCAAGGTCAACACACCGTTGGTCAAGGTCCTTGAGTTGGAAGGTTCAGTGCTCGTAAATGACAAGTTGCAACAAGGTGACATGTTCTTCAACCTCTTGGAAGGAAAACCAGTCCAAGTGCATGCGGTAGCCAAAGACTATCAATATTATGAATTCACATCTGGATACAGTGGTGAGTTAATCTATTCACTTGTTTTATCCATGTGTAGTGTCAGTGTAAGGATATCCACTAGCCTATATCATCCAGTGGAGGTCGTAAGAGGCGACAGAGGGAAATAAACCAGAAGTTAGGCAGTAGTTTTCTTAATAATAAAAAAATGCTGTTGCCAAATCTACAACAAAGCGTGAGAACTATGAGAGGATCTACGGTATGGAGGCCTACGTTCAGCGATTGAATTTGATAGACTATAATGGAGGGGTGGATAGAATATTGAAGTGTGGTATTATAATACAGCGAGTTGAACTAATTATATGTATGTATGTGTGTGTGCATATTAATATGTATTTATTATGTAATAGATTTTTTAATTCACCTACTTCCATACGTAATAATATAAAATTTTTCAAACGCATTGAAAACTAACTGGCAATAGAACAATGTGATAGTCATGACCTATATGTCATAGTATACTCACTAAGATTATCACAGTCCATCATTGAGTTCAAGTTTACAATCATCATCATCATCATTACAGCCCTTCACAAGTCCACTGCTGAACATAGGTCTCCCCCAAAGAATGCCACAAAGCACGGTCCTGAGCCACCTGCATCCAAGTTTACAATATTATAGAATAATTATATATAATTTAAAGTATTACGCCTCTATATTATACTGAGGGAAACGGATGCTTTTTTATAGAAGAGGGGGCAAACGAGCATGCGGCTCACCTGATGGTAAGTGACTACCGCCGCGCGTGAACAACTGCAACGCCAGGGGAATTGCAGATGCGTAGCCGGCCTTTTAGAAAGGTGGAAGCTCTTTTCTTGAAGGTCCCTATGTCATATCGATCCAGGAAAATCGCTGATGGTAAACAATTCCACAGAGAAGTTATACGAGGAAGAAAACTCCTAGTAAAACGCACAGTCGTGGACTGCCAAGCGTCCAGATGCTGCGTTCGTGATATTTGGCGGCTGGAATTCAATTGAAACAATGATGGAAACAATTCCTCAAAGCACTCCCCGTGGTAGATTCGATTCGCCTAAGCTAGGCTTTACACATGTATTTCAGGAATCCAGGTCTCCGCCCTTTGGTGGTGATTACAATAATTTATTCATGTACATGTACCATATTTTATAAATTATATAATGTACCTTCTTTCCTTTGTCTATTTTAGAATTGTGGAAAATATAAAAATAAATATATATTTCAGATGATAAAGAACGCATGCTGTCGATTGTTGGTCACCTGCAGCCAGAGAAACGAGTGGACATAGCTGTTGACATATTGCTACCAGGTCATAAGAAGAATATTGTACATGGTGCTCTGTTCTTGCAAGACAACCTCGTCAAGAGTGACTATGGTCTTTCTAAAGAGAACTTTAACTACTTCATCGTAAGTATTTATTTATCTTTTTTATGGGTATTTATATAGTTCTCATCTGGTTGGGTTGAAGAAATATATTAAAAATATAGTAAAATAAATAAATATATCATAAATAAATAAAGATTAAAAAAATGTTAGTACCTACCAACTATTACTTGTATAATTCTTCGAGGGTTGACTGGTAGAGAATGACAAGAGGCATTAATTAAGTCCTCCCTTTATAACCCTTAAATGAAGGTGTATCACAATAGAGATTAAATAAATGAAAACCCAACCAGATGGAAGTCCTCGATAGGGGAGACCAAACTACTATTTCTAATAACGGGGAGAATTCGAATATTTAGAGGACGTGTGAAATCCATTAATATGAATTGGGGAAGCATGGTGGACACCACCCTTTACTAAAAGTCTTGTAAATAATAAGAAGCTAGCTTTTTCCTTTTTGAATAAAATGAATTGAAACACGTGGTGGGAGGATGAGTCTAAGGCATCCTACGAATTGAAGAATCAAACAGTAATGTGTGAGAACGATTACGACAACTACATTAAAATGAAATGTTTTATTGCAACCTATATTCAATTTGCAGAATGCCCTAAAGAACGATCTGAATAACCTCAAAACACGTATCAAAGACCTCGGAGACAAAAACAGCGAAGAATTCAAACGAATGATGGATCGTATCCAACCAACGTATAAGAGATTAGAGCAGTCTTACAAGGACGACTTGGAGAAAATTGTTCATGAGGTCACTAACGACGAAACTCTGAAGGAAATTTCGGAGGCTCTGTAAGTAACCGATGGAAAATACTTTACTCGGCTATCACAAACTACTAGATCATCATATAGAATATCTAATATAAGGAATATTAGATATTCTATATAATGATTTTAGCATACATTTTCCTGTTTCCTTCTTAATAGCGGCTGTATAAAATAGCCAATAGGGAAAATAAAGACCTGTAACGACGCATGTGAAAAGGAACTATGAGAAGTATATAAAGGATTATATAGCGCTCACAAAAACAAATATAGATTATTAAATAAGGGATTATTTCATGAAAATTTTAAATAACTTTATTGCTTAATTTTAAGATCAATTAAGGTTAAGCACCAGGGTAGAAGCGAAACACCCCAATACGGGTATATTGAATTACTCTCTGGGGTTGTTTCATCACTAATTTATGAAACAAGATTGATTCATAAATATTTTTTGATTATTTTATCTATAAAATTCTCATCTACTGTTCGAATTGCTACTTTTAGAATATTATGTCTACTTATGAGTTGATCCTCTTATTTGGGATGTCCTCATCCTTATCAGCGTAAGACCAAATTAGTTTTTATTAAGTTAGGGTGACAATCCAGGACAGGTCACTCGATGGTGAACGGATGATGTGGACAGATATCTACATTTTTTCATGATTGAAAATCGACATATCTACAGATCAGAGGTCCAAGATGAAATTTTCTTCCCTATACGAAGTAACAGAATTGTGCTGATATTTTACGCTGGTATTAGGAATAGGAAAAGAATGCTAAATGTTAGATTTTATTAAATTTATTTTGTAACAAGCATATCAATCCAGCAATTCTGCAGGTAAAAAGATAATAACAGATTATAGATATTTTTATAAGCAGTACTTGATACAATTTCTAACAGTAGTAGAGTTATGTCTAAAAATACGGACAGCGATTTTACTATCGTAGGTTATACTACTGCCTCGAACAAGCTGCGGGCGTTGCGTTTGTTTAGATAGATTGATTAATTATATGTTATGTCTTCAGGCATTACGTCACTCATTTCTTGGCAAAGGTAATCGACGACATACTGAAAGTTACAAAACCAATGATGGACAAAATCACAGATGCTATTGGCAATATTGCTGAGAAGATCAAGGAAATGTATGTTAAACAGGTTAGTACAATTTGTTTTTTTATAAAATCGTATCATTTATGAAAAGCATCTCCTTTGATAGTGTGCAAAAATATTTTCTATGTCGAATTCTTCGACAATTATCAACGCACTCCAGATTTACCCAAATATCTAAAATATAACTTAGCGGATAAAACACATCAAATTCAATTCCATTTTACTGTCTTAGATATAATTTACAAATATTAAGTACTTAAAAGAAAACTGTTTCGATATAAGATGTAAAGAGGTTTATTGACAACTGCTTATTTGTTATATGAATGAGCTTGAATTGAATTGAAATTTCAACAAAACTAATGGCTCATTACTAAACACTACACTACTCTGTCACATACACTGGCGTTACGGTTAATGAAAGAGTCACTAATTTCCACACGAGTATCGTATCCATACGTACATACCATACATTCACCGGAAATATTATTTTGACACAGTATAGAACTGCACGTTTGTAATGATCTGCTTTCCCCTCCTTTAAATGTTCAACGGTGCAAGTAACGTACTAAGAAGAAATTATTTTTCTATCCTTTGCCACCTCTTTTTAAATTTTTCTTCAGAACATCTGAAAGAATCAGGAGAACTGTTGTTTCTTCGCTTGTTGTTGTTTATACCACTTTTTCTACCACTCTCTTTTCGTAAAACTAAAAAGGTAACTATGAGGAAATTTTCAATGATATCAAAAATGTGTGTAATTTCCAGTTGGAGCCCCAAATTAAAGAAATGTACGAAAATGTTTCTGCAATTATCGGTGAATTCTTCGAAGGTCTGATCGACATGGCTGCACACTTCTCAGCTCTTATTATGGACTTCTTCGAACGCCATAAGCCTGAAATCGAAGAACTTACCAACACACTCACTGAGATCTTTAAAGGTATGTCTTTGTTTCAACATCTTTAATGAAATTACTTTATTTTTGATGTGAAAACTTCTTTAGAACCGTTGTGATTTGAAACTCTATGAAACGAAAAAGTGGCACTAAAAAGAGACAAACCTATATATCTATAGGATTTAGCCTGCGCGAGAATGAGATAGAACACAGGATACAGTGTTTATTGTTAATTTATTTATATTATAAGCCCTACAATTATTCTACATATGATACTTTGCATTCATCTCGTACTTTTGAAGTTTAGTTTTCTGACGATTTCACTACTACGTCTTTATCTATTTTATGAAACTTATTTTACAGATTTGACAAGACTCTTGGTAGCACAGCTTAAGGAATGGCGCGTTAAAGCTATGCAGATATTCAAAGATATTAGTGACCAAATCAGTGATCTGCCTATCATCAATGTCCTTAAGGAGAAAGTAAGACCTTTTTAACTCTCATAATTATCAATCAAAGTAATTCCTTAGTAACTCAACTCGAATAGTTTTTTAATCAATCCTTACATACTCTTTGGATTAACTTTAACATAACTTATAACAATTACGGATTAGTAAGCTGAAGTGACAATGTTCCGGCCGGAGTGGTTGATGTCACGTGATTTAACATTGAAATATTTAATTCCCATTTATTTGTATCGTTTTCCATTAGGGTTATATTCATATAACTATTATATTATATTAGGGTCATATTTCTACTGATCATAAATTTGAAAGTTGTGGAACACATTTAGGAAATAAGAGTTCCTTTAATGTACCCGGAACTCTTGTTTTCTAAATATCCAGCATCTTCTTCAATGGTTGACTGTTTAATATTTCATATAATTTTCTTTTTTCTATAGTGGCAAGAAATCGCAATTCCAGAACAGGCTTTAGGTCTACTGAATGAAGCCCATAATGCAATCCGTCAAATATTGCCTACAGAAGAAACCAAACAATTCGCTGATGAACTCTTCCGTTACATTTCAAAGGTAATCAAATATTTTTTCAACTGGGATTATATTGGGATTCTAAATCTTAAATATTAAAATCTAGGGAAGTTATAGATTTAAAAGATAATAGATTTATTATTTTCGTCCTTACAGAAACTTCAACAACAGAAGGTAGATGAAGCGGCTGCATTGCGTGTATTGTACGAGAAATTCTCCATGGCTGTGACCTCTATGGTTCAATTCATCCGCACCAACCTCAACGATATGGGAATATCTACAGTCCCCAACTTCAATTTCGTAAGTATCTAATACTATATACTCGTTCTAGCACTATATACTACTACTACAGACTAGAATTTTTTAATTAAAATAATTTTGCTCATTTTAAAAGTTTGACGAATTTTTTTTTATATTAGCTTATTTTTATACACAATCGTTTTGTGGTATATTCAATTTTTTTATATATTCTAATGTTAAAATTGTCTTATAATGACAGATATAAAGTTATACAAGTAATAATAACTATAAAGTCGTAGCTTGTTTGGATTTAGGAATAACACATATGCCATTGTTTACCGTATGTGTAATCTCATTGTTATCCTGTAAAGTAATTAGTGTATTTTCATTATTTCTCCAGTTTTCTCTGTCACCAAGCTTTGGTCCAATATCAGCTCCTACATTCGGTGGAAGTGCATCATTCAGTTTTATCAACCAACTGCTACAAGGGGATGTACCCGATCCGATCGCATTAATCCGCGCCTACAGACCACGTTCTATTAATCCATTAGACGAAATGCCGGCTAAACGTAAGTTTTTATTAATTTAATTAAATTTGATTTCAGAAATTTCACTTTACAGTTTGAGTGCCAAGGTCCGCCATTATTAAAAAAGCTACAGCTTATTTTATCGTAACTAAAATACTGGTTTTATTCTTTCTTTATGATCAGCCAGTAGTAATCAGTCATCTTCGGAACAAGAACAAAAAATTTCGCAACTTTATCGCTACTTCCCGTCTCCAGTTCAGTTACTTTAAATCAGTGTAGAAATAATTTCACTTACAAAATACTAGAGTAGAACTGTATCTAATTGTAGCATGAATGATTCTATAATCCACATAGTATATATCTATATATATATATATATATATATATATATATATATATATATATATATATTAATTTTGGCAACATATGATGATACGTTTCCAAACTCTTTTAGAGTTTAACTATTTTATCGACGCAGTGGATAAATTTAGTACGGTATTAAAAATCAAAAAAGTCACGTTTTCTTTTAACGTTTCACCGCCTGGGCTGCACGAGTGTACCACTATTTTACCTACTTATATTAACCTACTAATGTAAAATATAAAATTAAAAAAAAAATTATATGTCTTTAAGAAGTTTCACTTCGTACGTGTGTACACAATTACACGCACAATTTTTTTATATAATATATAAGTCTGTACTATATATGTAACCTTTAGGGCATTTAAATTGTTAAATTATGGTAAAATGTTTATTATCCTTCCAAAAATCAACCATTGCTCGTTTACCTTTTAAAGACTTGGAATTATTTCATGTAAACTGTGCCACTCTTATTGCATACAATGATTCGAGCATTAGCTTTTATTTTGGTACAATATAAGACAAACGGATATTCAATATATAAGAGAGACAATTCAAAAAGTTGTAATAACTTCAGTAACAATAGATAACCATATTGAATGTCATTCTAAAGATTTTGTTGTAATTTTTTTATTATTATTATTATTAATAATAATAATATTCTCCAAACCGAGTTTCGGTCACGGTAGTCTTAACAGAGACTCTCCATCTGTGCTGGACATAATTACAGCGCCCGAGTGCATGCGTAAGCACTGGTGCATTCTCTATTCCTCACTCGCATAGTCCGATGGGATGGTAATACGACACGACCGGAGAAAGATTAGACGCAGGAATAAATAAAAATTAAAAATTTTGTACAGCCGACTTCAATATAAGTTATTTAAGAATAACTCAAAAACTATTGGTCTGACCTTGATCAAATTCATATAAGACCACACGAGATGTATCAGCTTTCATATAAAATAAAAATCATCGAAATCGTTTCACCCAGTACAAAGTTATGAGGTAACACACATAATAAAAAAAACATACAGTCGAATTGAGTACCGTCTTCTTTTTGGAAGTCGGCAGAAAAAGGCTTTACGTGCTTTCCGTGACACGGGGGTGAAAAACTGCCAATTTTCTAACTGCGGGTTTCTACTGAGAATTGCTTGGCAAAAAAACCATACTATAAAAAAAATAGATGGTTTGGTTTTCTGCCGCCTTCCAAAAAGGAGACTGTACTCAATTCGACTGTATGTTTTATTTTTGTGTGTTACCTCATAACTTTTTACTGGGTGAACCGATTTCGATGATTCTTTTTTTATTTGAAAGTTGGTACTTATCGTGTAGTTCCATATGAATTTGATCAAGATCAGAGCAATAGTTTTTAAGTTATTATTAATAACTTATATTGAAGTCGGCTGTACAAAAATTTTAATTTTAAATTCTTTCATCTGGGTTTTTTGGACTGACTGATACCAAACTCAATATCTCATTTTCAGCAACCGCGTTTACGACCACTACACTAACAGGGAAGTGAGTTTTTATTATTCCACCAACTTCAAGTCTAAGTACTGTTTTCAGTCCGAGCGGTAGTTGTTAACGGACAACACATCTTCACCTTCGACGGCCGTCATCTGACATTCCCTGGTACTTGCCGCTACGTGTTGGCCCACGACTACGTCGACCGCAACTTTACGCTGATTATACAACTGCAAAATGGTGCACCAAAAGCAATCACACTGGAAGACAAGAATGGCGTAACCATCGAGATTAAGGAGAACGGACAAGTGAGCATTTACTTATTCATTTTTTTAAATAAATATGGTTAATAATCGAGCTCACCGCACACCTGATGATAAGTGGATGCTGTGACCCAATAGACATCTTTTTGCTCGTATAGCACCCTTAGCCTATAAAAAACTGCCTAAGTTGCCAAGCTTGGTATTCCATCTTAGTCCTCACGGGTGACGACGCATTTGCATTTTGATTCTTTATTAAGGATAAATGTAGATGCCTATGGGTCACAGCAACCACTTACCATCAGGTGGACTGTGTGTTCGTTTGACACCCTATCCTATAAAAAGGTGAGTTTTAAATATTAGTTTTTATTGTTTTGAGGAAGATGCTGCTGCCCATCTCCTGTTTAAGTTTCCCCTGTTGCCTACGATAACCGTATAACGATATGGATTACTAGATTCGCATATCTTCCCGTGGGTGTCGTAAGAGGTGACAGAAAGAAACTGAAGCAGAAGACTGGCAGCAGCATCTTTCTGTTAACAAATAAAAATTAAAAAAAAACCTGTGGTAACCTGTGGCCAATCGCACCTGCCAAGCTTGACAAAAATGGCTAAATAGTCTCTATGAAGCAATTTATGTGGGAGGCCTACTCGTACATTCAACAGTGGACTTTTTTATAGTATAAGGGTGACAAACGGGCACATAGTCCACCTGATAGTAAGTGGTTGCAGTGGCGCATAGACATCTACATCTATCCTCGATTACAAATCATAATGCAGATGCGTTGTCACCCGTGAGGACTAAAATGGAATGCCTCATTTCCAGTAAAAAAGGTCTACGGTTCTCTACACTCACCATACGAAACACAGCAGAGTTAAGCTGCTATTTTACGCTGGTATTCTGCGAGAGCGTGGTCCTTCCCCGGTCGAGCCGACCCATTCGTGCTACAACTATACTACTGATATAGCTGCAGCATGGCTCTACCACGTGTAAAGTTTACATGATTACATGATTTTATAACGTTTTCTTTATCTTTGTATTTCTTTCTATATTTCGACGAGGGACAAGGTACACTTTCACTGATTTTTTTTAACGAATACAATCCAATGCTATAATATATTCAATACTGTATCCAATACTATAATGGGCCCCGTTAAAACACTCAAATATTTATTTTCCATTATAAGGTGGCATTGAATGGAGCTAATCATGGATATCCAGTCATCGAGAAAGATTCCTTCGCCTTCCGTCAGACAAACGGCAACCTTGGATTGGGTTCGCTTTACGGAGTGATGGTCTTCTGCTACGGAAAACTTCAGGTTAGAATTTAATAAAGCGTTTAAACATCTTTGACGGCATCTTCCAGTTTATTTAAATCAGCAATATAAATTAATTTATAGTGATTTTATTTATATTCTAATTAAATCAATTATTTTATTTTGATTTCTGTTAATTTAAAATATGAACCATTTCAATAAATCAACATCATAGTATTAAAAATGTATAAATTTTACTACTATTACAATTAATAATTTTACGGATTTTATCAGGTATATATTTTTTTTTTTGAAATTGATTTTGAATTAAAAATAAATAAATCAAATTAATTAAAAAAAAAGCGATTTATTTTTTAAATTCAAAAGCCGACTGTGGCGGGAATTAAAATACGTTAAATCGGTTAAAATCAAACGCGATAAAATGCGTAAAATTAGATTTATTCAATGTCTGGAATTCGTGTGAATGTAGGAAGACATTATTACATACAGTTTTTGAATTCTGTCTTTAAACATGAATATAACAACTGACGCGAACGGAATAAACTATATCGACATACTGTTTATACGAAACACTTTATAAAATATAGGTAGAGTAACATCGTGATAAATTAACTTTTAGTTCAGTGTACTGTTCATTAAAGTAATAAATGTGCTAGGTTCAGTTCAAAGTGTTAGTTCAGAAATTATTCCAAAGATAATTTTATGTTTTTTTGGTTTTGTATTCTTGCGGATGATGTTCCAGGCACGACTAGTTAAATGAACATTAATTGCATTCAATTGACTTAATAATTTCACTTATAAAGACTATTTAGTACAGATTTTAATTTTTTTTTAAGTAACTAACGCAGCTTTGTATAGTGAAAAAGATAAATAGATAACCTTCCAATTATACAGGTGTGCTACGTCGAAGTAAACGGATTCTACCTCGGCAAGCTTCGAGGTCTTCTCGGAGACGGCAACAACGAGCCCTACGACGACTTCAGAATGCCCAACGGAAAGGTAATTATGTTCTTGATTAATTTTGTAAAAACCGATTATTATAAGCTCAGGTTCAACAAAATTACAATGTGACAAGCCATATCGTTAAAGAGTAATTAAAAAAAAGTAAGACTGCATAAAAATATTAAGTGAAAAGAGAAAAAATGTGTAGACTATGTCACTCCCACAATTGTGAAATCTAACGACATCTTACATCTTAAAATCCACCAATCTGTTAAGGCTACAGAGCGTATCAAAAAAATACACATACATACATATATACTCACGAAAAACATTACCCTCCTTCCATAGCAGTCGAAAAATTAATCTATACAAATAAATAAATTTTTTGTCTGTCTGTCTGTCTGTTTGTTCCGGCTAATCTCCGAAACGGCTGGACCAATTTTGACGGGACTTTCAGTGGCAGATATCTGATTTCATAAGGTGTAACATAGGCTACGTTTATTTTAGAAAAATAATTAGGGTTCCGCGCAAAAATATAAAAACCATAACACGCGACCGAAGTCGCGGGGAACAGCTAGTATTCAATACAATGTTACCGTTAGTGGCAGTGTAAGAATATCTACCACCGCATGTCGTCCCGTGGGTGTCGTAAGAGATGACAGACGGAAACTGGGACAGGAGATAGCCAGCAGCGTGTTTCTAGTAACGATTAAAATAAATGTTTGCGGTTATCGCTTTGTAACTATGTCGAATATTCCCCCTATGAGGCAATCCATTGGGGAGGCCTATGTCAGCGGTGGATTTTAATAGTAATCGTAACGGTAACAATGCTTGAAGATCCAAATTAAAGTGTATATTATGAGATATTCCTTTAGACCACTTATCATTTTTACGTGGTAGAGCCATGCTGCTGCTGTATTAATAGTATAGTTGTAGCACGAATGGGTCGGCTCGACCGGGGAAGGACCAGGCTCTAACAGAATACCAGGATCAAATAGCAGCTTAATGCTGCTGTGTTTCGTATGGTGAGTGTAGAGAATCGGAGACCTATTTTACTGAAAGAGCCATTCTATCTTAGTATTCACGGCTGACAACGCATCTGGATTTTAATTTGCAAACGAAGATAGCTGTAGATGTCTATGAGTTACAGCAACCACTTACCATCAGGTGGAATGTGTGCTCGTTTGTCACCCTTATTCTATAAAAAAAAATCAACTACTCTCAACATAGTACATTAAAGAAATATTCCAATGTATTCTTCTAATCTATCATTCTAATGTATTATTAAATTTTCACATGTAGATTTCCACCTCGGAATCTGATTTCGGCAACGCATACCGTCTCTCTGGCAGCTGTGCGGCCGCGAAGACTCCTGAACACTCTCATCATCAGCTTCACCACATGTCTCTACCACCAGCGTGTGAGATGGTCTTCGGAGGAAGTTCGCCCTTGCGTCCACTGTCTTTGGTCATGGATATTGCACCATTCAGGTACTACTTGATACCAAGAACTAATGTAACTTGATATTTAGGTTTCTAAAATCTATCTGACTGATTCGTTGGCCTAGTGGTCGTACATACGAGTGCTGATCATGCGATTACGTGTTCGAATCCTGGATCAGGCTAAATTCAGTTATAGGGGTTTCTATTATGAAATTCTCAGTAGCAGCCTGGAAGGCTGGAAGCTGGCAGCGGTTTACCCCCGTGCCTCGGAAAGTACGTGAAGCCGTTGGCCTTACGCCTGATCTCTTTCCGGCCGTGTCGGCTTACCGTCCCATCGGACTATGAGAATGAGGGAATAGAGACTGCATACTCGAGCAATGTAATCCTGTCCTGCGTAGATTGTGAGTCTCTATTGAGACTGACTACCGTACCGCATAATAATACTTTATTAATTAAATTATTTACAGACAAGCCTGTATCCACGCAGCATCCGGTGACTCCACTCAGGCAATACACCAAGCCTGTGACCTTGGCCGTGGTTACGCGGCATTGGCCCTAACCGGCATGCTTCCAGCCGTGATGCCAGCACGTTGTGTCTCCTGCACTGATGCCGACAAGGAGAGGGAGGTTGGCGATACCTACGAACTGAAGCTGCCAGCGAAACAGGCTGACATCGTAGTTGTTGTTGAAACAACAATCGTAAGTTTGATATGCTATTTGTTTCCTTAATTTTTTTTAATGAAAACGTATTTAGACACGTCAGGATGGGGGAAAAGCACTGAACTCGCGTGACCGTCTATACATATATACAGACATACGTATACATATATGTATGTATGTATTTATATATGTTTGTGAAGCTATGAACTTTCACTTATGATGTGCTCCTACGACTGACAGTTTTTTTTGTTACCCCCAAACTAAGAATTATTCCTGTATGTGGAAAAAATCTCTATGGCAGGCAGGTTACAAACACAACTTGCACGAAGACATACATACAGACCTGGAACAGTTATTTAAAGGCCACACTTGTTTGTTGTTGCCGTTGTACGTCCCGATCTCTCTCAGCTCGTGTCGGTTACCGTCCCATCGGACCATCAGAGTGAGGGAATTGAGAGTGCACCTGTGCTTGCATACACTAGTGCACTGTATTCCTGCCCTCCGTTTAGACTCGCCACCGTGACCGATATTCGGTCCGGAGGACATTATTATTATAAAAGACACTTTCGCATCGATCTTTTTATTACCGTTTTTCACAATTTTCTACCTTTTTTTGAAGGGCAATGAAAAAACATTCAAGGAGCTGGTTGTGCCTCTCGTTTCACAACTGGTCGACAACCTAAAGAGCAAGCGCATCGGCGATATCAAAGTATACCTGGTCGGCATCACCTCCAAATATCCTCACCCCATTGTCTACGACTCCGACCGTAAGTAGTCTTGTTTAGTTTTATTTTTATTGTTGTCGTTGTCTTTCGTGTGGTGAGTGTAAAGAACCGGACATCCTTTTTACTGAGAACGAGGCATCAGTTCTTATTACTTCTTAGTGAGGAGTGCATCTACATTTCGATTCTTAATTAAAGATGGAGGTGCCTATAGGCCACCGTTATTCTATAAAAATCTGTTATTATTTTGAAACTTTCCGCTTGCCAAATATTTATTAGAAACTTATTCGTCTTATTCTAGGCAACACGGTCCACATGGCCAACAGCTCGGCGTCTATTTGTCTGTTTGCCTCATTTAGGTTTTTCTATGCACAATATTGCCGTCCCAAATTGCTATGAAACTAGATAATTAAGGTGCAGGATATACATATGTATGAATATACAATATATACATAGGTAAGATGGGAAATCTATTCTATTTTAGTATATTCTAATTATAACAATCCTCGTGTGCGGAACACGGAGTTTAACTATGCAGAGTACCCACAACAGCATCATTATCATCATTACAGCCCTTCACAAGTCCACTACTGAACACATGCATCCCTTAAGGAACATCAATAATGCGGTCCTGAGCCACCTGCATCTATCGACTTCCTGCATTTCTTACCAAGTCGTCACTGCATTTAGTGGGAGGTTGCCCTACACTTCACCAACCGGTACGAGGCCGCCATTCGAGAACTATCTTTCGCATCGGTTGTCAACTATGGCCGGCCCATAATATATATAGAGTATGCGCATAACTTTCTTTTTAAATTAAACTGTATATATTTCTTGCAGTTAAACTAAAGACAGCCAAAGTACAGTTCGATGACGAGAGCCGTTACGACAGAATCGAGACGGTGAGCACTGGTATCGACAAGATCGACACGTTTGAAGGAACAGTGATCCATATGGTGGAATACATTAGAAGAACTCTGGGTATGCTTTGTTTTAATAAAACGTCACTTCCACACTAGATTTTTTATCCTATACATTCAGACACGCATCAATTATTTGTAGGCTATAAAAATACTTGTCCCGTGCGGGATTCAAACCCGCGGCTCTTAGCGCTGCAACTTATTGCTAAGCCACTGCGCCACGGAGGCGTCACGTTTGTAATTATTGTTTTCATCACATGATGTTTTTTACTGCCATCAGGGCGACGCTACTTAGCAACGCAAGGCGGGGGAAGTTAATTTGTTCGGAAATGTAAAAGAAACATTATTCTTTCCGAAATAGTGTTTTATATTAATTGGCGATATATTGAAAATGGGCCAAATTAAGAGTACCTTTTACCGACGAGCGTGTATGCGTAGGTATATGGATGTGGAGGAGGCGAGAGATGTGTCAGGATCGTGCCAAATAATAATAATTATTATTTTTAATTGCTCAAAACAATACAATTTAAACTAAATGATGACAGGAGTTCCCTATTAAGCTATGGAGCCTGTGACAGGGGGCACCGCTCTTTCTTAACACTTTCACTGTCCGGTTTCCAGACACAATAGTAAGACAATACCAGTGCCCTATATGTAGTGCACGGGACAGCGAAAGGGTTAAGTTTATAATTACATATCATGGAGCTGATAGTTTTAAATCAGCACTACAATAAAATTAAAACTTTACACAGTTCAAATACAAAAAGATATGTAAAAAGAAAAGAAAACAACATAAAATTAAACTTAAATAAATGGAAGTCCACAGTCTCCGCCTACCCCTCTGGGTGTCAGGCGTGAGTGTTTATGTATTAAATAGATTCTCACCGAGTAGTGGTGGTGTAAGTATATTCACTACCCCATATCATCTCGTGGGTGTCGTAAGAGGCGACAGAGGGAAACTGTAACAGGAGTTGGGGAAATAAAATAAAAACTGGTCTTCCTAAAAAAAAGTACGAACATTCCTTATAGAGAAAAGTGTTAAAAATGTGCAAAAATATTTTGCGTATTTGCACACTCTAGACACCAATAAACCTTTTATTTAGAGACTGTGAGGCATTTCATTTCAGTCCTCAGGTGATACATAACTTCTTTGTTTGAAGTTGGCTGCAGTTGTCCATTGACAGCGACCACTTACCATCAAGTGAATTCTAAGTTCGTTTGTCACTTAAGTTTTATAAAAAAAAATATTAGCGACTCATCAAACTATAATAGTGTATATGATGTGTGATAGAGAGTGCACGTGTGATTGCGCATGCACTTGGGCACTATAATCCTGTACTGCTCAGATGGCTAGTTTTCGTTCAGACTGACCGTCGTGACGGAAATTCTGTCTGGACATAATACATTAAGTTCTTTTTTAAAGGGCAACCAACGGGACTCTATGACTAAGCCTCTGTTGCACCGTCCGTCTGTCTGTCAGCGGGCTGTATCTCATGATCCGTAATAGGTAGACAGTTGAAATTTTCTGTCGCCGCTATAACACAAATAATAAAAATAAAAATTAATTAAAAATTAAAGGGAGCTCTGCTACTAGAAACGTGTGTGATGGTACGAAACGCTTAATGCGCGAGTCCAACTTGCGCTTGGTCGGTTTTTTTTAATATTGTTTATTTCGTAGGAATTACCAACGTTATGGGAGGCTACAAGGCCCTGATCGATTTGCCTCTACGACCCGGCGCTGTCAAGCATACCATCTCTGTAGTTTCAGAGTACTGCCAGAAGCAGGACTTAGTGGTAAGTATCTTATATAGCCTTTAGTCATCGATCACTAGTAAAAAACTAGATACAAAATCAGTGACAAAAAATGTCCTTACCGAATGAGCGCCCACTCGAACATTTGGGTGCGCTTTTAATTTGTACGTAGCTGTGTGAAAACAAATTTTGGTAATGCATTTAAGGTTGAATTTACATTCATGTATATTTATTTCAACTAGAATTACGTCAAAACAATTGGCGACAGTTTTTAGAGAACTTTTGCATGGGATTGTGTATCTAGTTTCTGATTAGTGATCAATGCCTTTAGTAGATTATTTGGTAGTGCATTGCACAGATTAATATATATGTAGCAAGATTCTGTGGCGTAGCAAAGGGAAGGGGGGAGGGGGGGATGACTCAAGGTAGCCGATTTTAAGAAAGAAAAAAAGAGACGTTTATTTGGAACATACTGACAAATATTGGCAGAAAGTATATCTATACATATAAATAAAATTTACGTGTCTGTTTATAGTATTGAAATAACTAGCTTCTATTAAGCTGCGAGGGTTGTATGCTATTGAAACTTAAATAACGTTTTTTTTTGTCTGCTGTCCGGGTAACAGATTGTGATGAAACTTTACAAAGGGATGGAGAAGTGCCAGTAAGGGTCTAGACCAGGGGTCGGCAACCTTTTGAGTCGGAAGAGTCAAAAATTACAATTTACAAAATTTCAAAGTTTTTAAAGAGCCACAATTTTTTTTCTTGCGAACCCAAAATAGTACTTGCATAAATAAAGTTTTTTGATAAAAAAAACTAATCTATTTATTCATAAGAAAAATATATATTTATTCATACATAAATAGTGTTTTTCACAATAAATTAGAATCTAATTTCTATTATTATCTAATTATTAGATATTGGTCTTATTATATAAAAAATAGAAAATTTAAACTTTACTAAACAACGTAGTGTTTAGTTAAAAAAAAAACAATAACATACATTTAAGCAAACAAATTCAATGGGAGCGTTGGCTTTGCATGGTTTTAGAAAGTTTGGATAAATTTGGTTCATAACTTGTTGTTTTAAGTTTCAAACATGACTTATTTTACTTTTAATTATATTCATACAAGAGAACGCTTGCTCGCACGAATATGTCGATCCGAAGATAGTCAGCACTCCAAATGCCAACTTCTTCACCTCACTGTAGCAATCTGGAAGACTATTCCATGCGTCGAATATAAGTGCCTCAACTCGCGGCATTTCTTTTAAAGCTGTCAATTTTTGTTGCGTTACGTACATACATTTCTGGACCTACAACTCTTTCAACTTGCTTTTCAACCATGTAAATTTTCAACCCACAAAGCTTTATTTTTTAAATCTATCAATTGCATTTCTAGAGATCCAGCACGAACTCCAAATGGCTTAGTGTTGATCGATTTTTAAATGTTTTATTTTATAAAATAAATAATATTTGCGTATGAAACTAAAAAGCTCGCGAGCCGCAGGTTGCCGACCCCTGGTCTAGACTATATTCTTTCCGAAAAAAAAACTTGGTGATTTAGAATAAATCTTAAAATTGATAAAAAATTTATAAATGACTTTTAATTATCTTTCATCTAAATAACGCAACATTAATAGCATCTATTCATCTACGAGATGATTTTCAATCTATTTTGTTTTGTCAGCTTTCAACGTTGCGATCGTTCGTCTACGGAACCATTTACAAGCAGAATGCGCACACGCACTCTATCATCGCGAAAACACCTGAACTGAGCAATGCAGATGCGAAACTTAAAGAGGCTGCTGGTAAGTTATTTGTCACCATCATCAATAGAGATGTTTAACTTTTAATGCTATTCCTGGTTGTCAGTCTTGGTATTTCATGTGCTAATAATTGGTGACAGCTAACAAAAGTATATAATAACATGTCATCTTTATAACTAATCGAAAATTTCTCATATGATGTAATGATAACTTCAAAAATCACCAACAATAAATTACTTATAATTGGATTAGGAAACAACGCTCCGTTGGCGAAGCATCAGGCACTAGGATTACCAATTCGCTTGCCAAGCGTGACAAAAACGTCTAATCTTTAAAAAATTCAAAACTTAATGCCCAAATCCCACAGCGTTCACGTTTTTTTTTTATAAAATTAAATGTGAAACTAACATAAGTCCACCTGATAGCTACTACTCTACGAGCTACAGTCGTGGAAAATGGCAACTTTAAACATGGAAGGCCACAGCTACATTGCTAACTCGAAGGACAAAGATGGATAACTATTCTGAAACTATTTTGGCTTTCTATACCCCTCGGACCAATGCAATGATATTTTCATCCATTATATTAAAGAGATAATAGTTAATTTGTTTATTAGCTCGTTAAACGGCAACATTCAATTAAGCCTGTTAGTTGAAATACAATGACGCGTATTTAATTTTTCTTTTGTTTTTCGGCTAACTGTCACTTCTCAAGAACACATCAACACATTAATAGCTGGTGCAATTTTAACGATGAAATTAATAATAACTCTGTTAATTTCTTTCAATTCAACCAACTTAACAAAGGACGAGGTTTTTAATTTGACTGTATTTTTTATGTGTTACCTCAGAACTTTTCTCTAGGTGAACCGATTTTGATCATTATTTTGAGATTTTTATTTGAAAGCTGGTGCTTCTCATGTTGTCTCATATAAAACTTGATCAAGATCTGAATAGTACTTTTTAGTAATTAATATATAATCAAATAATATTTAATTGACTTTGATGTTCTCACAATTTTACCACCAGTTAAGTGTTTATAGTTCAGTTTTACCAAATCAACCCTTGCCATTTAGAATAAATTCGTTTAATATGGTAACAAAAATTTGTTATTTTCGCCGTCAAATTTGCGCGCGATTTTTGAAAGACCTGATCGTAGGGCTGTCCCATTGATTTCCTCATATTCGGGGGATATTTTCTATAGTTGCACTCATTCGATGATATGGAGGAGTGAATTCTCTTACGCCGCAACTAGGGTTACCAGATGAAAAAATTAAAGTCCAGAGAAGAGGCCTGATTTCCATTTAAAAATCCTGAGATTTTTTTATAGTTTGAGAAGAAAACCATACTTAAAAAGGTATCTACACATATTAAGTATGATAAAACTGTTTAAGTGCCTACTTGGATAAATAAGTTTTGATTTTAATTGTGGAATTATTACCAAAGGATAATTATTTTTAGTTTGTTTAACTTTTTATTAAAGATACATTTAAAATGTAAGTAAATAATACATATATTGAAAGTTCTAAAAATCCTGAGATTACATGAGATTTGCAAAATCCAGCCGCAATCCTGAGAAGAGTCTAAAATTCTGAAATCTCAGGACAAATCTTGAGATATGGTAACCCTAGCCGCAACGGCACGGCACTGCCAATTTATGATATTACATTCTATATAGATGACATACTTGCTCTTTTGACACTGTCTCTCGCGAGAGATCAGATCCAACCAAATCACTAGAAAAAAATGGCCTGATCATCAGTGAACTGTATGAACTACCGCCTACGTTCTGGAACAAGTTCCAGCAAACGCAATCTGTGTAAAGGTTTCCTTACAGTATATTAAAACAACATTAAACATCTGCTTCAGCTTTAAATCAAAACTAATCATCAATTATGTTCTTTATAGGATACACGAAGCAGTCTATTCTAATGTGCGGCGACAAGAAGATGAAGGACATGGAAGCTCTCAGAGCCACTTTTAGAACACAAGATGAATGCATCAACTTTGTACAATCGGTGAGTTTTAGTGCATAATTGTCATTTTAATTAAATAGTGTCAGACCGGACCTATTCTGAAAAGCAGTAAAAAATAAACTTCTTTCAAAGTCCACTGCTGAACATCGCCCTCCCCAGCTGGCATCATGAGGGAGATATTGCCATAGTTGCCACTCTTTGCAGGTGAGTTAGCAACCGCAGTTTTTATTTTTTAGTTAGTATGAGGAAGGCACAGCTGCTCATCTCAAGGTTTGTTTCCCGCTGTCGTCTCTTACGACACGCCCAAAACGATATGAGATGGATATTCTTAAACCGGCACTACACGATATCCTTAGCATCTATATCATCCCGCAAAACCTTAGCATTAAGCTGGCTTTTCACTATGGGATATACTATATATTATATCCAGAAATATAAATTATATCCCGCGACTAGCTTTCATACTGTGCGCACACAGTTCTGCGGCGGCGCGGAACGGTGTGCGGAGTACAGGGGGCGAAATATAATATGAAAATATCGCTCGGTCGATCGAAAAAATATTTATAGCTTGAGATGTAATATATATTATAGCTCAGTGTAAACGGTTCCATTTAAAAGTGTGGTGAGCGATATTATTTTATATCTCGGGATGTAATATGTATTATATTATATCCCATAGTGAAAAGCGGGCTTTACTTAAGTTGTTCTATTGTTGGAAAAAATAGTAGGATTTTCACTCTTAGCGAGCGACGTATCTTCTATACATGAATAGAAGTCTCGCATCTTAGTCGCTGCTATCTGTCGTCGATCGTGGTATTTTAGGTCTGGCATATACGAGATGGTCATCATAGCTATATAATATATGTATGTATATATATATATATATATATATATATATATATATATATATATATATATATATATATATAATCTGTGGCCCAGTGGGGGATTATCTTTAAGGCAACACACTAGGCAAGGTTACAAAGTTTCATAACCTTTAGAAAATTCGTCCAGCGAATTAAGCTCATTATAACATATATAAAATGGCAGCCTATATACGTCCCACTGCTGGGCACAGGCCTCACCTCATTCATGAGCACGTGGTAAATGGGCACTTAAAATTGCAATTAACAATTTCATTGGTGCCGGCGGGGATCGAACCCGGGTTACTCGCGTACTGTAAAACTTACAGCGAGCGCTATCAATCTGAGCTACCACGGCTCTGATCGGACCATAATTATAAAATAATTTAATAATTAAAAAGCTGAAGGTACTCCGGGTTAACTTTGACATCCGGACGTCAATCACCTCACTCCTCCGTGACCATGGGTAATGCAAAGCACCTTTAACTTAGGAAATTGAAAACAGATTACTTCTGAACGACTGATCTCATTCATCTTAGTCGCTGCGGGATACTTTATGCTGCTAGAACGAGTGGGATATTACAGTTCTACTCTCATTTCTTCCTATTTTCTTTTACTTTCTACCCTCATTCCTAACAATATTTTATTTGCAAAATAATTAATTATAATTTATAATATATGGTCGCCAATAACGCGATACTAACGCGAGATACTAACCTACGGCACTGTTGACATTTAGTGCGCCTCTGGGTGGCCACAGAATTTCTCTGGCCTTTTCTATATATAGTCCCCTCTATAAAATAGGTGTAACGCCATCGGTCATCAGCATCGGATCAAAATTTTGTGTTTCTTAACAGAATCTAAAACCGGCCGAATGAAATAGGGTCATGGATTTTATTAATTATAATTTTTAAGAATAAAATTCCTTTCCCTTAGGTTGACGGCTTCGTATTCTCTGCAACAAACTACGAGGAAATGAACCCAGGCATGCAGAAGCAGTTCTTGCAGACCGCAGCGGGCGCTATAAGCAAGGAGATGCTGCGAGAGGTGCTCGTGCAAGAATGCACTTGCACTTATATAAATCCCTTCACAGTTCGCTCTATATGCATCAACAAGGAGAGGAAGGAAGCTGTAAGTATATATAAAAAATAATCGGTAAATTGATTTGCTATGTTAAACATTGCAAGCACCCAATGATCTTTTAACTTTTTAAAGCCACGCTGCTTATTTACACCATGTTACGGTAACAGCATGAAATGGTCTCTTTGACCGGCGTAGGACCAGGCTCTCATAAAATATCAGCGTAAAATACCAGCTCAATGGTGCTGTGTGTATGGTGAGTGTAGAGAACCGGAGACCCTTTTTACTGGTAACGATATTTATTTACACTTTGTTTATTAATCTAGGATAGATGTAGATGTCTATGATCGATTAATAAATGTGTCTAGCATCCACTTACGATCAGATGGACTGTGTGCTTGCTTATCACCCTTATTAACAAAAAATACAAAGGATTGGTGAGAGTGTTGAAGAGTGTCTTTTCTCTCTTCGTTCTCTCTCGCTTTTCCTGCTTTTCTGACAAATGTCAGTGCATGTTAAAACTAAATAGACTGCGATTGTATTTTATTGTTTGTTTTCATTCACGTGGTGATCTCACACTATTTTTAATTTGAAAATGAGCGAACATACAACTCTTCGGAAAATCCAAGTACGGCAAAAACTTCGGCGCGCTGAGTGGGGTCCCATCCATGTGTTTTGGAATGCAGCGAAAGGGTTATTCTCTCACCCTGCTTGCTGTGGAGTCACATGGGAAGATGAGTGTTCATTTGGCGAGGCGCCATTCGCCGGAGAACTCGAGGAAAGGGCGTGCATTTCCAAGCGCGCGCTTTCCTACAGGGGCTTTCATGAGTAGATGAAGAAGGAAATGAGTTTCCCTTTCTCGAGGAGCAGCTGGAAGGCTCCCAGATCCTCGTGAAGTGTATGTGTAGGAGTTTCACCATATCCACTCACCATAAATTGGTGAACTTTGTGCTTGGTTAGAGTTCGTTGGAAACTAGTTTCTAATTTCCAACGAACTCTTAACCGTCTTATTACTACAAGTAGTTGATAATAAGTATTTGGCTTACACTAATACGTTGGCTTAATTAATATGTTTCAATAAATTAGTGCCATATGAAATAATATGCGGACTAAAATATAAAGTATGGAATTGGATAACAAACGTGAAATTTCGCGACAACTGTGACGCCGCGGCTAAGGGATTTTATTAATGAGAAAAACTGTGCCAACATGCTATATCTGACTCTTCCAAAGCCATGGATTAAAACCAAAACTATCAATAAACCACTTTTCATAACACTGCAGTAAATACCAAAAAGTTTATAGATTTGTACTCACTAGTTATTTTTGTTCGCAGGCTCGCAGACGAAAGTAAACGACGTTGAATCCTCCGCATCAACTGTGATCTACATCATGCCATGCGTACCAAATACTCCTAGTTTTATGTAAATGAGCTCTAACGGAACTTAAGATAAACCCAACTCTTAATTTATTATAACTTACTTTAAAACAGAAACCAAAACAAATATTTCATAATTCAAAATGTAAGATGACACATCGTATCGTTCCCGTATCGTAAGATTATAAATAAGCTCTGTTGCAGCTCGTAGACTTTTTATATTAGACCTCCTGTTTTTATGAATAGAAATCTATTTATACCATAATACCATAACATCGAACAGGTATTAAAGTAATCAAACTCTGTATTAGAATAAAAAATATGTTATTAAATTATATTTGTTTGATTCTTGTTCCTTAAATCCCATTCCATCATCTAATATATAATAATTAATGTTTGTTTGTTCTTTGTTCATACCGTTGTTTAGATTGCGGTAAAACCATTTATTCTATTTTATCTTCTTCTTCTATTCTTCTTCTATTTTATCTTATTATTATTGTCACCTTTTTGTTGTTTTTTTTTTATAGAAATAGGGTGACAAACGAGCACACAGTCCACCTGATGGTAACTGGTTGCTGAGGCCCATAGACATCTACATCTATCCTCGTTTGCCAATCAAAATGCAGATGCGTTGTCAGCCTTGAGGACTAAGCTGGAATGCCTCTTTTCCAGTAAAAAGGGTCTCCAGTTCTCTACACTCACCATACGAAACACAGCAGCATTAAGCTGTTATTTTACGCTGGTATCATGTGAGAGCGTGGTCCTTCCCCGGTCGAGCCGACCCATTCGTGCTAGAACTGTACTATAAATATAGCTACAGCATGGGTCTACCACGTGTTTTACATTAGAATTAACTTACAGTAGGTGGCGCTTCCCGTACCGACAAATTTATTTAAAACTTATAACATCATAATATCATACAATTTCAATGAATGTATTATCATTCCTACTTTAACTATATAACTCTTCCAAATTTAAAACGCTATTTCCACAATTAATTTTTTTTCCGTGCCAGCAATGCGCTGGGTACCAGCTACTTTATTATAAAAGTTATTAAAAAAACTAAGTAGAATTGCAAGTGATTATGGACCTCGCTATCAAACTAGAGAAACTGAATTCTTTCACTTTGTAAATATAAGAAATTATTAAGAGTATATTAAACAGCAGAAATTTCCTAGTAATTTTTATAAAAGCATGTCAAGCAGCATTGCAAAGTTGAGAGAACCGAAAGAGATAAAGAGAGAGAATATCATTTTATACAAGCTGTAATGCATTTCATTCCCGATCATCATTCATCATCACTACTGCCGATCATAAGTCCAATGTTGAACATACCACCCAACTACAACCAACAACATCCATCGACTTCATATTTTACCAAGTTGTCCACTCCATCTAGTCGAAATAGAATAGAATAGAATGATTTTTATTCAATATTGATTATTACTTAATACTTATTGAAAGTCATTTTTTATTTACAACTGGTTCGGAAAATACGCCTGTCCTGGGAAGAACCAGCAAGAAACACTGCGGCACTTTTTTTTTAACATACTTCACTTAACAATAATTTTGTCTGTACAATTTTTAAATGAACTTTCTTAGAACCAGCATGGTGGCGATCACCTTATTCCCAGGGGTTATTTTCATTTATGTATTCCTTGATATTATAATAACCTTTTTTGTACAGTATTCCATTCATAAAACTTTTAAGCTTGTTTATTGATAAACTGAACATGTTCTGGGATTTTGTTGTAAAAACGTAAACATTGTCCCATAAATGAATTACAGTGGGAATTGCTCTACACTTACTTTATCTGGTACGACTGCCTCGTTGGTCTAGTGGTTGTAGTAGTGCGACTGCTGATTATGAGGTCCCGGGTTTGAATCCCGGGCCGGGCCAAAAATCAGTTATTGAGTTTTTCCATTAAGAAATTCTCAGTATCTGCCCGGAGTCAGGAAGTTGGCGGTGTTTCACGCCCGTGCCTCGGAAAACCCTGCGCCTGATCTCTCTCCGGTCGTGTCGGTTTACCGTCCCATCGGGCTATGAGAGTGAGGGAATAGAGAGTGCACCTGTGCTTGCGCATACACTTGGGCACTATAATCCTGTCCTGCGCCGAAGGCTATTCTCCGTTGAGACTGGCCGCCGTGGCCAAAATTCGGTGTGGAGGACATTATTATTATTTTTATTTTAGAATAAATTATTATTATTATTATTATTATTATTATTATTGTTGATATAAAATTAATAGTTTTCTCATCTGGTTGGGCTGTATAAATATATAATTGTAAATGAAAATGATAAACATACATAAATATCAACAAAATAAAGTAATACATAAAAAATACATAAATAAATAAAAACCCAACCAGATGGAAGCCCTCGGCAGGGGAGACCAAACGGCCGAGGGTTAGGGGGAGAGGGAAAGAAACCGGCGGACGATGCGGGCGGTATCGAGGAGCACCGCCTTCTGCATTTGAGCTTGGAGCGGTCCGTCACGGAGTCCCAGTCGCCTCAGATGACCCGAGAGGCTGACTGGGATTAACCCGTTCGCAGAGACGACTACAGGTATAATTTCGGCCGGCAATCCACCCCACATGTCGGTCACCTCGTGAGCCAGGTCCAGATATTTAGTCAGTTTATCTGTTTCGGCTTTCACGAGGTTCTCGTCATAAGGAATGGTAATGTCGACCAAAAATATCCTTGACTGTGCCCGGTCCATCAGCACAATATCAGGCTTATTCGCAAGAATAGTCCTGTCTGTGATGATGGCCCGGTCCCAGTAGAGCCTGGCGCGGTCATTTTCGAGCACGGCCTCCGGCAAGTACTTATAATACGGCAATTTCCGATCCACGAGACCGTATTTCAGAGCGAGCTCCTGGTGTAAAATCCTGGCTACTAAGTTGTGCCTGTGCAAATACTCAGAGTTAGAAAGCGCCGAACAACCGGAGATGACATGCCTAAGTGACTCACCGGGATGGCGACAAGCTCGACAGACGTCAACGGTGCCATCCTTTAGGATGTATCTCCGATAATTGTTGGTCTTAATAACCTGATCCTGTATCGCACAGACAAAACCCTCGGTTTCCCCAAAGAGGTCACCGAAACGTAGCCAGTGGAGGGAGGCGACTGTGTCTACGAAAGGCTCATGTAGAGCCTTGTAGAACCTCCCGTGGAGCTCTTTCTCCTTCCATACGGTCTCCCGGTCGGAAATGCTCTGTACTGCCGGGTCTTGCCATTGCTCGTTGGCTAAGGATAGAGGGGTAAGTCCTTTATCACAACAAATAACGTCCCTATAGTATGGATCATCCGCTCTCGTCAGAAAGTAATTACGGAGGCTGCACACTTCGCGATTATGCATGGTAAGCGCGCTTAAAAAGCCGCGTCCACCATGCTTCCGCGGCAAGTACAGCCTCATTACTGACGATCTCGGATGACGCATCCTGTGGGACGTCATTATAGTGCGGACTTTTCTGTCCAGAGCGTTTAGTTCGGTCTGAGTCCACCTGAGTATGCCAAAGGTATACATGAGAACAGGCATGACCCAACCGTTATATGCGTGCGTTTTATTCACACCGGACAAAAGGCTGTTAAGCACTTTGGTCAAGCGTGCATAAAACACATCGCAAACTGACTGTTTCATACCCGCCTCATCTACACCGATGTTCTGTGACATACCCAGGTATCGGTATGTTTTTTATTATTATTATTATTATCTGGTACGAGACTGCAACTTCCCTTCCTTCTCAAAGATATGGTTTCTTAACCAAAAAACTACTGACATGCCCACCACTCGATAAAATATTTTAATTTTTTTTAAATAATCTTTTAACTTTTAACAAAGACAAAATTATTAAGGATCTATAAAAAAGGTTAATTAAGGAAACAAGTGCGTCAAGCGTGATTCATTTATTATATAAAAAAATATAAAAAATCATTTTACATTAGACTTGCCACGAACATTCAGTTATTATTCGGTATTCGGCCTATTCGGCTACTTTTATCCTATCCGTCGAATACCTAATATCTAGGTACTTGTTATTTTATTATACCCAATACGTAAAGTAAGAGGTTTCATTGTAGTCAGATAATTAGTAAAACGAAAATATTTATTTATTTCATAATTAATATTTTTTCTTGTAAGCATTAAAGTAGTCATAGGTATATAAATATAAATTACTTCCATATCATAAAACTCAAAAAAAAAACGGCCAAGTGCGAGTCGGGTACACACATAAAAGGTTCCGTACCATCGTAAAACACGTTTCTATTAGGAATTTTTCTATAGGTATTTTAATTTTAATTAATATTTGTTGTGATTGCGGCAATAAAATACACATTCTGTGAAAATTTCAACTGTCTAACTATTACAAATCATGAGATACAGCCCGCTGACAGACCGACGAACGGACAGCGGAGGCTTAGTAATATTCCGTTAGTTGCCCTTCGGGTACGAAACCTTAAAATAGAACTATCAGATAAATGTCTATGCACTCGAATTATCGTAATTAAAGTGGAAGATAGTGGTGCAGAAAGACTTTTTCGTCATTTTCAGGCATTCATTAGTTTACTCCTTTTCTTCTAGTAGACAATCCCAGCTTCAGAGAATAGACGCTCTGAAGAATAAACACTACTTTCTTCCCGGCCGAATACTGTTGCCTAATTCGGCTATTCAGCTAGGAATTCCGCAGGATATTCGGCATTAGGCATGTGGCCAAATATACTAAGTATTTCTTGCAAGTCTATTTTACATCTTCCTTATTAACTCGCTTATTTTCTATTTGTATACATAATTATTTTGCAAAGTAATTAACGAAATTATAACGTAACATAATTAAAGTTATAACAAAAATATAAATCAAATCCAAAACTAAAATAGTTATCTATATATCCAATAAAGTGGTAAAGAATTATTCTCCCATAAGTCGTACAGATGAAAAAAAATCTTATTATTTTTTCATCCGTACAGTTAACAGATTGCAGTGTTATAAGGGGTTTTTAAATACGGACATAACAATTTTGTTTTATAATACGAAACATAGCCTAAATACTTTTCTATGATCTGTCTAAATCAAAACGTCAATCATAGTCGGAGAGCTGGCAACGAATTTTTGGAAGGTCCGTTTGACAATTGAAGTTGGGAAAAAATATAATTTCATCAATTGGCCAGTCTAGTACCACGAATTTTCCAGAGATGGATTTCATGCCAGAGGTGTGATAGGGCCATATTTTTGCGTCAATAAAAATAATACCCATGTCATGGTTAATAGAGTTCGCTATGATGCCATGATGGAAGATTATTTTTGACCAAAATTGGATGGACTTGACATCAGCGATATGTGGTTCCAAAAAGATATTTTCCAGAGATGGATTTCATGCCGGAGGTGTGATAGGGCCATATTTTTGCGTCAATAAAAATAATACCCATGTCATGGTTAATAGAGTTCGCTATGATGCCATGATGGAAGATTATTTTTGACCAAAATTGGATGGACTTGACATCAGCGATATGTGGTTCCAAAAAGATATTTTTGGAACCACATATCGCTGATGTCAAGATCGTGCCACAAACCACGCAGATCAACAATTTATTTATTCGAAGAAAAATTTAGTAATTGTTTAATTTCGGGAAATAGTCCAGTTGAATGGCCACCTCCCTCATGCAATTTGACGCCGTAGGATTTCTCTTATAGGGTTACCTTAAGTCAAAGGTATAAGCCAACGAACCAACAACGTTACCAACATTCCAGCTGATATGTGGGAAAGAGTGATTGAAAATTGAATCCAAAGAATCGATCACTGCCGTTGTGCTCGTGGTAGTCATATTAAAGACGTCGAACTCCATACATAATTCTAATATGTGTACTACACTTGGAATGAATTTCAGCCCCATATCTCAATAATTCTGTGTTGTATACAATACAAAATTGTTATGTCAGGGTTGAAAAACCCAATATTTTTAATATTACAAAATAGAAGAGAGAGAGAGAGAAAGAAGAAGAGATTTCGTTCCTATGCGTAGTAGTTTTTCCTGACCCATCTGATACGTGGCCGCGCACGCTGTGACATTATCTTGACGGAGGCACTCGCCGCGGCACTCACCACCTCCTGCACCTGTTGCAGTATGGATAATATTATATAGTATGTACAAGTCTTAATAAACTCCTAATAACTATGATTTGCCTACGAATGATGATTTAATTTGGCAACTTTTTACTACCTTTACTCCATAGATTAATATATTTTTCGCTTTTGATTTTAATGGCAAAAATTTGTACAGTGCATCATTATA
The DNA here is from genome assembly GCA_033319125.1 of Parnassius glacialis. NCBI lineage: Eukaryota > Metazoa > Arthropoda > Insecta > Lepidoptera > Papilionidae > Parnassius > Parnassius glacialis. The sequence continues at coordinate 25,547,196 of JAVANC010000007.1, read as the reverse complement.
TAAATTTTTCTAAGTCATGACTTAATAATATACCAAATTACTGAAGTGGATACACATTATCAACTGACTTCAAAAAGGAGGAACTTCTCAATTCGAGTGTATGTTCTTTTGTATGTATGTTACGCGATATCTTCGCAGATTGTGAACCAATTTTGATAATTCTTTTTTATTAAATAGGTTATATACTTCAATGGCGCTTCTATATAAATTAGAAGAAAATGTTTCACCCCTAAGGGTAGCAAATAAATAAATTATTTTGTAGCAATTTGAAGTCGATTTTTACTTTTTGTTAAAAGTTATTGTATTATATTCGCTTAGCCCTACGTTTTGGCCATGAATTGCAATTTAAATTGGGGAAACGTGGTAGCAACACGAGGTTTTTAATAAGACATGGGGGGATTGGAAGGGACTGCAATGGCCGAAGAATCGCCTCATTAAGGTAAAGAAATATTAAAATGTTAAAGACCGAATAACGCATACTGAACACGGATTGGGAGAATAATTGAACATCAAGTCTGTCACCTAGACATTGCAAGCAACCGCTTGACATAATTGTTTAAAAGGTTGGAGGAAGTCAACATCAAGCTAGAAATTAACGACAAAACTCAGGCAGCTGAGGGTCGAATAGACGTAAGCAATAGCGATGACATGACGGTGACTGTAAACCTAACCTGCCTAAGGTGATACTGCACTGATTCCACGATTACTACGGCAGATGACTTGCGTTTAAGGACTTGTATCTTACTATGGTACACCATAATGAAGATCAAAGTTCAGTGCAGAAGTTTTTTATTTGAATTCTTGTTTGAGTATTTGATTGTTATACATATGGCCTAACAAACGCACTTACTACCGTCTACCTGATGATAAGTGCCACTGCAACCCTCGTACATCCGCAGCCAATAAAGAAGCCGTACGAGCAGCTATGCAGGGGTAGCCAGATCCGGTATTAATTCGAAGTAAAGCCATTGTGTAGCTATATTATCGTTGTAGCACGATTTTAACGAGACTTTTAGTGGAAAATAGCTGACGTTCTGAGTTCTAACTTGGCTACTTTTATGCGGGCGAAGTCGCGGGGAACAACTAGTCAGAACTAAACTTCAAATCAGGTTGACAAAGTGCGGACATAAATAATGACAGCGTTTTCGTAATCGTATTTAACAAAATGTGTTAGATTTTAATTTAATTTTAATAATAACAATTTTATTACACTCTCGGTTTGACAAATATACACTAGTGTATAGTACATATTTAATTACAAAACTATATTTCGATGCAATTAGATTTTTGAAAACAACTTTCGCGGTTTACACAACAAAGAGCTAATCCTCTCTCCCGCTCGCAGTTGACTAAGGAAGCTACGGATAATTGACCGTAACTTAGTGCGCAATGTAAATTTAAATTCAGTACCGTAATGCCCGTTAAGTAGTACAAATAGACGTATTTTGTTATATAATGTAACCTTATTTTCTAATAATGCAATTAATATCTTCATCATCATCATCATTACAGCCCATCCCAAGTCCACTGCTGAAAATAGGCCTCCGCCAAGGAATGCCACAAAGTACGCACCTGTGCCACCTGCATCCATCGACTTCCTGCATGTCTTACCAGGTCGTCACTCCGTCTAGTGGGGGGACGTCCTACACTTCACTCGCCGGTACAAGGCCAAATATATATATACCCCAAAATATAAACCAAATATATAATTTACGAATTAATATATAACATTAAAAAAGTAAATTTATTAAAAACTTAAACTTACGCTTTGCATCAAATTCTGAGCGTTATCAACCAGCATGTTTAGGGCTTCTTTGTCTTCTTGGTTGCCTAGAAGCAAATCATTATCTATTATCAAAAAAATGTTTATTTCTATAACAATGACAGTTGGTTTTATTACAAAGTTGGGGCCAAACCTTTTAGGTATTATACTTGTGCCAGAAGGTTACGCTTTTCCATATCTAAATGTTGTATATTATAACATGTATATACAACATGTAACAAAACCCTGTGGTTCCCGTTAAGTGCGTTATCACAGTCAGTATTCAAACGTAAAGAAATGCCCCTTTTTCCAAAAAACTTGAACATTAAAAAGTTTTATTCAAATAAATAAAAATCCAAATGAATCATCCGGACCACCCTTGCGGAACTTGTTTGAAATATTAATTTACAATAGAGTTTTTTATGAAACTGAAATGACATACGAACTTACAGGTTCAATTTTTTTTGTGTGAATTGTGGCCAATTTCAAACGAAGAATGCTACACATACATTCTCACCTCTGAGGATTTAAATAGAATGCCTGTTGGCTATGTATATGGTATATGTAGGTATATGGCTTATAATGAATCTCACTTTTTGCTTTATAGAATAAGGGTGATAAACGAGCACACAGTCCACCTCATGGTAAGTGGATGCTGTGACCCATAGACATCTCCATTTCCATTCCTCGATTAAGAGTCAAAGTGCAGATGCTTTCTCACCTCTGAGGACTAACATGGAATGCCTCGTTTGCAGTAAAAAGGGTATCTGTTTCTCTACACTCATCACACGGAATACAGCAGCATTAAGCTGTTATTTTACGCTGGCATTCTGTTAGATCGTTGTGCTACCCCAGTCGAGCCGACTCATTTGTGCCACAAGCATAATACAGCTGCAGCATGACTCTATATATATATATTCCCTTCACATCCGAACACAACAGTGGAGACAATACTATTTGGCAGAAGAAGTAGATTTTTTTTTATTTAATTACGTTTCGAACATTACTCAAAACATGAGTATCAGATTTATAAAAAATAGCAGATTTGTTCATTATGTGTCTATCAAAAAACACAGCATCGCTTATGAAGAAGCAGTGTTCACTTATTTTTAAATTGATACTTACTACCGTGTATTGTGATTCAATCCATAGATACCCTTAACAATTGAGAATCTTGATGATGTTTATGGACTGTCACCGCAAGGCCCTGTTACGTTAGTATTCTTTGCCTGTTAGGGTCATTACGTGTATTACTCGCTGCCTTGATAGACAATTTAAGTTGCGCTACAAAAGTATTACAAGTTTTATTTGAAATGAGTGGCAACGCTGATTTCCCGCAGCGTGTTGGGGAAAATCAGGTGAACGTTACGGATACGATTGAGGATGAACTCGATTCATCTTCATCGAGTTCATCATCTCCATCTCGGTCTGAAAGTGGAAGGCCTGCTTTCAAAAAAAATGTAAAAGAAGACCCACGTATTCAGGATCTCATAAACCAGGTAGGTTTTTTATGAAACATTTACATGCAGAGTCTCGGCAGCGGCAATAACCTACAAGATGTTAATGCCTATACTTGTGATAACTTTCTTACTATACCAAAATAAAATACCATGCTTGATCTAGGTTCAACGGCCATCAATATTGATGAAAGTAAAACTACTACTAAATAAACCCAGCCCTTCCGGAAAGGGTTGAGAAAATAAAGACATTGCAATATTTTGACTTGTCCACATGGCAAAATGTAAGATATTCCAAGACTAACAGTCTTTTGTAGCTACCCACTGTTTACGAAACTTAGGGTAAATGACGAATTGTGCCATCTTAGTAAATCAAAAGACCATTTATCAAGCATTGAAAGTGTAATGGCAGCATTATCAAATGCTCATTATCAGAATTTTTGAAATCAATTAATCACTCCGAACAGGCTTACAGTCAGTAGTGAATTGGGCTGCGAAATCCCTAAAGGAACTAAATGCACCAGTACTGCACTAGCGTAAAAGATAAGCAATGCTATTGAAACAGCCTTTAATAAAAATTCTGAAGATATAGGATTTATGTGGAAAAAGAGCTGAATGCATTGAAACTAGAAGGGAGAAATTAATTAAAGAAGTGCCTAACAAATGTATTTAGTTAGCCTTGAAAAATATTCCTCCATCTGAAATTGTCTTATTCGACGAACCTATATTAAATACCCTTATTTAAAAATTTGGTAGCCCTACTACCAAACCACGCACACTGGATCAAGTCAAGAAACGCAAAGCTAGAATTTTCCCAGAGGAACACTGTTTACCAGAATTATAATTCTCGTTACCAAAACGGCCCTTCCAGAGGCAAAGGAAAAGGCAAAGGCATAGGTAAAATTTTGTCCTTTCGCTCTCTTGACAGAGATAAACAATGACTCAGAGAGGAATTCAGGGGGAGTCAATTAAAGAGCTTCAGGCACCAGTGGCAGCAGCTCGGAACTGCTCCTTTTATCCTATAACAATATCAACATCTTTTATTCAGATACCTGCACTAAGCTACCCCTCACCAACAGTAGCTCGAAGCTATGCAACAAAAGCTTCATCCCAGATGTCTGTACAGATGAACGAACTAAAACGTATTGGAGTTTTAGAAAAACCTACTTCTTTGACTCCCGATTTCTTCTCCCGCATTTCTCTTGTAAAAAAGAGTAATCGTGGCTTGGTACCAATATTCAACCTTCGGGAATTAAACAAGTTTGTAGAAATGAAGCATTCTAATTTTATAAGCCATACCAAGGAATACTGGTATCCTTTAACCTGGAAATTGGATGGTAAAGGTCTACATTTCACAGACATATTTCCACCTACCAATAGCAATGTCACAAAGGCCTTTCCTATTTGGCCTATCATCAACCCCTAGAAAAGAAGACCCCTAGACCTACAATGTGAATCACGCTCATGCACGTGGATAATGCCCACGTGCTCAGGGAGGCATTAAAATTGGGTTTAGGGAATGATTGACCCCTTGGATTGGTCTGCTCTTGTAAAACGTTTTAAAATAGTTGTTTGTCTTACATATATATAAACGGAGCTTCATAATGTCTCCAAAGCGATATTGCCGACGGAGTATCTGGGAGTATTGATGACTGATTTTTAACGATATTATCTAAAATATATGTAAAAATCACCTAACGTTTTAAACGAGGTAGAGCCATGCTGCAGCTATATTAGTAGTATAGTTGTAGCACGAATGGGTCGGCTCGACCGGGGAAGGACCACGCTCTCACAGAATACCAGCGTCAAATAGCAGCTTAACACTGCTGTGTTTCGTATGGTGAGTGTAGAGAACTGGAGACCCTTTTTACTGGAAAAGAGGCATTCCATATTAGTCCTCACGGGTGACAACGCATCTGCATTTTGATTCGCAAACGAGGATAAATGTAGATGTTTATGGGCCACAACAACCACTTACCATCAGGTGGACTGTGTGCTCGTTTGCCACCCTTTCCTATAAAAAAGAACTAGGAAAATAAACACGAGGTGAGCAATATTTTTACGTACCTTGATTACCTGATACCTGGAAAATGGCCCACTGGCTAAGCTTGCAGGTGAGCATGCGATCATAGTATTGTACTGTTTAGGAATACATTTTACAATAAAATACGGATTACGTAGCAGGCAGTTTAATCGCTCAATAAAGACTGACAATTATTTCCTTACCCGCTTATATTATTATATTATCACATTTAAAAAAAAAACACAGGTATATTACAAACACTAGTCAATCATACACATTTCGTTCGTCAGAAAATAAGTGACGTATGGTGGCCCTGGGATCTTGGACTATAAAGGTGAGTGCACACTGCTTCTTCATAAGCGATGCTGTGTTTTTTTTCGGCACATAATAATCGTTTTAGTGTTGTGAAAATGTGGTAGAATCCAGGCAAACAATTTATAACAGATACATTAAAAAATCTTAGACTAACCATTGAGTAATTGTGTTGAGTACAATTAGGATCGGCACTTACTCAGACGGAGTCGTAGGTAAACTCCTAGTAAATATCGATAATAATATAAAAATAAAATAATTTACATGTGGTGTTACCTAGGCGTCCCAAAAACGATCCTTTTATCGTTGTCAACATTTTCAATTGGCCGCTGATGGTTGGTATCCTGTCGCAAATCTGCAGAAGATTCTACAAAAAATCGATGTAAATTGTTAATGAAAACGTATAAAACTTTAAATTAGTTATTATTCTAAAGACTTATTGAAGAGCAATTCATTTCCCTTCATAAAATCAAATAGTAATATGTACGGATTGAGAAGAAAAGTTGTTGAGTAGCCTCGTGCCGGCGACCCTCCTCCCACTACATTGAGTGGACACGTTGATAAGTAATGCAGATAATCGATGAATATAGGTGGCTCAGAATCGTGCTTGGTGACGTTTCTTGGAGGAGGTCTATGTTCAGCAGTGGATTTGTGAAGTGCTGTACTGACGATGACGATGGTAATGATGTACAATGTAATATAATGCACACTTAATGTTTTATTTAGATGTGTGTATGCTTATTTATTAATTTAAAAGAATATTAATAATGCTAATGGGATTAATATTAAAATTCTTGTGTTGTGGTTCTTGATAGTAGTCGCATGTCGGATTCGAGCCCTACTGCTTTTCGAATTTAAAATCCACGCCAGACGTCGTCCTGCTCTAATAAAAATTTAACTTCGATTTCACCCTGTACTTTTTACAGTATAATATAAAATTTATTGCCTAATAACTTGATATCAGCGCCGCCTATCAAATCCATTGTGAATAGAAGTGGTTTTGGTTCACAAATATAGAATTTGTTAATAACTTGACCACAGAGCTATCTATAAAAATCCTAGCATAGCTGTAAAGCATCGTCTTTAGTATAATATCATAATAGTTCAAGTCATATAGACTTTGGAGGATACAAACAGACACACCAATGATTATATAATTATGAAAATGTTCCCCAGACCGAATTTTGGCCACGGCGTCCAGTCTCAACGGAGACTAGCCATCTGCGCAGGATTATAATAATGTCCCCCAGACAGAATATCGGTCACGGCGGCATTCTCAAAGAATAGCCATCTGCGCAGGACAGGATTATAGTGCAAGAGTGTACTCGTATGTGCGAAAGTACAGGCGCACTTTCAATTTCCGATAGAAACGGTAATCCCATACGACCGGAGAGAGATCAGGCGCAGGAACAATGGAGCTGCAATTTACGTGCTTTGCGAGACTTCGGACTGCCACTGAGAACTTCTTGTCAGGAGAAACCAATAAGTGATTTTTTGTTCAGACCCAGGATTCCAATCTGGGATGACATGATTAGTTATCAGGTTTAGGACTCAATGTAAGTAAATATATAGTTATATAATAAAACAGCTTAAGATAGTTAAAATTACAGTCTATATATGTATGTTCCACTGAACTCTGCCTGTACTTTTTGGTGCAGTCGGTCCTAAGACCGGATAAAAGAAGCTGGATGATGCTGCCGGAAAGAGTGGGTGTATCTGGTGGATTAACACACCCAACTGCGCTAGGATCTGCGCAGTGGAGCGCCGTACTCGGGATGAAGGAGTTCTGGAGGGTTGAGCCGATCGTCACTGATACCCCAGTGACATATATAGACGATGGCGGAAGGCAACACGCCTTCTTTGGTCTGGATTTCTTGCTAAACGGTGGCTCTATTTGCTAGCCACAGATGGGAAAATGGCCAAACGCCCCGTCAGAGAGTTGCAGGCGAGGGACATGGGGGCTGCCTAGTTTCCTTGAAAAGGGCTAGATGGTGGTAAAGGCCATGCTGATGGAGCAAATGACAGTATGTTCGGGTAGTGGGATGGGCCTTTTCAGCCCTATCTGCCAGCTGGACCGAGCTACCGATGTCGCGCTGTGAGCCAACTTCGCGTCCCTATATTCTCCTCTTAATCCTAACGCCTGAAATTGTTTTTGTTTTAAAGTAAGGCCGTTTCCAAAGGTGCAGGCTTGGGTGGGAAGTCAGGGGGACAAATTTTAAACACAAAAAATATGGACAATTTAAGGTCCATCAGGAAAGAGGGAGAAGTGTCAGAGGTGCTTATCACAGGCACCAATGAACAAGGAGTAACTGCCAATAAACTGACGATTCCACGTACTATACCATCCAGCGTATTGGTTCTACCAAGGGCGCAATTTTTTATCCTATAAAACCAGTTCCAAACCTTAGGAGTTGGGCATGAGAAAGGAGCAATGGACCACGAGTAGCAAAACTACTGCGGAGTCCCAGAGAATGCACGAACTTTTTCTTCTACCTGGCAAGTGGTGAGCCGTAAAGGAAAGGGCAAGCCACCCAAAAAAGTGACTTGCAAACCTGATAGACCATAAGGTGGGTCTATTCCAGCAGACAGTGGTGTAAAGTCCAAGAAAAAGAATAAGAAGCAGCGAGAAAAAGGTCGTAAAGAAAGGGCCGCGTTGGTTGCTTGTAAGAGCAACATCAAGAAGGCTGGGCACGTTACGGTGCTTGGGGCTGGAACCAGTAGCCACTTTGAAACTGGAAAAGATAAAAATCCAGCCCAAGTGGATAGCGCGGCCGCAGGGACCAGCTCTAAGATATCCGTCAGGAAGCAGCGAGTGGCTTTCACGGATGGTTCTAAAACAAATGAAGGTTTAGGATCTGGAACTTTCTCAGCAGACAATATCCACATTTTTTCACCGCTGGGTACCCACAACACAGTCTTTCAGGCGAAATGTATGGGTATCATCCAAGCGGCCATAGCAATAGATGCTATGAAGGTAAAAGACTTTTCCATCAGAATACTGACCGACAGTATGGCGGTACTACAAGCTCTGAGTTGCAATGCGGTGAACTCTAATATTATATAAATGCCATCAACGATTAAATGAGGTATGTAAACGCAACGCCGTACTGCCCCAATGTGTGTTGGCGAACTTCACATATCTTCGAAATATTTTTTTCTTATTTCCCAGACATGCAGGTTTCCTCACGACGTTTTCCTTCACCGCCGAGCAGATGGTAAATCAGCACTTAAAATTTGAACAATTTTATTGGTGGCGGCGGGGATCGAACCTGGGTTGTTTTCGTACTGTGAAATTTACAGCGAACGTTTAGCCCCTGAGCTACCTCGGCTCTCTAAAACCAGCTTACTAACCTACCCTAAGTAGAATCTGATTGTATGGACTTCAAAACGTGGAGATATGTCGTAATTTGGCCCTATTGTTGAACTTTACAAAATAAATATACATACATTTCTTATGCGAACGTCCGTACACTCTAGCGCTAGTTTCCTAGCCAACGCCGCCACTTCACTTGAGGCTTTCACTATGGCTTTCGACGAGGCGATCACCTCTCGTTTTTTATCTGAAAGTATTCAATGTAAATTATGCACAATTTATTTATTTTTTTACAAAATTATAACATCATTACAGTACTATTAACCAATACTACAGTCTACCATACCATAGTCTACTAGTCTTACAATTGTGAAACGCCTTTGATGTCAGGCAATGCCTGCGGCGTATATGCTGGAGGTTATCACGAAATTGGGAATAAAATAATTTTGAATATATTCTCATTACCATTTATTAACATTTATATACCAGGTAAAACCATGCTGCAGCTATATTAGTAGTATAGTTATAGCACAAATGGGTCTACTCGACTTGGTAAGGACTACGCTCTACAGAATACCAGCGTAAAATAGCAGCTTAACGCTGCTGTATTTCCTATGAAGCCATTCCATAGAGAGGCGGAGACCATTTTTACTAGAAACGAGGCATTCCATCTTAGTTATCACGGGTGACAATGCATTTGCATTTTGATTCGTTATGGAGAATAGATGTAAATATCTATTGGCAACGGCAACCATTTACCATCAGGTGGAATGTATGCTCGTTTGTCACCCTTATCCTATAAAAAAATATTATTTGCATACTTATATGTTAAAAACATTTATTGAACAAGATCATTTTTATTACTACATGAAAAAATACATTTACAAGTGTTGTACTGCCAAATATTTTAGTGACACTTTCATTTTAATTAAATTTAACAATCGAAAACTCAAAACATCTATTTTAGTATTCGACTGTTAAATTTAATTAAGTAAGTGTATTCTCATTCGGATAAACAATTTTACAAACAAATGAGGAGAGTGAAAAGCATGGCCGTCATTTGAATTCAACTTTATTTAGTAACTCATATAAGTATAACAGTTATCCACCATTTTAGATATTATATATGTGTACGAAATTTGAGTTGAAATCTACGGAATTTGATTTTAAATGTTAATTATATTGTTTTTGCACTTCACAGTACTTTCAGAATAATTAAATTTTTAAAAACTTAACAAAAAAAACATTATTTATCACGAATGTGAACTTAGCCGACAACCGACAATCCAAATTTTAACAACCAATATCATGTGTAATTTATCAAATAAACTAACAGAAACCAGAAAAAATATCTATGTTAATTTTAGTAATGATGGTCCGTTGTTTTTCATTCGTGTAACTGTTGCTTCAAAATTTTCCAGCATCAAGTATGTACCATATTTTTTTAATATAATTATCCATTGCATCCATTATTTTATTTTATACTAGCTGGCCAGGCAGACGTTGTTCTGCCCTTTTCGACGACCCTTCATATAAAAAATCCATAAATTCGTAATAAAAATATATTGAGTGTCACTTATAAGGATAAAAACTATCTCTCAAGTTGGACAAAAGTACACAGAGTGTGCAAATTTCATTGAAATCAGTTCAGTAGTTTAAGATTTCATCGCGGACAAACAACGAGACACGTAATTTTTATATATAAAGATTATTTAATGTTTTTACTAGAAATTATTTCATTAAAAGAAAACAATTAATTTTTAATAATTATTTTAAGGTACTTTTGCATGCCTTGGGCGAAATTTTCGGTGGTTTGTGAGCCTTGTATTAATTTATTTTACTAAATACACTGTTTCACTCAGTCTTGTCATTCGTCATGCAGGCTCCGGCCGCCGTCGTGAGTGGATATTTATATCGCATGTTTGTTCACCGTCGAGCACGTGGTAAATCAGCACTTAAAATTGTAATTAACAATTTCATTGGTGCCAGCGGCGATCGAACCCAGGTTGTTCTCGTACTATGAAACTTTCAGCGAGCGCTAATCATCTGAGCTGCCACGGCTATGCGGTACCTAATTTATTCTTTTACGACGCCACTACCAGGCGAAGCAAGTTATATAATAAAAATTAAACTGTTACATAATTGAGTCCAGTTAACGAATTACAAGTGGATTGTTAATACTTTAATTTACATAACACAAAAATATACAAAATTAAATCTAAAAATCAAAATGATCATACAGCATTACTACCTCCGGTATAGTGCCAAGGACGCCGGCTACTCTCTGAAGCTATACTTTAATCTTTGAGCGAGAAAAGAACCAGCCATCTTATCACCAGTGACGACAAGTCGCAGATACAGTTATTTTAGGAACTTCACCGCATGTGGATTATTTTAATTTATCTCGAACTATAAAATTATTAATATAATAAAAGGTATAATAATATAAATTGTATTATAAAAGGTATTTTTATCGCAAATGTTAATGTTGGCTCTGCTTGTGTTGTTCAAAATATTCCTTAATGAAAGTCTAACTGAACTTTCATTAGAAATTTAATAGGTCTGTGGCCACCTTTTGGAATTTTAGCAAAATTCATCAGTGGCTAGGTTCCAAAGAATACCTAAAGCCTTAAATGTGTGCTTTAGAAGATCTTTCATTTGGTTCTATTGACTTCATGAATTCGACACTGTTAGAAGACCATTTTTTGAGTTCGAAGCAACCACTTTTAAGTAGAGATTTTAGCTGTTGACTGATTTTTATGACTTCTTCTACTGTATCGCGGGTGGCGAAAACAGCTTCCAGCTCCTGCAGCTTCTGGATATTTATCTCCTTCGTCAAATGCCAGCTTCGTTTGCGTTCTTACTGCAAGGTAAGGTGCTGACGTTGTTCCGAAGTTAACTGTAAGTAACCAGTAATCTTTAAGTGTCACTTCTCCATAAGGTTCTTTGGTAATCTCTGTCGTCCTTAGTTACTAATATCATTCTATACATTTTCTGAATGTCTGATGCAAAACAAAAACAGTGTAATCGCCATCGCATGATTATGCTTCGAAAATCTTCTTGAATAACCGGTCCCATTAACAGTTCGTCGTTCAGTGAAATTCCATTAGATCCCTTGCACGAAGCATCAAAGACTACACGTATTCTTGTGGTTTCTTTGTCTTCACGCAAGATAGGGTGATGTGGCAGATACACCGTTTTTTTTTTGTTTGTATTTCATTTATTGGTACCTCTTTTTTTATAAGATAAGGGTGACAAAAATAAAAGACAAACGAGCACACAGCCCACCTGATGGTAAGTGGTTGCTGTGGCCCATGGACATCTACATCTATCTTCGATTACGAATCAAAATGCAGATGCGTTGTCACCCGTGAAGACTAAGATGGAATGCCTCGTTTCCAGTAAAAAGGGTCTCTGGTTCTCTACACTCACCATACGAAACACAGTAGCGTTAAGCTGCTATTTTACGCTGGTATTCTGTGAGAGCGTGGTCCTTCCCCGGCCGAGCCGAACCATTCGTTCTACAACCATAATATAGCTGCAGCATGGCTCTACCACGTATTAAATCTCTTCTATGTGACCTAATCTTTCGAAGTCTTCAATTAATTCGATAAATTCTTTTTTTAACTGTGGTGACCTTTGAAATCTTCTCTCTAACGACATTAATCTGTTTAATGCTGTTTGGCGTGTTAATCCTTGGGTTGATTTTGGGCTTTCTGTTTTAAATGGTAACTTGACTATATATCTTCCATCTTCTCTTCTAAAGTAAGTCTTTTCATAAATTTCTTCACAAATTCTTTCTTCTTTGGTAAGTTTTCTCTTTGGATCTGTATCTATTTCCCACAATGTCTTCAGTAATTCTTTAACATCTACTTGATGATGTAGGGCTAAAATGTCATTTTCTTGTGTATTTGTATCTATATCTCCAAATAAAATCCAGCCCAGGTTGGTTTTCTGAGCACATGGCGTGCCTGGCGGACCTTGATAAGCTCTTGTTGTAATATTTGAGCATATTCTCTAACACCTAGAAGTAAGTCGATTGAACCTGGTATATGATATCCAGGATCAGCCAGGTTGAGTCCATCTATATGTGGCCAATTGTTTGATATGATAGTTTTGGTAGGTATCTTAGTAGTCAGTTGCTTGGGCATCACGTAAGCTTGTATTTCTAAACTAAAGGTTGAATCCCAACGTGATTGTAGTTCCAACTGCACTACTTGTTTTATGCCAACACTTGTAGATCCTACGCCAACTACATTTCCTTTGACTGATTGCCGTGTGGTTTTAAGGCGTTGTGCTGCACTTTCACTTATAAAGGATGCATGAGAGCTTTGATCTACAAAGGTGCTCAAAATTGTTGTATAAGCTTGCATGCTTCGTACAATCACTTCTGCCGTTGCTAAGAGAGCTATATTGCTTTTAGCACTAAAATGTGAAGCAGTCATCATGTTAACTTCAACTGGTTCCTCTACACTTACATGTAATTGTGACACTGGTTGTGAGTTGCTCGTTTGACCCAATGTGACTTCTTGCTTTGCTTGATATAAGAGCGAATGATGACGCTTGCGACAGATGCGACAAGTCAACGGTATGCGTCATTTTGTTGCGGAGTGGCCCGCTCCTAAGCAATTAAAACATAAATTGTTCTTCTTTGCATATTCACCTCTTTCTGTTGGTTGCGTTTTGCCAAATTCTTTACAATGACTTTCTTCTACTTCTCATTTCTGGATCATGACAACTGTTACTCACGTGCTCCTCTCAGTCCTTGTGTGTATCTTGATCTAATTTTTGCACAATAACAAGTATAACAAATGGATCCCAATTGTCAGTTGTCACATTATCATTTTTCAAATGATGTAAACATTCAAAAGTTGTGTCTAGTAAATGTTTAATTTGACTCGACGCATAAACTGTCATCCTTTTCCGAGAAAATAACCTCTTCATAATCGCATTCACAGTCATACGTTTGTTACCGTATCGACTTTTCAATAAATTCCATGCCTGCTCGTAATTAGACTCCGTTACCTGTATGTGCTTCAAAACGAAAGCAGCTTCTCCTGTAAGGCTTGTCTTCAAATAATGAAGCCGTTGAACATTGCTCAATGACCCGTTATTATGGACAAGCGTATTAAACAAATCGTAAAATGATGATCAATCATCATGTTACCCACTAAAAGTTGGAATTTGTATATTGGGTAACACAACGCGTGGTTGTTGACATTAACTCATAATTGGTATGGATGTATTAATTATTGGTTGAGAAGTTATAAAATCTTGTAGCTCCGCCTTTAACGTAATATATAACTCTTCGTGTTCGTAAAACTCCTTCTTTGAAAAGAACGGCATCAGATCTCTTTTATCTTTTGAGGTGTGACTAATTCCATAAACTTTTCTATAATCCGTCCAATATTCTTCAATACACTTAAGACGCGCTTCGGCATAAATAGGAGTTAACCTTTCTTTAGGACATTTTTTTAGGTTTACTTGAGTCTTCTTTAATATTTGTCTTGCCTTCTATAGTACTTAACGCTTTTAAAACTTCAGTAGTCATTGTACACCACGATTAAATTTATCGAAAGTAAAGTGATGAAACACAAATCTTGCAAAACAGTGTTATTTTTCAATAACTCGGCCGTCTAATCTCTAAAGGAATGCAGTCCTTAGTTCTCGCGGCAGCGTCGTCCACCGTTCTCCGATCGCTTCTATCCGGCTCGAAGGACCATATGTTGTTGTACTTAAGGTACACTGTTTGATTTACTTGAAGTTGACAGAAAGAGGCGTGTGTTCTTTAGTAAAGATTTATTCGGACTAGCGATGAGCGTTGAATCAACGAACTAGTTGAATCAACCGTTGATCTCCTCTCAACGTATTAACGTTTACCGTTTATGAATTAACTAGTTGAATTCGTCAACGACGTTTATGAATTTAACTCGTGCGTCTCGTTAACGCAACGAACTGAGCAAATTAAAAAACTTACGTTGATAATAACGTCATAGATTGTCAGCGATGGTCATGTCATACAATTGGAACTCTAAGTAACCTAAAAAAGAGTTTATTTTCGAAATATTTATTTTAAGAATAGTACTTAAGACAATATTGGTGGAATGGCGCGCCCCGCTCGTGCCGTCCGAGAGAAATAGGTTAATACTAATTTGTTTATATATTATACAACGATAGGAAGTCCGCTTTCTTTAATTTTTGATTGACAGTTTGTGACAAGTTGCGCGGAAGGTCAGAAGTTATTTTGCGGCTTCTCGTAAATGTTTAGAGTTTAGACTTCTTAGTTTATGTTTATAGTTAAAGTGTCAATTTGTTTGTGTTAATATAATTGTGTATATTTCCATAAAATAGGATTACATAAGGTACAAAATTGAAAATGTGGAGATATACTGGGGTAACAGTGAATCGTGGCTGCATTTCGAAAAAATTAAAAAAAAAATTAAAAAAAAAAACAAAACTATAAAAACATATTGTAAATAATAAATGATTTGCGCACATAGAAACAGCTGATCTTTTAAATATGCCTGAGTAGAATATGATTTATAGCTAATTGTATTCAATTAGTCCTAAGGCTAATGAAAAAATATGAAGGGAAGGTCATCTAAGTAGAACCATTAATCAAACGATTTCCAATACATACATTGAATCAAATTGTTTCTCAAATTGAACGTCGTAACGTTGAATTAAAACCGCTCAATGAATTAACGGTTTACGTTGCAAGTTGACATTAGTAGTACGTTAACTCGTTGACGAATTTAACTAGTTGATTAACTAGTTGACAAAGTTAAATCAACGTTAACGTTTCGTTAACGGAAAAACCGTCTACGACCCATGGCTAATTCGGACTGCCTTTGTAAAATAAACAATTAGCCCTTAAATTCGCTAAGCATGGATTAGGAGTGGTATACGTATTATGTATGTGTTTGTGAGCATTTGTTACTTGTACGTTTATTATGCATTGATGTATGTTTATTTGTGTTCTGTGAATATTTGTTTATAATATTTATGTCTGTTTGTATGTAAATATGTGTACATATGTATGTTCGAGTAAATAAACCTAACATTAATTGTTACTCAATCTATTTTTAAAATTCTTCATCTATCACGTGGGAAGCGATTGAATATAATTGGCAGTTTAATTTGTTTTGTTTAGTTATAATTTTAAATTTTAATTAAATTTTGTAGTTATAATTTTATTTTGTTGTGTTATTTTCGGCCCTAAATGGTCGAAATTTTCAGTGGTTTGTGAGCCTTGTATTAACTTATTTTACTAAAAACACTGTTCCACTCCGTCTTGTCATTCGTCATTCCGGCCCCGGCCGCCGTATATTTGTATCACTTGTTTGCAGCGAAAAAGATCGCCGTAGAAATACAAAATTTTCCAAAAATCAAATTTGATACATACTTGGCCATTATTATTTTTATAATCACAGATTTTTATTACAATATTTTGTTTCCGTAAAAGCACGCTGAATTACTTATACGTCTTAAGACTTTATAGACCTGAAAGTATACTTCGGTATCTGCTACTGGAACTCCTCGACGAGGAGAATTAGATGTTCTGAGTTTGGCCTTGTTTTGTTAGTTATGATGAGACCTTACCTCCGGACTTGATAGAGTGACTTGAAAGTATACTTTGATGACTGCTATAGGAACTCCTCGACTTACTAGATGTGCCGAGTTTGGGCTCGTTTTATTAGTTATGATGAGACCTTACCTCCGGACATGATACAGTGACTTGAAAGTGTACTTTGATGATTGCTTCTGGAACTCCTCGAAGAGGAGTACTAGATGTGCCGAATTTGGCATCGTTTCGTTAGATATGATGAGACCTTACCTCCGGACTTGATAGAGTGACTTGAAAGTATATTTTCATGACTGCTTCTGGACTCCTCGAAGAGGAGTACTAGATGTTCCGAGTTTGGTCTCGTTTTGTTAGTTATGATGAGACCTTACCTTCGGACGTGATACAGTGACTTAAAAGTGTACTTTGATGATTGCTTCGGGAACTCCTCGAAGAGGAGTACTAGATGTGCCGAATTTAGCCTCGTTTTGTTAGATATGATGAGACCTTACCTTCGGACTTGATAGAGTTACTTGAAAGTGTACTTTGATGACTGCTACTGGAACTGCTCGACGAGGAGAACTAGATGTGCCAACTTTGGCCTCGTTTTGTTAGTTACGCAGAGACCTTACACTTGGACTTGATAGAGTGACTTGAAAGTGTACTTTGATGACTGCTACTGGATCTGCTCGACGAGGAAAAGTAGATGTGCCGAGTTTGACCTCGTTTTGTTAGTTATGATGAGACCTTACCTCCGGACTTGATAGAGTGACGTGAAAATGTACTTCGATGACTGCTACTGGAACTCTTTGACGAATAGAACTACAATTTACATTGTTTTTTTTTAATTTTGCACGATCATATGAGCATTATGAGTCATGCATTTTTGGATTTTCCAAGCTTTTATTAAATTGAAATTTGACATGAAATGATCGGAAAATTTGAAGTATAGTAATAAATATAAGGTTTTTAAAATAATATAAGGTATAATAAATGTAAGTTTTTAAATACGCTTAAGACATGAACAATTGGATTTAACAATATTTTTTAATGAGTGCATAGAATTAGTATGTCAGTGTACTCTGCAGTAAAGCTGTAAAACAGAAGTAGCAGTGACATTGTCGAAATTATTTTGAAGTTGCAACTTAATTAAAACACAACATCTCACTGGGACGGACGCCAAGCTGTAACTGACATGATCGACTAAGGTATACATACGGAATTCTGTTTCGGGATTCCGTTTCGGAATTTCGATTCGAGATTCCGAACGGAGGAAGTTTATATGTTGGCGCGACCGGCTAAGTTAATTTATGCTGAAAAACTGACATTGTTCTAAAGTGAGACGAGTCTTAGCGAGCGATCCCGAGTGGTGGCAAGGCATGCCAAACGACCCATATAAACGTTGGCACTCGCCTGCACTCGGCCAGCTAAGCGACTGTCCATGAGCAATGGCGAAGCAAGACAATCATCATCATCATCATTACAGCCTTTCACAAGTCCACTGCTGAACATAGGCCTCCCCCAAGAAATTCCACAAAGCACGTTCCTGAGCCACCTGCATCCATCAACTTCCTGCATGTCTTACCAGGTCGTCACTCTATCTAGTGGGGGGACGCCCTACACTTCGTCCGCCGGTACGAGGCCGTCACTCGAGAATCTTTTTTCCCCATCAGGTGTCGGTTCTTGGCCGGCCCATTGCCACTTCAACTCAATCATTCGTTGGGCTATGTCAGTCAATGTTCTACTGCGGAAATCCTCATTTCTAAGTTTATCCTCCAAAGTGAAAGTTATAAAATATTTGTAATTTTTCTTAAATACACTTATTAAGTGGCGAAGCTTGCGAAGACACTTATTGATTTCACGATGTCTGTCCGTCTGTCCGTCTGTCCCACGATTATATCGAGAACGGTTTCGAATTTTCAAATTCTGTTTTCAGCAATCGATTACTGATCACCCAGGCATCTGAACCTCCTATTTTGAAACTGATTGCTCAACGACAAAAAAAAAAGAAAAAAAAGCTGATTGCTTCGCCACTTTGCTATGCTGTTAGCTTGCTAGGTTTATTTAGTAACAACACTGAACCGTTTCTTAAATTTGTGCTGACTTACCTGTGCTGACTGTGAAACGAACCATTACGTTAGAAAAACAGCAAAATAAACAAACTAATAAGAAGCACGGTATGGAATCTTAGAGCCTTCCTTATATATTACTCTACTCCACAGACAGAGTATTTACTGTTTTTTTTTTCAAACTTTCATTTTATTTTTATTTCATTTTAATTACAGTCACAAAGTTCTTTGAATAATTCGAAAATTACATTTTAGATTAGATCGAGCAAAATTACGTTGAAGTGTTTAACTCCGTTCCCTCTCACGTTCAAAATTGTGATACAAGTGTAGGTACTCGTAGATCGAGGATTAACGTACCTACCCTTTATCATGAAGAGTAAAGATGGTTCATATATCTTTTAACTGTAAAAATAAATAGTTAAAAATATAAATTTATTACATAAAATACAATTAACCATAATTAATAATATTATCATATTATAGCAGTCCATTCAAAACAATACACTACAGTAATCTATGCATTACACGATCAATTTCTTACCTTAGTGATTTATATTAAATTAGCCGTATTTATGCCATCTAGCGTCTTTTTGACGTACCACCTTCAGAGTCATCAATTTTCGTTCGATAAAATGACTTTACCCATACGATGGAATAGATGGTGGTTTACGAAGCAATTATATTCGAAAGAAAACGTTTTTTAAAATCATCAATATATATATATATATATATATATATATATATATATATATATATATATATATATATATATATATATATATATATATATATATTCCTTACATTTATATGTTTAAGTAATTAGAATTTTAAAATTCTTAAACAATTCTAACGTTTAGTTTTCTTAATTATTGGATGCCTGATATGGTTAAACTTTGTAACATTTAATTGCAACCGCAAATTGTACATACACAGCTTATTGACAATAAATATTCTGATTCTGATTCTGTTTCTACTACTCCACAGACAGAGTATTTACTGTTTTTTAAAAGTTTAATTTTATTTTTATTTCATTTTAATTATACAGTCGCAGAGTTATTTGAATAATTAGAAAATTACATTATAGATTAGATCGAGCGAAATTACGGTAAAGTGTTTAATTCCGTTGCCTCTCACGTTCAAAATTGTGATACAAGTGTAGGCACTCGTAGATCGAGGATTAACGTACCTACCCTTCATCATGAAAAATAAAGATGGTTCATATATCTTTTAACTGTTAAAATAAACAGTTAAAAAATATAAATTTATTAAATAAAATACAATTAACCATAATTAATAATATTATCATATTATACCAGTCCATTCAAAACAATACACTACAGTAATCTATGCATTACACGATCAATTTCTTACCTTAGTGATTTACATTAAACTAGCCGTATTTATGCCATCTAGCGTCTTTTTGGCGAACCACCTTGAGAGTCAATCAATTTTCGTTCGATAAAATGAATTGCAATTATATTGAAAAACAAACAAAACAAAAAAAAACTTGAAAATGAATGCAATTATATTCGAAAGAAAATGTTCTTTAAAAACATCAATACATGTATTATTTTGATTTATTACATTAAAATTTATGTTTTCACAGGAGAATGAAAATAAATATTGTAAATATTGTTTGGTTGAAAATTAAATCTATACATATATCTAATAAATCTGTAGAAAACTCGTGTCTGTAATTTTAAGATATTCTTGAGAAAATAAGTCCTGGGGACTAAATAAAGGGTTCTGAAGCCAAATTAATGGTTTTTAGAATTTTTGTCTGTCTGTCTGTCTGTGTACTCGTATTCCGGATTCACGCAAAAAACTACTAACCGATTTACATGCAATTTTGTATATAAATAGTTAGTACCCCAAAGCAACTTATAGGTTGCTTTTTATCCGATTACGGAACTTTAAAAAAGAAGTTAATTTTCTATATTATACTTAGTTAAAGGCGGGATGACGGGTGTTTTTCCAATAAGTACCATATTTATAAATATAGTTCAAAATATTGTTATAACCTTGGTAAAATTATATGTTTAGGTAATTAGATTTTTAAAATGATTTAACAATTCTAACGTTTAGTTTTTTAGTATTTTTGTTATTTAATTTAAAAGTGTAATAATTTCAATAAATAATAGTGACGTTTATCAAAAATATGAAAATTGATAAGGTCAATCTATATATAATGTGATTAAAACTGGTCAGTCTGCAATTATTGCAAAATTTTCATTATCATTATAAATATCATTTCGTGAAATGGTGTGGTCATTTCATGATATTGTAACACTGTTTGTTGACCATGTCATGATATAGCTTTACCAAATCAATGAATAGAAATAGTTTGAAGATAATAATAAGTAACTAAACACAACATTGCTATTTCATGATATCATCAGAAACAGAACTTTTAACGGAATCGACATCACTTAAAGCCTTATTGATATAATAAATAAATGTTCGCTTCTATCGCTGATATTACTAGATAGTATAGTGTATTGACTTTCATTATTACATCTAATAATAGCGCCATCTACTTACTTCTAAATAACCTAAAATGGTAATTCACTGATAAAATTAAATAATAGAATGCTACTGAATATACCATGTAAATAATTGAAAATTCGTTCGTGGCATCGTTCGATGTGTAATTACTAGGTAGATGTGGCCAACAATCATGCAAAAGCTTAGTTTCAGTTTTTATGCATTGTACTTATTATGCTTGTATTTAAACAAAAACGAGGGCCGTGTAGCTCGCAGTGAGATTTTATCATGACACGGGAGAACTTCGTGGGGAAACCTAGATGTATGATTAATTAAAATATGAAAACCATTGATATGCATTTAAGCATAGCGGCATACTCTATTTTTTTGTCCACAAAACACTATAGGTAATGAGGAACCCTGTCCATAGTAGTATGACGTATATTCGCTGCTACTTTACTTTTTACCTTTAATGAGACTTATAAATCAGTCTGTAATTTAAGATAGTTTTCATATTTTCAGACATATTAAGATATTTGTGATAGTCCGTCCTGGTTACGTAGCTCATGTGAGTATATGTAAATAAACAAGCTCTTGCGGAAAAATACTTTCATTAAAGAAAGCAAAGGTTCATTTTATTTTACTTGTCAAAAGTGGTAATCAAACTGATTTAAACTTAAATTTCATGGTACGTAACCATTATTATATATTTTAGCATATATTTTAATTACAATTTGAAGTGTCGATTTACGTTCTCGGCGGTGGAGGAAAACCTGCATATCTGAGAAGTTTCCCAGTTGAGGCCATCCCACGTTGGAATCAAATGCTCTCTAAGGCCAGTTCCCAGTAGTAACATGTATGTAAACTGCTACTTTTTTCTCTTCTTGGTATATATATACAGTTTTTATTTCATTCTTATTTACGGGTATGTTTTTTTTTTGTTTTGACTCTACCGTAAATATTAAAGGTCGCAAAAATGAGTAGAACTCATTATCGTCAGCCTATCAAAAGTCCACTAAAATGAACATAGGCCTCCCCCATAAATTGACAAGTAGATATATGCTATAGTTGCCACGCTTGGTAGGCGGGTTGGCAACCGCAGCTATTATTGTTTTGATCTGTTGTCAGTAAGTAGATGCTGCCCATCTCCTGTTTGTTTTCTTTTATCGCCTCTCACGATAGGACAGAATAATAGAATATTTTTTTTTTAATCCCATATACATTTCATGTGCAATTCTTATTGAAAGTCATTTTTTACTTTAACACTGGTTCGAAAAAAAAACCCTCTGTCCTGGGAAGAACCAGCAAGAAACCCAGCGGGACTTTTTTTTAAATAAATTTTACAATATAAATGATTACGAACTACTTACAAAATTTGGTTTAGAAACTGCATGGAAGCGACCAACTCATTCCCAGGGGTTATTATCAACCATGTATTCATTTATACTATAATAACCCTTTTTATACAGTTTCAGTTTAATAAAACATTTAAACTTGGTGTTACGGCCCACAGCTGCCCCTGAAAAGATCAAATATCCCGGGGCCCATGAGCGGAAGATTCAACGGACAGACGCGGGTCGGGCCCAAATGGCCATATGGAAAAATGTCTTATCATACTAAACTGTAGGGAGAAGGCTAGAAAATATAGTACGTACCTGTATCCGAATTTAAGACCGCCCCAAGGCTCGTTCAGGCCGTAGGTGGGTGTAAGGTGCATGGAAAGTAGTGTTTAGTGATGTGAATGTGTCTGAGGCCTAGCCCAGCTGAGGTGACCGGCAGCGGCCGATTTCCATGCTGCCCCACAATGCTGCATCACTCCAGCAGGTTTCCCCGCTGGACCATTTCTTTCTTCATGTCACTATTTCAGTCTATTAACTTCATTGTACATTTAACTAACTTAAACTCGCCTAATTCCACATTCATCGTAGAATCGAAGACGTGATACCCGACACAGTAATGGACAGTAGTTCAAAGTTCAACATTCAATGTCCCGGATTCATTTATCACCAAATTACGAATAGTGAACTAACGCGATCTCTTCATGAGTCACACGGTTCAGCGTTACAAGCACAACTAAATTCCTTCGTTCGATATCAAATACTGCGCCGCGATAAGAATTCAAAATACGCCTAGTTGACACGTAAAACTAACAAAACAGTCAACACACAAAAAAGGGCACTTAAC
The DNA here is from genome assembly GCA_033319125.1 of Parnassius glacialis. Taxonomy (NCBI): domain Eukaryota; kingdom Metazoa; phylum Arthropoda; class Insecta; order Lepidoptera; family Papilionidae; genus Parnassius; species Parnassius glacialis. Next base: position 25,524,028 of record JAVANC010000007.1, on the reverse strand, counting down.
GCGACGGCACAATTACAATGATCTCCAAAACAGTCAACCGGCGATGCCCTCGAAAAAAGGAATGCGCTGTCCAAATTCTAAACCGTATCTCTAATCGGCGCGCGCGCGAATTCCACGTCGCACGAGCAAGTTAAATATTGCAAAATAAACTTCAACACGCAATCAGGAGGCGGTTTTCACGAAATCACAATCCAGTAGCGAAGTAACGTGCACAAATTCCAAAATTCTAGACCCTAATCCAAAAAAACCGGTCTCGCGAAAACTCAGCGGCGGGCACCGGAAGACTAATTAACTGTTTCGCCGCCGTCGAGCTACTACTCTCTTAGCCCAGCGCACAATCTCACCGGAATCACACAAATCACAGGAATCTCACCGGAGCCGGTACACCACTACCCCCGCACCGCGACCCGCGCGACACCTGGCACCATCGGGCGATTCACGAAGTCGAACGTGATTGGAATTTTAAATTTATGTCTAAGAGACTCTCTCGGTTTTAGATTGTAAATAGCTCTAGTGGCCCTCTTCTGAAAAACAAAAATAGTTTCTGAATCAGCCGCATTTCCCCATAGCAAAATCCCATAAGACATTATGCTATGGAAATAACTAAAATAAACTAATCTAGCTGTCTCGACACTAGTGAGACCTCTAATCTTTTTTACAGCATAGGCTGCAGAACTTAGTCTGCTTGCTAATTTGGATATATGGGGGCCCCACTGAAGCTTTGCGTCAAGAGTGATGCCAAGAAAAACAGTGGATACAACAGGGCTCAATTCCTCCCCATTTAAAAACACATTGGTATTCAGATTTTTAACATACAAGACAATATGAGGTAGCGGATTCTCTTTCACCGCCACAACAAAGCAAAATTTTTTCTACTCCCGTTCATGAATGCAGTGCTTCCCACGTCCACTGTGAATAAAATTTATAAGAAATAAAACAAATTTTAAGGATTTTATCGCGTTTAATTTCTACTTTTTTAGTTCCCGATGTTTTGGGCATTCTATAGCACCTATGGTCACGGGAGGACTGAGATATTTGACGACCTGATGTCATAGTTTGATTAGTATGCTTGGGTTTGAATTTAATTTTACTACTCGTAATTATGGCGCCTTTAGCAGATTAGCAGGTAGCACTCAGCCATCTTCCCTATTAAAATTAGGATATTGTTTTTAATTTAAACTGAAACTAAGCTTTTGCATGATTGTTGACCACATTTACCTAGTACTTACACATCGAACGATGCCAAGAACGAATTTGCAAATATTTACATCGTATAATCAGTAGCATTCTATTATTTTATTTTATCAGTGAAATACCATTTTAGTTTATTTAGAAGTAAGTAGATGGCGATATTATTAGATGAAATAATGTAAGCCAAAACACTATATTATCTAGTAATATCAGCGATAGAAGCGAACATTTATTTATTACATCAACAAGGCTTTAAGTGATGTCGATTCCGTTAAAAGTTCTGTTTCTGATCATATCATGAAATAGCAATGTTGTATTTGGTTATTAATATCTTCAAACTACTTCTATTCATTGATTTGGTCAAGCTATATCATAACATGGTCAACAAACATAATGAAATGACCACACCATTTCACGAAATGATATCTATAATGATAATGAAAATTTTGCAATAATTGCAGACTGACCAGTTTTAATCACATTATATATAGATTAGTAATGGAAATAACCTTATCAGTTTTCATATTTTTGATAGACGTCACTATTATTTATTGAAATTATCACACTTTTAAATTAAATAACAAAATACTAAAAAACTAAACGTTAGAATTGTTAAATCATTTTAAAAATCTAATTACCTAAACATATAATTTTACCAAGGTTATAACAATATTTTGAACTATATTTATAAATATGGTACTTATTGGAAAAACACCCGTCATCCCGCCTTTAACTAAGTATAATATAGAAAATTAACTTCTTTTTTAAAGTTCCGTAATCGGATAAAAAGCAGCCTATAAGTTGCTTTGGGGTACTAACTATTTATATACAAAATTGCATGTAAATCGGTTAGTAGTTTTTTGCGTGAATCCGGAATACGAGTACACAGACAGACAGACAGACAAAAATTCTAAAAACCATTAATTTGGCTTCAGAACCCTTTATTTAGTCCCCAGGACTTATTTTCTCAAGAATATCTTAAAATTACAGACACGAGTTTTCTACAGATTTATTAGATATATGTATAGATTTAATTTTCAACCAAACAATATTTACAATATTTATTTTCATTCTCCTGTGAAAACATAAATTTTAATGTAATAAATCAAAATAATACATGTATTGATGTTTTTAAAGAACATTTTCTTTCGAATATAATTGCATTCATTTTCAAGTTTTTTTTTTGTTTTGTTTGTTTTTCAATATAATTGCAATTCATTTTATCGAACGAAAATTGATTGACTCTCAAGGTGGTTCGCCAAAAAGACGCTAGATGGCATAAATACGGCTAGTTTAATGTAAATCACTAAGGTAAGAAATTGATCGTGTAATGCATAGATTACTGTAGTGTATTGTTTTGAATGGACTGGTATAATATGATAATATTATTAATTATGGTTAATTGTATTTTATTTAATAAATTTATATTTTTTAACTGTTTATTTTAACAGTTAAAAGATATATGAACCATCTTTATTTTTCATGATGAAGGGTAGGTACGTTAATCCTCGATCTACGAGTGCCTACACTTGTATCACAATTTTGAACGTGAGAGGCAACGGAATTAAACACTTTACCGTAATTTCGCTCGATCTAATCTATAATGTAATTTTCTAATTATTCAAATAACTCTGCGACTGTATAATTAAAATGAAATAAAAATAAAATTAAACTTTTAAAAAACAGTAAATACTCTGTCTGTGGAGTAGTAGAAACAGAAACAGAATCAGAATCAGAATATTTATTGTCAATAAGCTGTGTATGTACAATTTGCGGTTGCAATTAAATGTTACAAAGTTTAACCATATAAGGCATGCAATAATTAAGAAATAAAAGCTTTATATAAATTAATGTTTGGTATTAAAATATTAATTTAAATTATTAAACATATTATATATTAACCACTTCTTGAGGTGTATTTTAAATCTTGGCAAGTTCATGGCTTTTATATCAGGTGGCAGATGATTGAATATTTAAATACATGTTTTTTTTTTTAGAATAGGGGGCAAACGAGCATGCAGCTCACCTGATGGTAAGTGACTACCGCCGCCCATGAACAACCGCAACACCAGAGGAATTGCAGATGCGTTTCCGGCCTTTTATAAAGGTGTAAGCTCTTTTCTTGAAGGTTCCTAAGTCGTATCGGTCCGAAAAACTCGCTGGTGATAATTGATTCCACAAGGAAGTTGTGCGAGGGAGAAAACTTCTTCTAAATCGCACAGTGGTGGACCGCCAATCATCCGGATGGTATGAATGGTAACGCGAGTTTTGTCGCGATGTGCGATGGTGAAATTGAGCGGCTGGAATTAGTCCGAACAATTCCTCAGAGCACTCCCCGTGATAGATGCGATAAAATACGCAAAGAGATGCAACATCTCTACGCAGTGTCAGTGTATCGAGCCGATCAGATAGAACTCGGTCGTTGACGATTCGAACCGCTCTGCGCTGGATGCGGTCAAGTGGAAGGAGCTGGCACTGGGGTGTCCCGGCACAGAGATGAGAACAGTATTCCCTGTGGGGCCGAACTTGCGCTTTGTAAAGTTGCAAGCGATGTGCCGGCATGAAATACTGTCTCGCTCTGCTGAGCACGCCAAGCTTTTTAGAGGCCAGTTTGGCCTTCCCTTCCAAGTGACCACGAAACTGCACACTATTCGATATGTCGACGCCAAGGATTCCGATACTGGATGAGGCAGCAAGGGTAGTGCATTGAAACTGAGGAGATACGACAAAGGGGTTCTTTTTAGCGGTAAACGCGCAAACTTGTGTCTTCTGGGAATTGAACTGGACTAGATTTAGTCGGCCCCAATCCGAGACTTTGTTAAGCAAAGACTCGACTTCACACACAAGTTTGTCCCGGTACTCGGCGACGTTTTCCCGAGAAATATTGGCAGGGCCGGTATATAAGGCATCACCAGTGCTGTCGTCTGCATAGCAATGAGTGCTACCAGTTAGCAACATATCATTGATATGCAGGAGAAATAGCGTTGGTGACAGCACGCAGCCTTGAGGAATACCAGCTTTGATAGGCTTGAAATCAGAGAATGCACCGTCTACTACGACCTTGATGCTCCGATCAGCAAGGAAACTGGTGATCCATTTGCACAATTTCTCGGGAAGCCCATAGGAAGGAAGCTTCGAAAGAAGCGCTTTATGCCATCCCCGATAGAAGGCCTTCGCTATGTCCAAAAAAAAACGGTCAATGCCTCCTCCTTGGACTCTACTGCCTCCGCCCATCTATGAGTTAAGTAGACTAGAAGATCACCAGCTGCTCGAACTCGACGAAAACCATACTGCCGGTCACTAATCAGCTGGTTATCCTCAAGGTACCTCATGAGTTGGCAGTTTATAATGGCTTCCATTATTTTGGAGAACAAGGAGGTGATGGCGATAGGCCTGTGGTTGGACGGGCCTGAGCGGTCGCCTTTTTTGGGGATCGGGTGCACCAAAGCTGTCATCCATGAATTAGGGACTATGATTTGAGAGTAGGAGTACCGGAAAAGATGCGTTAAAACCGGTGCCAACTCCGGAGCATACGTCTTCAGCACAATGGGAGGGACTCCATCGGGCCCACTCAACTTGCTGACGTCCAGGGAGAAGAGTGCTTTACGAACCGAGCGCTGTGTAAATCGCACATCCGGCATGGAGCACTCACATCGCGGGATGGTCGGCGGTGTGTTCCCCCCGTCATCTAGAGTCGAGTTGGACGCAAAAAGAGAGCTCAACAGATCGGCTTTCTCCTTTGCGGCATGGGCCAGTAAGTCGTCCTCTCTGTGCAGAGATGGAAGAGATGGCTGACAGAAGTTAACTTGGGCAGCCTTGGCGAGAGACCAGAATGCACGGGTACCCAAGGAAGGCGAACTAGCTTCTCGCCAATTCTGCCGATGTGCTGAGACATTGCCTTGGCAAAGACGCTTTTGAAGGACCTGGAGGCGGAATCATACTTCTTTTTAAGTGCGCTGGTGTTTACATCCCGAGACGTTGATGCATGAGCCCAGGCCCGATAGCACTCCTGCTTATAGCGTGATGCTATTTTACAGGTGCGACCAAACCATGGCTGGGATCTGCCTCCGATGGGCACCACAGAGGATGGAATAAAAAGTTCCATACCCATAAGTACCACATCAGCAACAAAATCGGCAACAAAGCTGGGATCTTCCAGCAAGAAGCAAACCCGCACCCAAGGGTAGGATCCAAAAAAAGACCGCATCCCGTCCCAATCAGCTGACATATAGTGCCAAACACGGCGGCAAGCTGCAGATCGCAACTGCGATTGGAGCGTGAGTGGCACCGTACTCCGGATCAGACAATGGTCCGAAGAGCCAAGAGGGGAATCGACGGAGACCTGATATCCGTCCGGATGAGAGGTCAGCAGAAGGTCCAACAGGGAAGGTACATGGTCTTCCACATCTGGGATCCGCATAGGCGAAGTGATCAGTTGTGTTAGACCATATGCCAAAGCAAAGTCATAGACAGATCTACTCGCATTATCGGTTAAACGAGAACCAAGCCATTCAGCGTGGTGGGCGTTAAAATCACCGAGTATCACGATCTCTGCGGATGGAACCTGTTGTAGCACGGAGTCTTCAGCCATTTGGACGTGGTCGATGAGTCGGTCTGTGTCGGCATTACCGCTATGGGACCTATAGAGGCACCTGTAGACGCGGGGATGGTCGTCGCTGTCTATGCGCAGCCATAGGATGGACAGTTCCGTGCCTTCAAGACTGCCGAGGCGTCGAAAACAGATGTCTTCTCTGACGTATACGCTAAACTCCAGCCCGGGACACAAAGCAGTATTCCAATTTGTACCCCGGGTAGGAGAGATATGAAGTATCAGCCGGAGAGGACACCTGAGTCTCGGTTAAAAAGAGCAAGGCCGGCTTCGCCGTCTCTAGATGGTAATGGACAGCGTTAAGGTTGGAATGAAGTCCCCTGATGTTGCGAAAATTCACGGATAGCGTGACAGGGGTCGCTACGGTTGTATTGCTCGGCTTGCCCCGAGCAGCATTAGTCGCGAGCGGAATTTTGCCCCCCGCCCCCAGAATACGCGGGGTAAACTGAGCACCCACGCTCAGGAGTGAAGTAGTTTGGTCGTGGATGCTCAGCGAGGGATTCTCCAGGGGTGCTGGTACCCTCCTGGGGTAGTCTTTTATTTAATACCACTACCATGTTGATGGGGGGGGGGGGAATTGGGCCTCCGGCCACCTGCACTCACCAAGCGCAACGCAGAGGTAAACCTCTACTTCACGCTGGTATTCTGTGAGGTCGTGATACCACCCGGGTTCGAGCTGGCCCATCCGTGCGACAGCAAAAGCTACCGCTTGGCTCTACCACTGTTAAAGCAAAAAACATGTACAAAAAGTGCTTTTATAATAAATATAATCATTAATTTTAGGTGTACATAAATTGTTCTTATATTGGCTTATATTGGCTGTGAATTCAAGTTACTCGTAGATTTAATCTGAAAATAGTTGTTATTCTGTTTGATAAAAATTTAAATTTCTAAAATAAAAATATTAGTAAGAGTAAGATAGCCTTTTTCTTTGAATACATTTCTTAGAGTTTGGTCTGAGTACATATTATAAATGATCCGCAGACATCGTTTCTGCAGAATAAATGTTGACTGCACGTTTGTAGAATTACCCTAGAAAAAAATACTGTAAACTAATAGAGGGCCTAATATGCCTAATAACCTAATATACGTAATATAATAATATACCTGGCCGAAATATGCAGCCCTTTATACATCAACGGAAGTTGTTTCTGCTAATACGGATAATGCGTAATATTTTTTTTTGTTTATTTTTTCAATGTGGGATTTCCAGTTTAAATGACAGTCTATGGTGACTCCAAGAAAATTAATGTTATCAACTGTTTCTATTTGGGTGTCTGTATCTGCAATATTTAAATTTAAAGATTTTCTTTTATAATTTCTGAATTGAATAATTTTAGTTTTTGTTAGATTTACGTTTAAATTATTATGCCATTATGCCATATATAACAATCGAATGGCATAAACCATTATGCCATTCGATTGTTATTTTTAAGGTTTTATTTATGTTATTTTCAAAATTAATTTGAGTATCGTGTATAAAGATAGTTGCATTATAAGCAAACATAACACATCTATTGTCAGTGATATTTGGCATGTCATTCACATAAATTAAGAATAACAGAGGGCCCAAAATACTCCTTTGTGGCAAACCTAGTGTCATTTAACTGGCTTAAACTGTACTTCTTCTAAAGTTTTACTAATTTTTCAATAGCTGTGAGTTGTTCTCTATCTTTTAAATAGCTTTCTAACAGTTTTAATGCCAAACCACGTATACTTAATTTGTCAAGTTTATTTAATAGTACATCGTATATTACACAGTCAAATGCCCTTGACATATCTAAAAATAAACCTACACAAGAAGTTTTATTTTTTAATAATTCCCAAATTTCCTTGAGTATTTCATACATTGCAAGTGTAGTATATTTATTTTTCTGAAAACCAAATTGATTTTTATTTATTATACTATATTTATTGAAAAACTCTATGAGCTTATTCTAGATGATTCTTTATAGTATTTTTGAGAAGTTGGATGAAAGAGCTATGGGTCTAAAATATGGTAAAAAATTTTGAACCTTTTTTGAACAAAGGTTTGATTTTTGCTGTTTTTAATTCATGTGGAAAGGTACCAGTTTCTATCATTAAGTTAAGTAAATAAATAGGCGGATCACTAATATACTCTATGGATTTTTTTAATAATTTGGATCGATTTATTGTCGTGGCCTTTTTATTTTTAAGATTAATAAAATATTTTTTTTTTAATTCATTTGCATCAACGGGTGATAAATATAGGCTATGTAGATGTGTAGAAGGTAGAGAGTTGGTATCTGTGGCTTTTGTTTGAGTGTTAACGGTAGCAAAATGAGTGTTAAAAACTTCTGCTATAGTACCTGCATCCGTGATATTATTATTATCAATGGTCACATTTTTAATAGTTGTTTTGAATATGTTTTATGAAGTGGTCTGATTTTTTATTAAGTACCATGTAGATTTATTTTTGTTGTTACTATTTTTAATTAATTTTATATTTGATTTTTGTTTTTCTAAACGTGTTATGGATTTTAATATTTTGCAGTATTTCTTATTACACGCTATTAATTCGTTTTTCTTATATTTCAGTATTTTCTAATACAAGTTTCTTTTAGTTTTGCATGCACTTTTATTGTTAACTGTCTATCAGTTTGACTTTTTCTTAAAAGAAATTCTAACCTTTTCTACAGGTATGACAAGATCGTATATTACTTTATATAAGCTATTGACATCACGATACGAGAAAACTTCAGAAAAACTTAATTAAGAGAGATATTTTAGAAAGATATTTAAATACTTATTTTCATTCCTCCTATGTACATACCAATATTTTTCAATATAACCTTGATTACATGGTACGTTTATGTATTGTGCAGAGTGATCAGATAACCCTAAATGTAAAACTTTTGATCTGCAAACTTTAATATTTGTAATGATTTTGTCTATGCAAGTTTTAGATTTTATTGTTATCCTAGTTGGTTCATTTATTGTCAGTTTTAAATTATATTTTAAAAGAGTATTTTAAAAAGTAAACATTTCGGAGTATTTTCAAGTAAATTAATATTAAAGTCACCGGCTATTATTACTTTTTTAGTCATATATCTTGATCGTACAGTAATTCTATATAATAAGAAATGCAATATTTTTATAAATATTTCAAAACTTGAAGTGTAATAAACATTAACATCTTGTTTTCTTAAAAAAGTCTCACTAATACACATAATTTCAATGTTTTCCACAATTAATAGAACTTCTATCTGGTTGCCCTTATGCCCTCAATATTTTGGTGAAGTATATTAAGACCGGTTCCAACTGTTTATGCTTGTTTGTCGTATATATATATATATATATCTATATATATATATATATATATATATATATATATATATATATATATAAATACTATATGTGTACTATATATCTTTTTCTCATTCTTCTATTTTAATTATTCTTTGCATCAGTACTCTACTCAAAGGTGGTCTGAAAAAGATCACTTTCCTGTTGTGCATATACTTCAATTTGTGCTCTATTCGTATTTTGTATTTCAGTGTTAGGTAAAGAATATATAAGTAATGAAAGCATCACGACCTCATACATCTTTCTTCTTTTTTTATTTAACAGCCTGTATATAATATATGTCCTTTGCTAGACTCTCTTCCTCTCTCTCTCTCTCTCTCTCTCTCTCTCAAATGCACCTAAATCATGTTGTTAGTTGCAAATTGTTTTGGAGAGAATGTTTGTGCGTGTGTTCTTACAAGTGATAGTTTCGGAGTCACTTCAAATGAATGTACTGTATATTTATTTCTGGTCTGAGGAGTATAATTCATAATATTCCTAATTTATCTTTAGACTAGTATATTTCTTACTCCATTACATTACACTCAAGAATAATACTCCAGTGTGTCTTATACCATAGAATGTGATGGATTGAATATTGAATAAAAATAATTATAAGGATTTTATTGCGTTTCGTATAATTTATTTAAAATATATAAAAATAAGTTATTTTAAACGCGAAATCTATACAATTAGTTATATTCGATATGTACTGTATGAAGCATTTCGTGTAATTATAAGAAATGATTTGATCAAGTATATCACCACAGTTTAAACTTCTAAACTGTGATATTGTAGAGTATACCACAGGTTAGAAAATATTATGTTGTTTCAGACATGTTTCAGAGTATACTATACCGTGATTCATATAATCAGAGAGGCGCGCCATTAGCACAGCCATTCGTTTAGCGACCGCCACTATCTCATTGTCTCTGGCTGACCACTCTCGTACCGCAGCGTGTAGATCCAAAGCTGCTGCCTAGGAGTAAATGAGAACCCATTTTCAAATTAAAATTTAACATTACAACCAAAAATCAACCTTATGTAACTAACTTGGGCACATTTTTCAATTATCAGATAAAAGTAATTCATATGATAAAATACATGTAACGTAAACAAATTATCATTGTTTTAATAATGTTTATATATACATATAGTAGTAGTATACGTATACGTATAGTGCATATAGTATGTTGTATACTTTATTGTAAATGGTATTACAATAAGTGTAGTATCGTTTACCGCTTGTAAAAACACTTTGTAATTCTTTTTAATATTATTTTATCTATTTTACCGTATTTGTTCATTAGCTTTTATTTATCATAAATTCTACCATTAACTATGATGTTTCACATTTTTCAGGTGTACCGTTACGGCCAATTTTTTTTACTTTTCTATAGCGATAAAGATCGCAGAATGCCATCCAAACTAACCCAGGAAACCGACAACGGGAAGCAATGACAAAAATGTGAAACATCGGCAGCTGTCATCGCTAATCAGACTCGAACTCAGAACACAGAACTCGAAGAAGTACGGAAGTAGCAAAACTTTCTGCAACAGTAGAGGCCCATTTCCAGCGTTGTATGTTCACAAGATGATGATGATGAAGAAGATTCTGAATAAGAGGAGGAATAAGTCTTATTGAAAGAATAAAGGTGACAAGCAAACTCACAGTGGTAGAGCCAAGTGGCGGCATTGCTGTCGCACGGATGGGCCGGCTCGAACCGGGGTGGTACCACGACCTCACAGAATACCAGCGTGAAGTAGAGGTTTACCTCTGCGTTTCGCTTGGTGAGTGCAGGTGGCCGGAGGCCCTTTTTACTGGAAATGAGGCATTCCATCTTAGTCCTCACGGGTGACAACGCATCTGCATTTTGATTCGCAATCGAGGATAGATGTAGATGTCTATGGGCCGCAGCAACCACTTACCATCAGGTGGACTGTGTGCTCGTTTGTCACCCCTATCCTATAAAAAAAAAAAAAAAAAAAAGTCCACCAACCTACATCCATCCACGATTTAAAAACAAAATACAGATACGTTGTAACACCTGGGGATTAAGATGTAGTAAATCGTTTCCAGTAAAATGGGTCTCCGGTTCTCTACCCTTACCATACGAAACACATTACTGTATTAAGCTGCTATTTCATGCTGGTATTCTGTGGGAGCTTGGTACTTCCCCGGTCGAGCTGACCCATTCATGCTACAACTTTAATATAGCTGTAGCATGGCCCTACCACTTTTAAAAGTATAGTTCTAAAATGATTTAAATATACATAAAAGAAAAACACACTTACGAATATCGGTTGATTCGGATCTATTTGTTTTTGGAAGATATTTTCACCGGATAGAGCGGACTCCACTTCGCCAGTTGTGCTTAAGATCTACAAATTCAATTATAAGTATTAATATTACTAAATTTTTGAGCGAGTTATAGAGCGGGATATGCTCGGAGTTTCTCTGCATGATAGACTTCATCATAACGTATAAACAATACCCGCAGTAGATACATAGTAACCGGTAAACTAAAGTGGCATACACACACACACACACACATACACGCACGCACGCACGCACGCACGCACGCACGAACGCACGCACGCACGCACGCACGCACGCACGCACGCACGCACGCACGCACGCACGCACGCATGCACGCACGCACGCACGCACGCACGCACGCACGCACGCACGCACGCACGCACGCACGCACGCACGCACGCACGCACGCACGCACGCACGCGCACACGTACACGCACACGCACACGCACACGCACACGCACACGCACACGCACACGCACACGTACACGCACACGCACACGCACACGCACACGCACACGCACACGCACACGCACACGCACACGCACACGCACACGCACACGCACACGCACACGCACACGCACACGCACACGCACACGCACACGCACACGCACACGCACACGCACACGCACACGCACAAGCGCACACGCGCACACGCGCACACGCGCACACGCGCACACGCGCACACGCGCACACGCGCACACGCGCACACGCGCACACGCGCACACGCGCACACGCGCACACGCGCACACGCGCACACGCGCACACGCGCACACGCGCACACGCGCACACGCGCACACGCGCACACGCGCACACGCGCACACGCGCACACGCGCACACGCGCACACGCGCACACGCGCACACGCGCACACGCACACACGCACACACACACACTCACTCACTCACTCACTCACGCACTCACTCACTCACTTACTCACTTACTCACTCACTCACTCACTCACTCACTCACTCACTGACTCACTCACTCACTCACTCACTCACTCACTCACTCACTCACTCACTCACAGCTATTATAATAATTGTTACTTATGTCTGTTGATTTATCTTTATGTAAGACAAGTGATATCTATCATGACTTACTGATTAAGGGAAGAGCGGTTTCATCTTAATACAGGTTTTCAAACTTAAAAGGGTGAGAGATTCATACCTAACTCTTTTTTTATATAGGATAGATTGACAAACGAATACACAGTCTACCTGATGGTAAGTGGTTACTGTGACCCATAGACATCTACATCTATCCTCAATAAAGACTCAAAATGCAGATGCGTTGTCACCCGTGAGGACTAAGCTGGAATGCCTCTTTTTTAGTAAAAAGGGTCTCCTGTTCTCTACACTCACCATACGTGTTTCATATAGTGAGTGTAGCAATGTTAAGCTGCTAATTTACGTTGGTATTCTGTGAGAGCGTGGTCCTTACCCAGTCGAGCCGATCCATTCCTGCTACAACTATACTACTAATATAGCTGCAGCATGGCTCTACCACGTATAAAACCCTGTAAATGAGACTTGTGTTATGAATAAATATTTTTGTATTTTGTATTTTAGTGGCAATGGGCAGGCCAATTATAGCTCGAAGGACCAACAATCGATAGGAGATATATAAGCTAGCTTGACATATTCAAGTCCGTTTCAATTAAGACAGTTTACTGAGTACATTAGAGAAACGTGGAAGCTCAGGGGCCAAGCGCTCGCTGGATTAGATCCATGTGAATACCAATGTAATTTTTACCTAAACTTCCAATTTTGATTGAGTAAGTTCGTAATTTCTCATGGGATCACTTAGAATAGGATAAACAGCGTGTGTTAAAGATTTTTATGTAAACTGCTGCATGAGCTCTGCGGGCTTAATACATGCGTACTAAGTTACGGTCAATTCTCCATATCTCCTGTAAAAATATAAGTTGGAAGTGACAACCCGTGGTTATAGCAAAACATGACAAAGTACCACTAGTATGGTAACTTCGCCAAGTTAGTTTTATATATAAGTCTTAAGACCGACATGTAAAAAGCGATATATAACATTATATTACTAGAAATATACAGATACCTATATTCAGTATTTCAAACAAAATCAACAAAAGTTCTGGAGCACTGAACAAAGAGGTTACTTCGTCGGCACAATTCCGGGTTAAAATTCCAAAATGAACTCTCATGTTGCCATATCAAAAACAATGCTGTCAATTAGTTATTGAATTTTCATTCAATAAATGGCATATCTCGAAAATCTTTCCGTTTTCAGTACACCCCATGGCAAAGTTAACTTCCATTGGTAAACTTGCCAAACTTGACTGTACCACTACGTAACGGAGCCGTCAGAAGTAGTGTACATAGAAGTGTTGATGCGTGCGAGCATGCGTGCGTGCGTACGCGCGTGCGTGCGTGCCTGCGTACGTGCGTGCGTGCGTGCGTGCGTGCGTGCGTGTGTGCGTGCGTGTGCGTGCGTGTGCGTGCGTGTGCATGCGTGTGTGTGCGCGTGTGTGCGTGTATGTGCGAGTGTGTGTGTGCGTGTGTGTGCGTGTGTGTGTGTGTGAGAGAGAGTGTGCGTGTGTGCGTGCGTGTGCGTGCATGTGCATGCGTGTGTGTGCGTGTGTGTGCGTGTATGTGCGAATGTGTGTGTGCGTGTGTGTGCGTGTGTGTGCGTGTGTGTGTGTGTGAGAGAGAGAGAGAGAGAGTGCGTGTGTGCGTGCGTGTGTGCGTGCGTGCGTGCGTGTGTGTTCCACGTACCTCGGCGGTGAGATCCGTCCACTGTGGCGTGCGGGCGAGCGGGGTGGCGAGCGTGGCGGTGGGCGGCGCGGCGCGCTGCAAGCGAAGCTGTGCCCGCTGCAGCGCACGTCGCAGCTCGGGCTCGTGCTGCGCGCGCCGCGACCCCAGCCCCACATCCACCACGCGCTGCCCCAGTCTGCACACCACCATAACCACAATTTACTAAACGCTCGTCAGCGCGATTGATCATGTGATCCCGAGACCAAATCCTGGATCAGGCAAAAAATAACATTGGGTTTATCTTTTTTTTATAGAATAAGAATGACAAGCGAGCACACAGTCCACATGATGGTAAGTGGATGCTTTAGTCCATAGACATCTACATATATCTTCAATTAAAAACCAAAACGCAGAAATGATGTCACCCTTGAGGACTAAGATGCCTCGATTCCAGTTCTTTACACTCACCATACGAAGCACAGTAGCATTAAGCACCTATTCGCTAGTATTCTGTGAGAGCACGATCCTCCTTCCCCGGTCGAGCCAACCCGTTCCCGCTACAACTATAAAACAGTAGCAGCGTGACTCTATCACGTACAATTTAGCTGACAAGAAATAGACTGTTTTTCACTACCGTGCCTCAAAAATCACGTTATAATGGCTATACGCACTTTCATTCTTGTCATACCTCTGCTCTCTCTCTCTCATCGTTTTGGATGGCCATATCATGAAACTACGAGCGTGAGGGAATAAAAAAAAACACATAATATTCTAGCGCACACTCATGCACTATGATTGTAACCTGCGCAAATTAAAGTAAAAACATTATATTTTATTAATTTAATAATTATTATTTTAAGTTAGTAAGGTAAAGTTGCAGCCTATTTACGTCCCACTGCTGGGCACAGGACTCCCCTTATATCTGAGAGGGTTTTAGGGCAAGGAAATGTCCGCCGCGATGCCCCAATACGTGTTGGCGAACTTCACATGTCATTGAAATATTTTTTTGTTATTTCTAGAACATGCAGGTTTCCTCACGATGTTTTCCTTCACCGTCGAGCACGTGGTAAATCAGCATTTAAAATTGCAATTAACAATTTCATTGGTGCCGGCGGGGATCGAACCCGGGTGTGCTCGAGTACTGTAAAGTTTATAGTGAGCGCTAACCATCTGAGCTACCACGGCTTTAATTAATCACCTATTAATTATTTACCTTCCATCTAAGTCATCATCATTTTTATACAACAAATCGTGGTACATACACTTGTATAAACAGTATTACTTGGCCAGCATATTTTAAAAAGCCACTAATGGGATATTGAGTTTGTGATTGAGTAGGCTAAGCGTCAACCACTTCTTTCAAAAATATTCATCTGTAGATATCCATAGTTTTTGGCTAACCGTAGTTTGGAAGTAGTGCTTAAACAGCTGAGACTAGAGTGTTCAATATGAATGAAAATTAAAAATATAAGCGTGTAATAGCGATGTAAAAATATCCACTAGACCATATCGTCCGCGCTGTGTACCGTAAGTGGCGACAGATAAAACAAACCAGGAGATAAGTAGTAACGCCATCTTATTTTTATTTTATTTTATTTCATAAGCACACTTACAATATAAGTACATATAATTAAACATTAACGCTAGATTATATAAAAAGTAACACGCTCACTGATATGTATATCCATAACAAGTGTACACAACATTTACCAACAAAATACATGTAAACATTGAGAATGAAAAAAAAGGAAAAAATAGTACGTATTTTTTTCCACTGTAAATACGGACTCACCTATAGATGATCGGTGAGTTTTTTTTAATGACAGCTTAAGAGTTGTGGAATATGTTTAATAATAATAATCTTTTATTTAAATAAAAGTACTAATTTTAATAAAGTTAAGACTCTGATCCCCAAACTAGACAAGTATGTATCTTAGGCATCAGCGGCCTCTCCCAATGTTGTGACAACAGTATTTTAATCTTAACAATTAATTAAGTAACTAAGCTTAACATTTTTAACTAACTACTTAGCCATTTAAATGTATTTATTTACAACAAAAATAAAATAAAAATATATTTCATTATATTTCGCACATATGCGAACCATGGGAGCTTGCTTACAAAGATTCGTTCTAGTGAAACGTTCTTAATAACATCAAGAAAATAAAAAAAAACGGTAGTTGTCAACCCGCGAGCCAAGCGTGGCAACTTTGTCAAATATCCCCCTTATGAGGCTCTGTAGAAGAGGCGGTCTATAATCGCAGACCTTTGATTATCCGTAATGATGATGATAATTAACTTTACAAACACATATTCGCCCACATATACGTACTTGCAAAAACTCGACAACCATACGCCAAAAGACGTACACAAGTACACGCAAACTCATACATACAAGTAGAAAGATATAAGTTTATACCTAGAGTTATACCTTTTACGCTAGCTCTACACTCGTAGGGGTTAAGCGAGACAAGGTTTGACAAAGATACGTGTGCGAGGTAACACGAAGTGACTCGGGGAAGTGTGCGTTTGCATTGTCATTCATTCAGTTGAATGAATGACAATGCAATGGAAGTTTCCTTGTGGAATCGAATACCACCAGCAATTTTTTCGGACCGATACGACTTATGGACTTTCAAGAAAAGAGCCTACTCTTTTCTAAAAGGCCGGCAACGTGTCTGCAATTCCCTTGGTGTTGCAGATGTTCATGGGCGGCGGTAATCACTTACCATCAGGTGAGCAGTATGCTCGTTTGCCCCCTCGCAAAATAATTCTCGCCTTTCTTCGGTTTCTTCCTATGCTTTTCCACAGGCATAATGGACGTGCGAAAAGTGAAAAGTTTGCGTTTTTGCTTATATAAACATATTGATATAAGTAAACATAACATTAAGAAACGCTGTAGAAGGCGTTTCTGGATAATCCACACGTTTATGATTATTTCGCCATTCAATAACGACTACCCCACGCAAAATCTAGTGCCAAATCAAACTGACAGCGCTAGAGCGAGAGGGTAATTGCTATCTCGTTGCGTTTGCTTCGCGTCAGTGTTTGTTCAACTACTACGGACAAGTTTTCGTTTACGTAAACGCTGGCGAGAAATATACTAAAAAGTAAGTAGTGCGTTGTGAAGAAGACGTAGTAAGAGAAGTAGTAAGTATAGTTTGTTCGGGAAGTGTTGATAAATATTATGGAAATCTCTCGTAATAACGACTGTCGGTTGAGTACCGCAATCTGCGTGACTGGCGACGCTTATTACCGCAAGTGAAGATTTTAGTGGTACAAAGCTCACAGCTGTTGTAGTATAGCAAAAATAATTAATGGTAATAGCTAATACACGGTATAACTACACAGAAAAATTGCAAATACCTGGTAATAATGTTCGATGCGTGAGCAGATTTTAGTGGATCGTCTATTTCAGAGTATTCCTCGCGCATCCGCTGCATTGTTTCACCTGGAGTAATTAAGTCATTATTTAATTAAATTTATTGCCCCATTTGCCAAATATCCAACAGGTATGAACGAAATAATGATGACTAGTGGTCGTCCAGTGTTTGATATTCGACCGTAATTCATTCAGTTTTAAGTGTGTATAATGAGCAAGGTGTATAATTTATAGTTTAATATAGTTTATTTCAATAAAATATTTAGTTTATCTATCTATATTTATATTTTTATACTTAATATTTATATGTATTAAGTACATATATACAATAAGTATAATTATTGGGGGGGGGGGGGGGGGGGTTTGTGGTGTTTGACGTTGTGATGTCTTAGTCTAATGACACAAACGACACGACAAGAGAAAACCCAATTTTTGGTCTGATATAAGCAATAAATTCGGTATATTTTTTTAACTGCAATAATGTGTAAAGAAAAGCAACGAATCGACATGATTTTTTGCATAAAGTTACTTTATAGGCCAGAAAGTAATGCCTTAAGTCTGGAAATAACACATTGGCTGTGATTTTTCGATATGACTTTGTTTCTCAACCTCTATGCGGATGAAGGCTAACAATGATATAAAAGAACATAAAAATTAACTAAAATAACACAAATTCCAAATAAAAAGCAACACCGAAAATAATTTTTAAATAGAAAAGACATTACCTGCAGCTTGCACAAAATCTACGGGATCAAGAGAGCGATCGCAAAGTATGCGGACCTTGGACATGGATTCAGCATACTGAGCCATTACAGCTTTGTAGTTGTCGACAATTTCCTGAAACAGGTAAATAAGTATAAGTGCTTTCTCTAAATAAGCATTTCTAAGCCATTAATATGTGCAAAGTCTTACTTGATGGTGCGGTGAGTTAATTCTCTCTTGTGTGGCTTTAACTAAAGATGGCGCTAAAAGTTCAACCTGAAAATAATAAATAAATATAGACTCATATAATAAATATACCGTTACTGATTTTCCAAGGTCTACTGCTGAACCCATAGATTGCACCATAGAGATTCGAATTTGATTCCCCATTAGATTACCTATGTCCTATTATATTATATATATTTGATATAGTTGTTACGATTGACAAACGGGTTGGCTACAGCTACTACTGTTGTCTACCGACTTCAAAAAGGAGCCGGTACTCAATTCGACTGTATGTTTTTTTTAAATGTGTTACCTCATAACTTCTTACTGGGTGAACCGATTTCGATGATTCTTTTTTTATTTGAAAGCTGATGTTCCCCGTATACATTGCTTAAGGTCTGACCATTAGTTTTTGAGTTATTCTTAATAATTTATATTAAAGTCGTAAAAGTAAATTATTTATTTTTATTTTTTGGTAGTTTTTTTAGCAGTTATTATGAAGGCGCTGCTGTCCATTTCCTCGTTTGTTTCCCTCTGTCGTATCTTACGACACCCACGGAACGATATGGGGTAGTCGATATTATTACATCACGACTACACGGTCAGGTTGGTGTTAAAAAAAATAATATAGGACATGTTATGTTAAACTAATTTTAGCACTTGGAAGTTTAAATTTAAAGTAGGTATTCTGAGCGAGCGTGTTTCTTCACCAATCGCGCCGACCTTTCTTAGTGCAGCATAGTACGCAGTAGTCCTACTATGTAAAAATGTAATTAATATAAAAATTAGTGTTCACGCCCGAACGCTGGTTTCGGGAATTGACGCCAGAGGGCGCTCGGCTCGGCGCCATACCGGTTTTGACGTTCGGTCGAGCGGTGTGTGTGGCGAGAGCGCACGAGCGCAAATACCTGTTGCTTGCAAGCTGTGCTTGGGACAGCACGCTGTGAACTTGTTCGGGAACGCGCAATAGTGCAGGCGCGTCGAGTAAATATACTGTCTAGGATTCGTAACGCGCATTCCGTGTTTGAGAGCTTCTCGCGGTTAGTTGTCAAGATAGCATTATAATTCTGTAGTCGCGTAGTGCCCCTTTTGTGTTTGGTTGGCTAGCTAGATTAATCGGCGGCTCAACGAGGCGTACTTTGACTCTGGCGCGACGTTTTGTTCCGGTGTCGAATGAAGGAATTTGTTTGTGTTTAACTCTGAATACGTATATAAGTGAATTCGACAATATTAACTACTAGTGCGGCATTTGATATAGTAGTCAACAGGTATTTGCGCTCGGGCGCTCTCGCCACACACACCGCTCGACCGAACGTCAAAACCGGTATGGCACTGAGCCGAGCGCCCTCTGGCGTCAAATCTCGAAACGAGCGTTCGGGCGTGAACAATTAGTTTAAAATAAAAGAAGACAAATGGTAAAATTAAAAATTTTGTACAACCGACTTAATTATGAATAAAATGAAAACATCATCAATCTAGTGGAAGTCAATTAAATACGTATTATTAAGGATAACTCAAAACCTACTTGGTCATATCTTGATCAAATTTATACGGGACCACATAAAAAATACCAGCTTTCAAATAAAAAAAGAATCATCAAAATCGGTTCACCTAAAATAGTTCACATAAATAATTTAAAATTAAAAATTTTTGTACAACCGACTTCAATATAAATTGTTAAGAATAACTCAAAAATTATTAGTCAGTTAAAGTTAATGTTGCAGCCTATACGTCTCACTGCTGCGCACAGGCCTCCTCTCGTTTACGTCGTTACTGAGTCGTTACTGAGAGGGTTTTAGGGCAAGGAAATGTGCGCCGCGCTGTCCCAATGCGTGTTGGCGAACTTCACATGTCTTCGAAATATTTTCTTTTTTTCTTATTCCTCAGACATGCAGATTTCCTCACGATGTTTTCCTTCACCGCCGAGGACGTGGTAAATCAGCATATAAAATTGCAATTAACAATTTCATTGGTGCCGGCGGTAATCGAACCCGGGTTGTTCGCGTTTTGTGAAACTTACAGTGAGCGCTGACTATCTGAGCTACCACAGCTCATACCTTGATCAAATTTATATGGAACCACATGAGAAGCATCAGCTTTCAAATAAAAATAGAATCATTGAAATCGGTTCACGCAAAAAAAGTTCTAAGGTAACACACATAAAAAAACATACAGTCGAATTGAGTACCTGCTCCTTTTTGCAGTCGGTAGAAAAAATACAGTCAAATTGAGGGTTTCAGGTACAATATGAATTTGGATGATATTTGTTTTACTAATAGGCCATGGCCTGGATCAACACATATGATACTATATTATTATGAATCCATTGATAATGGTCCGCGTAAAGTAGAGAACACATGATGAACTTCATTCGGCCTAGTCAGTAGGACTCCTGTTCTGCCTATCCCTATTCCTGTCACCATACAATAATGCTTGCACTGGGTAATACTTGAATTTTAATGTAATAATTGAATTTCAATGTAATACTTGAATCTCAATGTAATACTTGAACTTCAATGTAATACTTGAATTTCAACGTAATACTTGAATTTCAATGTAATACTTGAATTTCAATGTCATACTTGAATTTCAATGTAGTACTTGAATTTCAAGGTAATACTTAAATTTCAATGTAATACTTGAATTTCAACGTAATACTTCAATTTCAATGTAATACATGAATTTCAATGTAATACTTGAATTTCAATGTAATACTTGAATTTCAACGTAATACTTGAATTTCAATGTAATACTTCAATTTCAATGTCATACTTGAATTTCAATGTAGTACTTGAATTTCAAGGTAATACTTAAATTTCAATGTAATACTTGAATTTCAACGTAATACTTGAATTTCAATGTAATACTTGAATTTCAATGTAATATTTGAATGTCAATGTAATACTTGAATTTCAATGTAATACTTCAATTTCAATGTAATATTTGAATTTCAATGTAATACTTGAATTTCAAGGTAATACTTGAATTTCAATGTAATACTTGAATTTCAATGTAATACTTGAATTTCAATGTAATACTTGAATTTCTTCGACTGTTTATTTATTCTACCTCCGTTACAACACAATATTATCTCTGCACTTACCCATACACTGCTATGTACTGGTTCGAATGGTATAGAGAGCCAGTATATAACAAGCATTGAGACATTCCATCTTAGTCATCCGAGGTGACAACGTATCTGTAGCCTTCTTTGTTTGAAATAGTCTGCAGGTGCCCATGAGCTGCAGTAGCCACGTACCATCAGGTGAACTGTAAGTTCATCTGCAATTTTTATATACTAGCTCAAATTCAAAATTTAAAAAACCCCCGAAAAAGAAACTGATGACCTTGAAACGAGTGAACCGATTTTGATAAAACACGTCTAAGAACTACCGCTGGAAAACCTGCTTTTAAATAAACAAGAACCGCATCTAAATCGGTGCACCCGTTTAAGAGCTACGGTGAAACGGATAAACACACAGACAGATAGACATATACATAGCTTTCAAACTTATAACATATTCTTTTTGCGTCGGTGTTAAAGTTATAAGCTTTTACACCTAATATTTTTCCGACCGATAAAAAGTCAGCAGATGTGTAATTGTGTAGTACCTAGCAGCGTATTTTCAAAACTTTTAGTCATTTTAAACTTTACCTGCTGCGTGTGTTGCGTGAGTTCGCTTTGAACGTGAGCCGATCCCGTGCCGGCGACGAGACGCGCAGTTCGCGTGATCCGTTTCATTTGCGCTAATAGATCGGCTATCTTTTGTTCTAGAAGATATTTTCGTTTCGCCTCGTCTAAAATACCATAGAAAAATGTTAGTGAACTATATTACACTGGCTGATTGGTACCGTGTATTGGCGGTGTAGGATCCAATACCCTATATCATTCCGTGGGTGTTGTGACGAGACAACAAAGAAAAACAAACCAAGAGATGGCCAGCAGTGTCCTCATAATTACAAATGAATAATATAATATTGGTAATGTTGAGAAATGAAAGATGGTAGCCGGATCAAAAAGGATTTGTTCTCACAGTAGGTATACATCGGCATCGGGCACGTAAAGTAACGTAAAGGAAGGAATAGGGGCAGCTGAGATGGAGTGACGTATAAACAGGACCATAGGTTATATATAATTATAAATAACATTGCTTTTTGCGTTTAGTTTACACTTCTAAGATACAATAACGAAACTGTGGTTGCAACTATGGCAAATATCAATATTAATTTGATTTTTTTGTGGTCACATTATAATTGATTGCACAAAAAATCCCGCTTGGTAGCGGTTCAAGAGAACGCATCACTTACGCTGACTTATTTCGATACGTAAGTATCGTAAAAGGCAAATACGATAAATATCAGAAAAACCTTCCGATAGATTCCAGTATAAACATCTCGGTTACGCCAGGCGTAAAACTACCCGACCGGTATTTTACGCCTGGCTACGGGCAGCAACGTCAAATGTGCTCACGTCTGGTACTGTGATCGTCAATCCATCTACCAATGTGCCTATTTGAGCAAATCCTCTCTACAAAGGAAGAAGAACAAAGAGAAGGACAGGCTGATGAATATAAAGCAAGAAAGTACTAAAACTATCTTTTACGGATTTTTTTTACAGGATATCGGTGACAAACGAGAACACAGTCCACCTGATGGTAAGTAGTTGCTGTGGCCCATAGATATCTACATCTATCCTCGACGACGAATCAAAATTCAGATGCGTTGTCACCCGTGAGGACGAAGATGGAATGCCTCTTTTCCAGTAAAAAGGGTTTCCGGTTCTCTACACTCACCATAGGAAACACAGCAGCATTAAGCTGCTATTTTACGCTGGTATTCTGTGAGGGCGTGGACCTTCCCCGGTCGAGCCAACCCATTCGTGTTACAACCATAATATAGCTGCAGTGTAGCTCTACCACGTATAAAATTGTTTCGCTACATTCACTTATTTTACTTTAAAGCACCCATGGTCCCTCCCGTGACGTGTTTTAAAGTACGCGAAATGTAGGGAATATAAAATAAGTTAATTTACGCGATAAAATCCGCATAAAATAGTTTTATATAAATGTGTACTGTTCGCGTAAACGAGAAATTATTAAGCAAGAAACTTACCTTTCTCAACATCTACCAGCAATTCAAGATCACCCAGAGGACTATCATCTTCAAGGAAATCTTCGACAACTCTTGTCACAACGACTCGTTCCAGCATTTTCCTTAGCTCCAGTAATCTCTCCAATAAAAGACTGTTATAAAACGGATTTACTTCAATAATCATAAAATAGTTAAATTAAGAACGGCTATTAATGAAAATGTTGCCAATAATGTTATGTGAATCTGACTCTTGATCCTTCACTACGGGCCGATACTGAAAGTCACTCAGCGAGTCAGAGGTCTATAATTTCATTTGTCCTTCACAAGTCCACTGCTGAACATAGGCCTCCCACAAGGAATGCCACAAAGCACGGTCCTGAGCCACCTGCATTTTTTATGGGATAGGGTGACAAGCGAGCACACAGTCCACCTGATGGAAAGTGGTTGCTGTGCCCCATAGACATCTACATT
Source organism: Parnassius glacialis (assembly GCA_033319125.1). Lineage (NCBI taxonomy): Eukaryota > Metazoa > Arthropoda > Insecta > Lepidoptera > Papilionidae > Parnassius > Parnassius glacialis. Next base: position 25,500,007 of record JAVANC010000007.1, on the reverse strand, counting down.
TATCTTCAATAAAGAATCAAAATGCAGATGCGTCGTCACCCGTGAGGACTAAAATAGAATGCCTCTTTTTCAGTAAAATGGGCCACCGGTTCTCTACACTCACCATACGAAACACAGCAGTGTCAAACTACCATTTTACGCTGGTATTCTGTGAGAAAGTGGTCCTTCTCCAGTCGAGCCGACCCATTCGTGCTAACATAGCTGCAACTGCGCTATATTATTATTATTAATAATAATAATATTTATTTATTTCTCCCACTTTTTACACAGTTACATTTCTTACATAAATAGTTTAAGAGTTTTAGATTGTTGTGGGAGACAGGAGCTCAAACTAGGTTCCCCTGTGCTATGGCTCCCCCTCTTGGCTTTACTAACAATTCAATGAATATATATCTAGACACGAAGTGAGCGTTGCCTTTGAAGATCGAATATAAAATTTCTGAAGTGTAAATAACAATAATAGGCATACTGAATATATATCTCATGTAATATTTTTTAAATTTAAGTATATAATCAAAATTATATTAAAAGCATATACGTATATATATATATATATATATATATATATATATATATATATATATACGTGTGTGTGTGTGTGTGTGTGTGTGTGTGTGTGTGTGTGTGTGTGTGTTCTCTATTAATTTTATTATATAACCTGCCTATTCTGTACCCATAAAACTTTTGGGCGAAAGTAGATTTTGCTTTTATCGTTCCGCATACCTCATAATTTCTTCTCCTGGTTTGTATTAAATTAGGTGCGAATACAATGCAAGTGTGTTTTTTTTTAAATGTAGACAATATAAATAACTTCCGTACTGTAGCATTTTAGCTTCCCTGAATAAACTAGTAGTTGAGAAAAATTTTGGCTTATAAAGTGCAACTTTTAGAATCATTCGTTGAGCTCTTTCCAATTCAAGTATGTGTATTTTACGGTGGCGACCAAGGTAACGGCGGGGCAGGGGGTGCTAAGAATCTCCGGTGGAGGTTCGGTTGCCACCTTAGACGACTCGACCTGGCAACGTACAACGCACGCACCCTGAGGACTGACGAGAAGATCGTGGAGCTGGAAGAAGAGATAGACAAATTGCGCTGGCATATTATATGATTATCCGAAGTCCGAAGAGAGGGGGAGGACACGGTAATCCTCGAATCCGACAACTTGCTCTATCACCGGGAGGGCGACCATCTGTCCCAAGGAGGTGTCGGATTTATCGTCCACAAGTCTCTCGTTAACAACGTTATAAAGATCGGGAGTGTATCGACGAGGGTTGCGTACCTTATACTCAGAATCACCAAACGGTATTCGCTGAACGTCATACAGGTTTACGCACCAACCTCGGCACACCCCGATGAGGAGGTGGAGGAAATGTATGAGGATATCTCTAGAGCCATGCATTCCTCCAAAACCCAATATACGGTGTTAATGGGAGACTTCAATGCAAAACTAGGCACAAGAGAGAACGGTGAGCTGAAAGTAGGGAAATTTGGAATAGGGCAACGGAACCCTAGGGGCCAGCAGCTGGCCGACTTCATGGAGAAAGAGGGACTCTTTATGATGAACTCTTTCTTCCAGAAGCGGCCCCACAGGAAGTGGACCTGGTCGAGCCCCGACGGTTCGACAAAAAATGAGATTGACTTCATTATGACGACCAGATGACAACTGTTCAGTGATGTCTCCGTGATCGCGAGGGTGAAAACTGGTAGCGATCACCGAATGGTTAAAGGCACACTGAACCTAAACGTTAAGTTGGAGAGGTCTCGTCTAATGAAGTCAACGCTCCGTCCCCCTCGTGCTCTGTTCCAAAGTCCCGAAACCTTTCAGCTCGAGTTACAAAACCGTTTTCAGTGCCTAGAAAACTACAATGAAGTGGACGATATGAATGACAAGCTCGTGGAAACTGTCCATGCGGTCGAAGCTAAGTTCTGCAAGACCCGCCGCAGAAGAACACAAAAACTCTCCGATCACACTCTTAATCTCATGGCTGTTAGACGGGAGATGAGGCTACATTCTTCATCAGATTTAACAGCATACAGGCATCTGAAAAGACAGATCTCCAAATGCATGCGGCGGGACTTACGCAACTTCAATACGGCTCGTATTGAAGAAGCGATCAAGCGGAACCAAGGCTCCAAAGTCTTTGCCAGAGATCTGTCTGCCAGAAAGAGCCTACTGTCAAAGCTGAAGACAGAGTGTGGCAGCATCGTTTCCGGGACACCTGAGATTTTGAGTGAGATTGAGAGGTTCTATGGGCAGCTGTACACGTCATCGTTGGAGCCACACGCAAGTGTGAGTAACGATCCAAGAGAGAGTCTCATCCGACATTATTTCGAAGATATCCCGGACGTCAGTCTGTGCGAAATTAGAATGGCTCTCCAGCACCTTAAAAACAGCAAGGCCCCAGGCGAGGATGAAATTACAGCGGAGCTTCTGAAAGCGGGTGGAAGACCGGTACTTGAAGTCCTTTTATATATTCTATTCTATTCTATTCTATTTAATTCCGTCCTCCATGGTGGCATTACACCGGAGGCATGGAGCAAAAGTGCGGTGGTCTTGTTCTTCAAGAAAGATGACAACGCTCTCTTGAACAACTACAGACCGATTTGCCTTCTGAGCCGCGTCTACGTGCTGTTTTCGAGAGTCATTACGAATCGTCTCGCGCGGAGACTTGACGACTTCCAGCCTCCAGAATAAGTTGGTTTCCGAAAGGGCTTTAGCACCATAGACCACATACATACCCTTCGGCAAATTGTACAGAAGTCCGAAGAGTACAACTTGCCACTATGTCTGGCGTATGTGGACTATGAGAAAGCCTTTGATTCCGTCGAAATTTGGGCGGTGCTGCAGTCCCTTCAGCGGTGCCAAGTTGACGGTATATCGAAGTGCTAAAGTGTTTGTACAGTAGAGCTATAATGGCTATCCAAGTACAGAACCAGAGTACGAAACCTATCCAATTGCAGAGAGGTGTAAGATAGGGTGACGTCATATCCCCGAAACTCTTCACCGCTGCATTGTAAAAGGTTTTCAAGCTTCTGGACTGGAAAGGATACGGTATCAACATCAATGGCAAGTACATCACTCACCTTCGATTTGCCGACGATATAGTCCTTATGGCAGAATCGCTGGAGGACCTAAGCACCATGCTCAATGACCTCAATAGTGTCTCCCAACGGATAGGTCTTAAGATGAACATGGCCAAAACAAAGATTATGTTTAATGTCCATGTCACACCTATGCCGGTAGTTGTTGGGAGCACTAAGCTCGAAGTTGTTGACGAGTATGTTTACCTGGGACAAAAAGTCCGACTAGGTAAGTCTAACTTCGACCGAGAGGTCAATCGACGCATTCAACTCGACTGGGCAGCGTTCGGGAAGCTACGACACATCTTCTCGTCAGACATACCTCAAAACCTTAAAACGAAATTGTACAACCAGTGCGTGTTGCCAGTGATGACTTACGGAACTAAAACGTGGTCCTTCACTGCTGGCCGTATGAGGAAGCTGAAGGTCGCTCAGCGAGCTATGGAGAGGGCTATGCTCGGAGTTTCTCTGCGTGATAAACTTAGAAATGAGGATATCCGCAGTAGAACTAGAGTAACCGACATAGCCCAACGGATTAGTAAGATGAAGTGGCAGTGGGTCGGCCATATAGCTCGAAGAACCGACAACCGATGGAGAAGAAAGGTTCTCGAGTGTCAGCCTCGTACCAGTAGGCGAAGTGTAGGGCGACCCCCCACGAGATGGAGTGACGACCTGGTAAGGCATGCAGGAAGTCGATGGATGCAGGTGGCTCAGGACCGTGCTTTGTGGCATTCCTTGGGGGAGGCCTATGTTCAGCAGTGGACTTATGAAAGGCTGTTATGATGATGATGATGAATGATATTTTACTGGAACCTCCCCAAACAGTAATACCGTAGGTTAATATAGATTGGTACAAAGACATGCCATCAAAAACATAACTTGTAAAAAAAGCCAAGTCTCGCAACTCAGTTCTTCTACCGTAAAAAGTTGTGAGATCTATGTAATACCAAGTCGGTTAATTTATTTAGTCCATAGATTGATACATTGATTGACTTTGCAATCGCATGAAAACACAAAATAACTCACAAGTGATACATATTATATTAAATTAGATTGCTTAGTGCGATTGCCAAGTCAATCTATGTATGAATCTATGGACTAAATAAATTAACCGACTTGGTATTACATAGATCTCACAACTTTTTACGGTAGAAGAACTGAGTTGCGAGACTTGGCTTTTTTTACAAGTTATGTTTTTGATGGCATCTCATTTCTTTTTGTAGATAGTTATATCTATAGTATGTGCCAAATCGATTGAGAAAAACGGACAATGACCTTTCGGTCGTTTAACCAGGGGTTACAAACCTTCAATATATAGGCACATTTTATATGTAGTACTTTCTTTATTTATAATGATTTTTTTATAATGATTGATATAATATATATTTATTAACTATTATTAAAAAGTTATGTGAAAGATCGCTGTAGAAGAAAAATCATCTATTGTTATAAAGTACTTTATTCATTTAACAACAAAAAACATTAATTTATAACACATATAAAGATTCGAGTGATAACGACACCGAATAAGTACGTACTTATGCAAAAGATAAAACTTTATTTTTAATATTATATAAGAACTTTATTTTTATTCGGTGCAATCATCACTCGTATCTTCACTTGATGAACTATCTGTAACATTAATTATAAAGCGATCTGCAGTTTGGTCAATTCTATCATCCATGCCACGCATTTTTTGTTCAACCTTAAGGACATGCTGAACACAGTTTTTCCATTTATCTGGCGTGATTTGAGTTAAACCATCTTTAAGTAAATTTTTAACATCTTTTAACTTGAAAGTTGTATTTTTTCGTGCAACGTACCCTTTCACATCTGCCCACACAAGTTCAATGGGGTTAAGCTCACAGTGATAAGGAGGTAACCTTACCACTGTGATGCTTTTTTCTTTTGCCATCTCGTCGGTGACGTAACTTCGATAGTTATCTTTAACTGCCTTTATTTTTTCCATTAAGTGGGTCTTTGTGTCCGAGGGCACGTATGCGATCTGTTTAGATTCTAGCCATTCCTGCATATTTTGTTTCCGCCAAGACATTGTTGGGGTTTTTTCTAAACGTCTGGAGTGGTAACTAGCGTTATCCATAACTATGACATCGCCGCTTTGCAGTTTTTCTATTACTTTTCTAAACCAGTCCTCGAAATGGAGAGCGTCCATACTCTCATGGTAGTCACCAGTAGATGATGATTCAAATACCCAATCACATCCCTCCAAAAAGCCATTTTCATTGCCAACGTGTACAACTATTAATCGCTTTCCTTTACCCGAAGGGGCTTTCGCGCCAGTAGAGTAGCCTTCTAACCGTGATTGACGAGAAGATTCAATTGTGGTGTCTTCCCATACCTTTCCCATAGTATGACCTGCGTTAATCCATGTTTCGTCAAGGTAAAAAATGTTACGTCCCTCGTTTCTTAATATTTGTATTTCTCTCAAATATCTGGTACGCCACAGAACTATCTCTGGGCGATCTATTAGACCACTTTTTCTGTTTCTCTTTATATATTTGAATTTTAAATGGCGCAACACACGTCGCAGGGAAGTTTTGCTCAAGTTTGGCAACTGGTCATCTTGATTTATACTGAGCAAAATTTTGTCTAAAGTCGGTAATTCTCCTGCAAGAAAGAACTGATGCACTTTCGCTCTTATAGCCGATTTATCAAAATCGTCCAACTTGTCAATTACAGACTTTTTTCTTTTATTAATTATTCCCTTTTCTGGTATTTTATGGGAATCTCTATACACGCTTAATACGCGATATATAGTGCTCTTGCTGACTCCTGAGATCTCCGAAACCTTTTCTACCATATTAACGTTTGAAGGATACACGTCTTCGGGCCAGGTGTTTTTGACATATTTGTATACATTAATGATAATCTCTTGTTCCCCGACCGACAAAGTGGTAGGTTTTCTCTTTTTTACTGGTGACGTTAAAGGTGCTCCAGAAGATGGGCCTGTAAATAAATGACAAAAATATACTACCATAGTACTACATCACATAAATACATATTGTTTTAGAAAATAAATACCACATGGTCACATAAAAAGAGCGCTTTAAGAAATAGAAAGGCTACGTCGTCGCATTTGTACCTATTTGTACGTACCTGCTACGTTTATTATGGGTCGGCGACGTCTCTTTCCACTTGATGTTGAAGGACCGGGTCCTTCACCAAATTCTCCTGAACTCATGTCGATTTAGTAACGACCGTCACAGTAAAACTAATATAACAGATTCAAAAAACAAAAACTTAACGATATAACAAATTTAACAGTAAAAACTCAACTAAAACAATGCAATGAATGCTATGAATTACCCGAGACGTACACACGCAAGCGCTATCCGAACACGAATGAAAACAAAATGGCGGACCGGCCCAAAAAAGGTGACGCATCTCTGGCTGCCATTGTCACGTTTCTTTTAGAACGAACTGACGTAACGCGCGTTTTGTTTATTTTAAAGGGATGAATTTGCAAAAGCTCAATATGGTGATTATATTGCTTCAAATATTTTTTTAATATGAAACTGTTATTAAATGAATTGCTGCGTTACTTACCATAAATTGAAATATAAAATATAACACATTTTTCGCGATGTACCGTAAGATTTTACTATGTTTATAGGAACCACAGACAACATTATTTAAGAAACAAAAAAACAAAACATATGTGCTGACCTAGAAGTGGGAATAATATCAATATTTAAATATTGTTATCACATCTAAATTGAGATTTTGTAAGTTACGCCTTTTGACACTCGGCTCATATCTGAGGTCATTGTCCGTTTTTCTCAATCGATATGGCACATACTATAGGTAGCTATTTACACCTTTTATTCCATTATACATAATAGACACACTGATTCATTCACTGCAAATGTAACTTTGTAATACTATATGTTTATATGGGATTACAAAGTTATTTATGCAGTTGGTGTATCTCGAAAACTGGAGCGAAATTTTAAAATATTTTAATTTTTCCTTGATTTATATGTTAAACAATAATTGTATTCCAAATTTGAAGTTTCTATGTCTGCTAGAAGTGCCTCAGAGTTTTGATGATCGGTCAGTCAGTGAGTGACAAAATTAAGAAACTTTGACTAGTTATAATTCTTAAACTACTAGTTCAAATTTAATGAAATTTGAAATATACAGAGTTTATACAATGCTTACTTGGTTATTAAAAATTCAGGCTTCTAGTTTTATCCATAACGAAGTTACAGGGTTTCGGAAATGGCCTGAACTGCTTCGAGAAAAGGATGGAACGGCCGTGCCGCTTTTTTGCTCGACTTGGCGGGGGCACTGCCGTGCCCCCAGATATAAACAGTTTTTAATAAAGTCCAATTTGTCATATGTCTTAAGTTTTTAAAAATGTACGTTAGTTTTCTGACTTTTAGGGTTAAATTTCTTATGTGTGCTTTGAATTTAAGATTATTATCTATTTATATACCTAAGTATTTAATTTCTTGTGTATTTATTATATTAAAGCAGTTGCAGTTTGAACTAGGAAATTGATAACATAAATGAGCTATAAATTTATAATTGTTAATATATTTTGATAACTTGCGAATCGGAAACGTAATATATTTGGTTTTATCAACATTAAGTGAAAGCCAATTTATGGCTAGCCACTGACAGACAGGTATTAAAACCTTCTTGTGCAATATTAAAAACTTCCTTCCATGAATCCCCATAAAAAGTTAGTGTAGTATCATCGGCATATGATATTATTTTACAATTTTTTATATTTATGTTACAAAGTTCATTAATGTAGCATAAAAACAGCGTTGGGCCAAGTATACTGCCTTGTGGGATGCCGTAACTAATTGGTTGTTCATCGCTTACTATGTTACCTATCCTAACACGCTATGTTTGATTATGTAAATAATCCATAAGAAGAAGTAACAGGTTATCTCTTATGCCCATTATTTCCAGTTTTTCAGTAAACTTAGCGAAAGAGACTGTATCAAACGCTTTTTGAAGGTCAATAAAAATGGTTAGACATTTCTTTTTATTATCCAATTTCTTAACAATAAAACTTGTTAAGGTGTGTACAGGATCAGTTGTTGACCTTCCCTTTCTGAAACCATATTGAGCATTCGAATTTATTTTATTTGCTTCCAGATATTTAACAATCCTACAGTTAATAATCTTTTCAAAGATCTTAGAGAGAGAAGGTAATATTGAAATAGGACGATATTAAATAAACGCTACGCTACATAAAAAGACTGCGCTTAATTTCCTGTCTCACAGCCTATTTAACAACACGTATGCTGTCTGATAACATAACTACAGCGCCATCTTTTGGATTCTAACAAAGCTATGAACCACCGTCTTCACAATATATATAACTATATTGTGTAAATGATTTAAAACGACCAAGTATTTTAGAAGAGACGTGATCACCAACAGACGCTCTAATAATTAGATTATATACAAAAACTTAAAGTGATATAAGTGATTAAGGTGATGCCGTGTAGTTCCGGCTAAGAAAACCTACTCCTCCATATCTTAACGTGGGTGCCATAAGACGTGACAGAAACGAGGGAAACTGAAACAAGAACTCAAAATAATAAAAAGTTAAAAGATACAAGATTTAAGTGGCAAAAAAGTTAACAGACCACTAGTCAATTGGTAAGTTATTGATGCATTCTATGGATAGAAAGATCACATATGCGTCGTCACTCCAAGAAGACTAAGATGAAGTGCCTGCTTGCGTTTATATCGACTGTCTTAACTTTCATACCGGTACACAGCAGTATGAAAAGTAAGAGAATAAATATAAGTCAGGAGTATAAGCGTGGACGATCCTAGGCATACGAGAAGGCCTCATCATTATTAGAGTCACTGCTGAACTGCTGACCACAGGCGTACACCTTCTCCGTATGTTTGCCACAATTGTCATACTTGACAGGTGGCGTATTAGTTTTAGTTGATATTAGTAAGATGCTGCTGCCCATCTCCTGTTTCATTTCCAGACAACGAGACCCACCAATGTAATACATAAAAATTAATTCATGTTCGTATTTTTACTATAGCTATACCGTATTCATCAGATTACGGTAAAACTTTATTAATATATTGCATGCATTTCCGTGAAGCTTATAGGTATAGTACAATTAACTAAGAGTAGTTGGCGCGCATATCGTACCGACAAATTTATTTGAAAGTTATACATCATTCAACTTCAATGGGTATATTATAATTTCGAATTAACAATATAAACCCTTCCAAATTTAAAACGATATTTCCGCAATTATTTCATCTGCGGCTACATCGCGCCGGGTGGCTAGTGTTTAATGAAATTTTATTTAATTCCCTAAAAATTTCGACGACTAACCTGGATTTTTCTTTATTATATTTGAGCGAACATTCATTTGCTAGCTTTTCCACTTCATCAATCACCTGTCGCATTTCATCTTTCTCTAAGCCTTTCAGGTCTTCAGTCATCTGAAATTTAACAATACAAAATATAGTAAAATTTTACACGAAATATAAAGACATATCTAGTAGTCAGATGAATAATAATTATGAACGATTAATGAATAATACGTAGAAGACGACGAAATAAACAAATTTTCGTCCTTATAAATTAGATAATATATTGAAAAAAATATTTATTTATTTAGACTACTTTTAAAGAAACTTTACTGACCGATTACAAATTAATTGTGTAATCCTTTTCTTTACTCTATTCCAAATAGCATATCGCGTTTCCAGATTCAAGCAGACTATATTTTATAAAGAGTCATTTTAGGATATAAGACTAGAAACATGTTTGATTTGTAAATTAGGCAACTTTCTTAAATATTACTCAGTGTTGATAATACTGCAGCAGTGTTATCAACACTGAGTAATATTTAAGAAAGCTACATATTTTTGTCTGTCTGTTTTACAAATTAAAAAGTATGGGGGGAGGGGTTTTAATCGCACCACGATGACGCAAGTAGACTGAAAAACAAATCTTAAGACACGCTATCAAAGTTTTCGAAGAAGGCGGCCAAAACTAGCATAATAAAGCAATTTTTATCATTTAAAGAGTTTTCTTTTCTCCAAGAAAGAAGTCAAACTTTACCTCATTAGCGATCTTAATCACATTATTAACTCCTTCAATTCCAGTCGATTTCGCTTCTTCATTTGTTGTTGGACTTTGCAGCCAATTCTTTGCCAAATCCACTCTAAAACATAATATACACATTATAAAGGGTTTTTTAAATAAGGGCGGGTAGGTGTTGAAATGAAATGAAATAAGCTGTGTGTGAGGTATTAAAAAAATTATTTTTTTTATTTGAAAGACCCACATGTTAACAGTTACACATGTTAACAGTGGTAGAGCCACGTGGCAGCTTTTGCTGTCGCGGGGATGGGCCGGCTTGAACCGGGGTGGTACCACGACCTCACAGAATACCAGCGTGAAGTAGAGGTTTACCTCTGCGTTTCGTTTGGTGAGTGCAAGTGGCCGGAGGCCCTTTTTACTGGAAATGAGGCATTCCATCTTAGTCCTCACGGGTGACAACGCATCTGCATTTTTATTCGCAAACGAGGATAGATGTAGATGTCTATGGGCCGCAGCAACCATTTTTTTTTGTTTTTTATAGGATAAGGGTGACAAACGAGCACACAGTCCACCTGATGGTAAGTGGTAACCATTTACCATTAGGTGGACTGTGTGCTCGTTTGTCAATCTTATCCTATAAAAAAAAATGTGCCATTAAGTGTGGAATATGACATCGTTCAAATGCCCACCTCGGCTTGGCTTTTTACAGTGGCACGGATGCGAGTGGTCCAATTTTCAATGACTTTTTTGCATAGACCCGGCTGAATTTGAGCGATGGCCTGTGTTATGTTCACAGGCCAAAAAATTGCTTGAATTTTGAAATAACCCACAACAGTTTAATTAACTGTACGTAATGAATAAATGTCTTCACCGGGATATTATTACCTTTTGGATAGCTGTTTATATGGGCATATTTTTAAAAAACTTTTTATGTCTCATGTCATAGAAGTTTTTTTTTAAGTACGTAGCATTTCATGATACATAAGGTATATAAAAAAGAAAAAAATATATTAAAACCCATAATTTTTTATTGTATATAATACTTTTTGTACTTTTTATGATTGTATTCGCTTAGTTGAAGCTTCAAGAAAATAAATAAACTTAAAAGAAAGCATACAAAAAAGGGTTTTATTTTTATTTAGAATTTAATACGAAATTCTGGGTCATCATTACAGCCCTTCACAAGTCCATTGCTGAACATAGGCCTCCCCCAAAGAATGCCACAAAGCACGGTCCTGAGCCACCTGCATCCATCGACTTCCTGCATGTCTTACCAGGTCGTCCGGGTGATTATTCAAAAATCTTTAAAATCCGTATATCTCAAGACCTGTTCATTTTCGGCCATACATATGACGGGTCAAATTTGTAGCATTTTAACTCCCCTATCACGCTCTGCCGGGAAGTTGTCAAGTTCCCAAAAACCCTGTATATTGCAAATGTGAACGGCAGAGTCGGGAAGGGACGCCCTAGACGAAGGTTTATCGATCAAATTGGCGATATATTGAAAATGGGCCTGATTAGCAATACCAATAACCAACGAGCATGTATGCGTAGATATATAGATGTAAAGGAGGCGAGAGCGGTGTGTCAGAATCGTGCCAAATGGAAGTCCGTAATCTCTGTCTACCTCTCTGTGTGTCAGCTGCGTATTTGTTTATTTAGTATGAATTAGGTGTACCATCATCTGTAGTTAAATAAATGACATTTTTTCCACCTATTTATCTAAATATGTATAAATGTATTGCATGCCTTAAGCGCGAAGCGCGTAGGATGTTCTACTAGGGCGTAAAAATTGAGATTCCAACGTTTTGTCGCATGAAATCGTATCTAATGTAACAATCATATTGTACATAAAAATAATATAAAAAGCACATTGTCAGAGAGTTAAATGATTCTTGAACTTATTAAAAGAATTAAATCGATTAATTGCTATTTTTACATAAAAAAGGGGTTTAGTGGCTTATGGTGTAGATTTATCAAATCCACCTGGAGGGTTAGATAAACACGATAACTTTTAAAAAATATTAATTTTTGAACTCAATCTATTTTTTAATCTCTTCATCTATCATGTGGAAAGCCATGGAATGTAAATTGCAGTTTAATTTTGTTATGTTTACTTATAATAATTTTTTTTCGGCTTAGAAATCCCGAAATTTTCGGTATTTAGAGCAGTTATTTATTTCTTTTATTTTACTAAATAGACTGCCTCACTCACTCACTTCGGTCTCAGCCTTTGTCGTGAGTGGATACTGTATCGGTTGTTTACAGCGGCTCGTGCTCAAAAATATCGCTGTACAAATACAAAATACTCGAAAAACCAAATTTCCTACATACTTGATTATTATTATAATCACAGATTTTTATTACAACGTTTTAAAAGCACAGAATAAATAATAGTACTATGTACTAAAAGTAAGTATAATTTATATACGAAATACGTAATATAAATATACGAAAATACGTCTTGGACTTTATGGAGTGACCTAAATGATGATATGATGATCATATGAGCATTATGAGTCGTGCACTTTTGGTTTTTCCAAAATTTTTTTTAATTGAAGTTTGACATAAAATTATGGGAAAATTGAAAGTATAATAATAAAGTTATTAGTGAAAACTTGTGTGTATTTATACTACTTTAAAAAATTATGTATAATCATATTATTCGTAATTTATTAATGCGCTTAAGGCATGCACAATTGGATTTACCAATAGTTTATTTATAAATGGTTTTATGTATGCATATTTAAGTGTGTTTGATTATTTATGTTTAATTTTGGATGAAATTTGCACTTGCCAATATTTTATCCTGTGACAGTAACCCAGTGTAACTGACAAATTAATAACGCCACAAGGCATCCGCTCATTGCAAGCGTTATTATTGGTGGCTAAAAATGACCCGAATAAACTTGTTAAAAATATTGTTAATTTACTTACTGCATTGCAATATAACTCTTCTTTTGTTCTTCTGATTCCTGCAACAAGCAAAACCAACCGTAAACACAGATGTCAGCTTTCTTTTCAATTTTAAATTCATTATGAGTCACAGTACATATACGTCCCACAGCCGAGCACAGACCTCCTTTCCCTTCTGAGAGGGGTTTAGGCAAGGAAATGTCCGCGTCCGCCGCCCTGCCCCAACGCGCATTGGCGGCATATATATATGTATATATACATCAGAAATGCATGTTTCCTCACGATGTTTCCCTTCGCCACCGAGCACGTGATAAATCAGCACTTAAAATTGCAATTAACGATTTCATTGGTGCTGGCGAGGATCGAGCCCGGGTTGCTCGTGTACTGTGAAATTTACGGCGAGCGCTAAGACCCTGAGCTACCACGTATCTCTAAATACATTATAATGAGACATTTTTTTCAACTGGTAGAATCACATTGCAAACGTATGTTAGATATCTATCATCTACACATATATATAGATGTCTATCATCTACATCTATCTTCGATTACGAATCAAAATGCAGATGCGTTGTCACCCGTAAGGACTAAGATGGAATGCCTCGTTTCCAGTAAAAAGGGTCTTCGGTTCTCTACACTCACCATACAAAACACAGCAGCGTTAAGCTGGTATTCTGTGAGAGCGTGATCCTTCCCCGGTCGAGCCGACCCATACGTGCTACAACCATAATATAGCTGCAGCATGGCTCTACCACGTATAAAATAGGAAATATACGAACTAAAATTTAAAGTATGAAGTCTAAGATCAAATGTCGAATTTCGCAAAGACAGTGGCGTCGCGCCGCAGCTAAAGTTTCCTTAGTTAGAACTTTCAAAGACTTCCTAAATTATAGTTTAAACTAAGACCATCAATAAACCTGCTTTTTATAATAAAACGGATTATGTTTGACATAAACCAAAGTCTATTATTGAGACGTTAACGAATTATGAAAAATATTTACCTCTTCTTCAGTTTGGGACGATTGGAGTAGGCCGGCGCGCCGACCGTTTTCCCTAAAAACATTATTTTTCTAAATTAACTAAAATTACTCTTATACTTACATCACTGTTACAACCTACAAGTCTGCGGTTGTCAACCCGCCTGCCAAACGTCACAATTATGGCAAAATCACCCCTATTGCCTAAAGGGAGCAGGCAATATTCAGCAGTCGACTTTTATAGGTTGTAACAGATAATGGAACTAGTTAATAAACATCCTTAAATGGGAAAGAACTGTGCCCTGTTGAATCCATTGTTTTTCTTGGCATCACTCTCGACGCAAAGCTTCAGTGGGGCCCCCATATAACCAAACTAGCAAGCAGACCAAGTCCTGCTGCTTATGCGGTAAAATAGATTACAGATCTAACTAGTGTCGAGACAGCTAGATTAGTTTATTTCAGTTATTTCTATAGCATAATGTCTTATGGGATTTTGCTATGCGGAAATGCAGTTGATTTAGAAACTATTTTTGTTTTACAGAAGAGAGCCATTAAAGCTATCTACCGAGAGATTCGCTTAGAGAAAAATAAAAAAATATATTAACTTTAACCTCTCAGTATATTAACGAATATTTAATGTATGTTCACAAAAATAAAGGTAGTTTTAGTAAAAAAAAAGTTATATACACTCTGTAAACACTTGGAACAAAGACAAGTTAGTGATACCAGTTTCTCGACTCTACAGAGTCAGCAATTCATTCTTGGGGCAATGTATACGCTATTACAACCTAGTCCCAGATAATATAAAAGGTATCTTTATTACCAAGTTTAAATATTGTATTAAACAAAAACTGTATAAAAGGGATTATTATAATATAAATGAATACATGGTTGATAATAACCCCTGGGAATGAGGTGGTCGCTTCCAAACTGTTTCTAAAATAAATTTTCTAAATAGTTAATGGAAAATTTACTTTAAATAACAAGTTCCGCTGGGTTTCTTGCTGGTTCTTCCCAGGACAGAGGTTTCTCTTTGGAACCGAAAAGTTGTGTGATAACAAACGTTAAAAATACAGTCGCCTTCAGAACCTCCCCTTTTTGAAGTTGGTTAAAAAGATTTGATATAGGGAAGGCAAATACAAAAGGTTTTAAATTGTGAATCAAAAACTACAATGTATACTACTAGAGCTAGAATAAAAACTGTGTCACAGCTGTGGATTGCTCGGGTGCGGGCTGAGCGAGTAGTTGGCACGGTAACTAAGTCACGTTGTATTTTCATTTACACTTGTTTTTTTTTTTAGGCAAATACGAAATAACGTATCGTCGAAAATAGCGTTCGCAGTTTACAAAATAAAAAAAAAAACTAGTTTTCGCGCTCACCACTCGCAGTCGACTAAAGGAGTTATGGAGAATTGACCGTAACTTAGTGTGCAATGTATTAGTACCGTAGTGCCCCGTCTCGGTAGTATATGAATGAATAAATGAATGAATTAAACAATAAATTAATGAATTTATGAAACAATTAATGAATAAAAGGATGAATATGAAAATAAAATAATAAATGAATAAGACAATGAATGAATGAAGGAAGGAAGTAAAGAATCAATTGAATCACATTAAGAATCAAAATACTACATTCGCAAGTATACCCAATTTTACCTACCTAATGCTGTTCATTAGTGCATCGAACGCTTGAAGAACAGACATTCTGCTGGCGTCGAACGTAGCCCAAGACTTTATCCCAGCGGCGGAATTATTCGTTTCTTTCACCAATGAAATAGTTTTATTCAGCAGCTCCCTGTTTGAAAAATCTTACATGCGTAATAACTGCACTACATTAATATAATTTTTAGAAAAATTGTAATAATAATAATGTTCTGCAGACCCAATTTCGGCCACGGTGTCCAGTCTCAACGGAGACTAACCATCTGCGCAGGACAGGATAATGCACGAGTGTGTGTCCATGAACTGGTGTACTCTCTATTCCTGCACTCTCATAGTCCGAAGGGACGATACTCCGAAATGACCGGAGAGAGATCAGGCGTAGAACCAACGGCTGTACGTGCTTTTCGACACACCAGGGCAAAACTTCCTGACCCCGAACTTCTACTAAGAATTTCTTCCCAGAAAAGTCCGATAACTGCTTTAAACCCGGAACCTCATGATTAACAGTTGCTCTCACAACCACTCGATCAATTAGACAGTCACGCTCACGGTAAATTTGAACAGTACAGTAAGCAGCTCCGCGATGTTAGCACCTCATATGCGGAATTTCGATTTACCAATTATACCATCTGAAAGGTCAGTAATTGGTCATAAAAGGTCAGTTTTTCTATTAAGGGTTAAATTTTTTCAAGGTCATTGAGAAGTTTTAGCACCTCATTCGCGAAAAAATAAAAAATTCCACCTATGCGCGATAGAGAAGCATTCGCTGATAATTGGTCAGCTTATATAAACATTTGGTCAGTTTAATTTAATATATAAAAAAATTTAATAAGTTGGCTTTGTCGTAACGTGCAATTGATTTTGTATTATATATTTTTTTATATAATACATTTATATATTTTTATGCAATGTCTAAATACACTTAAAATAGACTTAATTCGATTACATGTTATGTTTAAGTATTTTAAATTATATTGTATCGTCTCTACTTTCATATTTTTCTGTGTGGGGAGGATGTTGTAGATTCAAGTAGGTTATTAGTCAGAGAAAAATACTGGCAGCTATTGCCTATGGTTATACATATATATATATATATATATATATATATATTACTTTTTATTCTGAATTTGATCTATGATATTTTAAAATGAAAAAATAATGGAAATATGTTTTAAAAGACATGAAGAAAATATTATAATTAATACATAACTGTTTCTAATTTGTTGTCTTGATTATATTGATTAAAGTAATAAATATAGAAAAGTCTTTAATTGCAACTACCACATATGGCTTTATTATTGTATTTATTATTTATATTCATTACTGTGCGTAAGTGCTCACTGCCCTGATACAATTAACTGTCCCAAAGCATGCGCGTTACGACAATGCCAACTTATTTAATTTTTTTTAATATAAAATTAAACTGACCAAATATTTATATAAGCTGACCAATTATCGGGGAATGCTTCTCGATCGCGCATAGGTGGAACTTTTTTATTTTTTTCGCGAATGAGGTGCTAAAATTTCTCAATGACCTTGAAAAACTTTAACCCTTAATAAAAATGTTTCTAATGCTGACCAATTAATAAGATCAACTGAACTTCTATGACCAATTTCTGACCTTTCAGATGGTATAACTGGTAAATCGAAATTCCGCACATGAGGTGCTAGCATCGCGGAACTACAGTAAGCTAGAGTTCGATCACCGATGAACTTGATAGTTGCAATTTCAAGACATGATATACCACGTGTTCAGCTGTGGGGGAACAGACCGTGAGAAAACTAACAAGTTATATAATTAAAAAATTAAAAATTTTGTACAACCGACTTTAATATACATTATTAAGAATAACTCAAAAACTATTGCTCATACCTTGATCAAATTTATATGGGACCACATGTGAAGCACTAGCTTTCAAATAAATAAAAATAACACACATAAAAAAACATACAGTCGAATTGAGTACCGGCTCCTTTATGAAGTCGGTAGATAAGTGTTAGAGTTATGCTGAAGCTATATTTTGATAACTTTTAACAGTGGTAGAGCCACGCGGCAGCTTTTGCTGTCGCGAGGATGGGCCGGCTCGAACCGGGGTAGTACTACGACCTCACAGAAAAGCAGCGTGAAGTAGAGGTTTACCTCTGCGTTTCGCTTGGTGAGTGCAGGTGGCCGGAGGCCTTTTTACTGGTAATGAGGCATTCCATCCTAGTCCTCACGGGTAACAACGCATCTACATTTTGATTTGTAATAGAGGATAGATGTAGATGTCTATGGGCCGCAGCAACCACTTACCATCAGGTGGACTGTGTGCTCGATTTTCATCCTTATTATATAAAAGAAACGCCTGGAAAATAAAATTTTTCGAATATCTCTTCGACATATTTCACTTGCTAGGCATAAAAGAGTCTGGTAACACAGTACGGTGGAGCGGGTTAATCTTTCCGTGAGTCATAACCCTCTCAGAAATGAGAAGCCTGTATATCGAAACTGTAATAACAAAAGACTTGTTAGTAAATAATTAGGTCATTAATTTTGTTATAGAATAAGGATGACACACGAGCACACATTCCACCTGATGGTAAATGGATGCTTTGGCTCATAGACAACGACATTTAGCCTCGATTAAGCATCAAAATCAAGATGCATTGTCAACGCTAAGGATTAATTTAGAATACCTCGTATCCAGTAAAAAGGATCTCCGGTTCTCTACACTCACTATACGAAACCATTACGCTGGTATTCTGTGAGAGCGTGATCCTCCCCCAGTCAAGCCGACCCATTCGTGCAACAATAATATAGCTGCAGCATAAAAAATAAACTACATATATTTTTTTTTAAATAATTACCTAGAATTGTTGTTTACATCATCACATGCACTGCGGCTGTCCATTGTAAGTTCTTTTACATTTGGTACGAGACTTGGGTGATTAATGATAACACTAAGAGCGGCTAAACTGTCCAAAATTTTGAGCGTAATTGTATTTATGGTTATCTGTAATAAACAATGGCTAGTAACATTACTAAAACTTCCGTTAATCACTCCAACTAAACTTAAAACTGACTGTACGTCGCGTGGTAGTCATTAGAGGTGACAGAGGGAAATAAACCAGGACAACACAGCAGTGTCTTTCCATTAAAAACAAAAAAAACTGCGGTAAAAAGAGTGACAACTATGGCAATTATTAGGCGATCTATGAGAAGGCCTACGTTTAGCAATGGACTGTTGATAGGCTCTAATGATGAATGTAAGCTTAAAAAATAGTTTTAGTGGTTGATGATAAAATATTTTTAATAAATCATATAGCGACAGTAAAACTAATTTAGAGAACACCTCATATATGTAAAAATCCATAAATAATAAGCCGTATAATCATATTAATACACATATTAATGTTCCACTCACTTCTGACACCAAGAACGGTAGACACGAGCCTGACTAAGCTCTATCATTCAATCACCCTTAATATATTTTTTCAAGACTCTCATGCTCCTTCTGCCATACCCAACATTCACTGCTATATTTAGTTAGGGACAAACTCTCATGCTTCTGCCACAACCAAATTTCACTACATATTAAGGTAAGGACTAACATCCCGCCTGCTTAATGTGGCAATTATGGGAAAATGCTCCTATAAGATAATTTAGGCAAGAAGTCTATGTTCAGTGAACTTTTATAGGCTGAATGAACTATACTTGACAGATCTATCAGGTGCTACAAAGTCTGTTTGGCTTTATCCTTAATGATCAAGATGAAACAATGTAATGAATTCTCTTAAAATGCCACAACGCGGTAAGTAATTTTAACGGTAAACAGAACTAATCTTGAGGATTTTATCGCGTTTAGTTCGGGTGCTTTACAGCACCCAAACTAAACGCGATAATCACGTCAATCACATAATCACGGGAGGACTGCTGTGTTTGGCGTCCTGATGTTGCAATTAATTTTAGGTCCGATCTACGCAGAACGAATTTACAGTGAACCTGAATCTTGAAAAGACTTTCCGAATTAAAAAGTTAAAATTAAACTTGATAAAAATCCGTAAAATTAGTGTCATTTAATGTGTAGTATTCGCGTGAATATAAGAAATCATGAAGTTTGATGTAGTAACAAAGTTTATTTAAAATTAATTTTGACTCACCATATCAGTATTAGGTTCGTGTACTGATTTATTAAATTCCTCTAGATCAGTATTTATTCTAGTAGTTATTTCAAGCATTTCCTTTTCAACAGTCACATCTTCAATTTTTCCTTTTGATTCATTAATTGAATCTTGTAGTTGACGTCCTTTTTCGTTAAGTTCTGATTCAAAATCCTTAGCCTAAAGCGATAAAAGATTGTCTTAATAATCTTGTAATCAAAAGATATATTTTTTCGTAATTTCACTAGAAATTAATAATAGTAATTTAGAACGTTAAATTGTTATTAGTTTAATTCCATTAGCTTTTACTAGCACAAACCACATCACCACATCAATCTGATTAAAATTTATACAGTTTAAGATTTTGTAGATTTAATTAATTACCTGGCTGATGTTTCCCAAGCAGATAATCCTCACGCAACTATCTTGTATGGACGTTATTAGTTTTTGGAGTTCTGTCACATCTAGCAATCCGTCTTTGGCCATAGTCTTATATTTATCGCATATCGAAATCTACAAAATAAAAAATAACTTGATATAAAGTTGACGCAAATTACAACTTTTTGGAATATGGAAACTAAAGTTGGTAAAAATTACTCCGCTCGATAATATAAAATGATGTGTCTTACCTAGTTTGAAGAACAACTCCCGGCCTCCCTCAATTGCGTGCACTATCCCCGTCACCACTAATCCCAGCACCACTTCTCCGAACATCACTACACTAGGAAAGACACACCACTGACGACAATACGACACGTGTTTCGGCTCTACACGAGGCATCTTCCGGTGATGTAGACTGCGGTGGCTGACAGCTATGTGAGCGGCAAGCCAAAACAACTACTACTTATACAACCCCCTGACTCAACCGCTCCCTACTTAAGTAGCGCCTGACGTACGCAGCCGCTTGTAAAATTAAAACAAACCGCCACGTAACGCCCGTCTTACCTAAACACGCAACCAACAAAAGAACAGACTTAAAGATATTTAATAGAGGTGAGTTAGAAACATTTGTTTGTTCGTTCAGCAGTGCAACGTTACTATTATTATTTTTAATATCTCTAACTGTTCCAACACACACAGTCGCAGCCCTTTATTACACGTATGTAAGACTTTAAACGAGTGGTCGTTCGCTAGGTTGTGTGCAGTGTCCAAAAGATGTTTAACAAAATGGGATTTATCGGAATTGCAATTCTTGTCCACAGCTAAATGCTTTTTATAACATGTTTCGAAGTTGCGACCAGTCTGACCCACGTAAACGGCGTGGCATTCGTCACAAACAAGTTTATATACACCCGACTTTTGACGAATATCCAACTTATCTTTATTATTACAGACGCGGCTAATTTATGTAGCAGAATTTTTTCTCCAAAATTTAACGGGACTACCCTTGAGGTAAAGCCTATATTGTTAAAAAAGAATCATTAAAATTGGTTCACAATCTACGATAATATCGTGAACAAACATACAAAAAAAAACATCTTACCAGATAGGCGCACTGCGCCGCGTACTCCGAAGTGTTGCATACAGTAGAAGATATGTATTGGAGAGTAGCAATGCCTTCTTCATGGGACATTTCCTGGTCACTCTTTAGTTTATCTGAGAAATTGTGTATTAATTAAACTATTTAATTAAAACAATGTAAATCACAAATTGTGATAACAGTATCGTAAGGTCGGTAATGATCCGAAAGACGTTAAGGCAGAGCAGAAGTGGTAGAGCCAGGCGGCAGCTTTTGCTGTCGCATGGATGGGCCGGCTCAAACCGGGGTGGTACCACGACCTCACAGAATACCAGCGTTAAGTAGAGGTTCACCTCTGTGTTTCGCTTGGTGAGTGCAGGTGGCCGGAGGCCCTTTTTACTGGAAATGAGGCGTTCCATCCTAGTCCTCACGGGTGAAAACGCATCTGCATTTTGATCTGTAACAGAGGAGATGTAGATGTCTATGGACCGTAGCGGCCACTTGCCGTCGGGTGGACTGTGTGCTCGTTTTTCACCTTATCTTATAAAAAAAGGCGATTTACTATGAGTTTTCTTCCTCGCACTACTTCTTTGTGGAATCGTTTACCACTGGCGATTTTTCCGGACCGATATAACTTCCTAGTGATCTTCAAGAAACGAGCCGAACTCCTTTTTAAAAGGTCGACGAAGCACCTGCATTTCCTCTAGTGTTGCAGTTGTTCATGGGTGGTGGTAGTCCCTTACCATCAGGTGAACCGCATGCGCTTTTGCCACCTCTACTTTAAAAAAAATTAGCTAAAAAGCTTATTTGTCACGCAGATGGTCATACAGTATCAATATCATTAAAAATTTGTGTTATAAAAAAGCTTTTCGGTTGTAATTGGAGTGTTGTTTGTTTTTTTACACATTTTTAACCGTTTTTAGGGTTCCGTACCTCAAAAGGAAAAAACGGAACCCTTATTGGATCACTTTGTTGTCCGTCTATCTCTCTGTCTGTCAAGACACTTTTTCTCAGGAACGCGTGGAGGTATGAAGCTGAAATTCATATCAAATACTCAAGTCTACTGTCCCTTGGAACTATGAAAAAATCAAACTTTTAAGCCAACGAAATCAAAACCTACAGGGTACTCCCCGTGAACTCAGGATCTTAAAATTTGGTACGAAGCAACGTATTATAGCACAGATAAAGGGAAAATTGCGAAAAGCATAAATTTTTAGTTACATCATATAATTAAAATATTTAAGGGGAGATCTCCCGCCGGGCAAGGTGTTCTGCCCGGGGAGTGGCCAACGCTCCGATTGGTAGTTCGGAGCTATTCTATATATACTGTTTAACTTCGGAACTTTGTAAGCGCGATTTAGGCTTCGATGTGTTTCGCTTGTGGCGCGACGTCAGTGCCGCCACATCAACCCCCTGCTCAGACCGGAGGTCGATAGTGCAGTCTAGATGTCGACGAATTTACAAGTGCCAGGGAATTGCCTTGTAAGTCTGCGGTGAGTCGAGAAGAAGGCAAGTAACCTGCGAGAGTGCCATGAAGCAGAGGCAAGCAGTAAGGCTCAGAGCCGTGCCGAACACTGTAGCGCAGAGAGTAGCTTGAAGGAACAGGAAGCATTATTATTCCAGTGCTGCGATGAACCTTTGTAAAGCTAGATGGCTTGCAGAATGTGAAGACTGGAGACAATATCTGCTTGGGAGCGAATGAGTGAGGTACTTGAGGATGATAACGAAGGTTTGAAGTTGTAGTTTCCGAAGGTTGTTGGTTGCGTGTTCATATCGCGTCGGTTGGTCACCACTGTGGCGGGTGGAAGGAAAAGGGGAGATCTCCCGCCGGGCTAGGTGTTCTGCCTGGGGAGTGGCCAACGCTCCGATTGGTAGTTCGGAGCTATTCTATATATGCTGTTTAACTTCGGAACTTTGTAAGCACGATTTAGGCTTCGATGTGTTTTGCTTGTGGCGCGACGTCAGCGCCGCCACATATACAAATAAATATAATTGAAGTGTCTGTTTGTAATGTCAAAATAACAGTGTTATAATAATTGCATATAAAAGTATATACGGTACCTATATACTTTTTAAAATTTTTGTCTGTCTGTCTGTCTGTCCGTCTGTCTGTCTGTCTGTCTGTCTGTCTGTTTGTTCCGGCTAATCTCCGAAACGGCTGGACCGATTTTGGCGGGACTTTCACTGTTAGATAGCTCATGTTATAAGGAGTAACTTGGACTAATTATATTTTAGAAAAATAATTAGGGTTCCGCGCAACAAAATCAAAACCCTACATTTAACTCGGGCGAAGTCACTAGGAACAGCTAGTTTTTAATAATTTTAAACTTATATACCTACGGATTTGTTCGGAACCCTCGGTGCGCGAGTCCGACTCGCACTTGGCCGGTTTTTATTTATTTCTACTTCTTTAAGGATTGTCTGTAGTTTGTTTATATATTTGTCATGAATAATGAATGAAATGATATACAAAATATGTATAACTAATATTTCAAAAAGAAACATTCTTTTTAAACTTTTCTAACTTTTATGACTTTTCCGATTTTTTATCTGTCAAATATTTCACCTCATTACAAAGTGGCGCCGCCCTTGTAGCAGAAACAGTCGTGGATACCCTCATTCATAACTACAGCGGATGAGCTGTGAAATTTTACGAAGTGGTAAAGAAAAAGAAAGATGTGCAAAAGAAAATATCTTACATATCACGTCACTTTGATTCTGCAAAGCTTCAACGCATTCTTCGTAGTTCAAGGCACACGTCGGCTGCAGATTTTGCAGGAAATTCTGCTGAAGCTGTAAACTACGTATCAACTCGTCACCTTCTCGCCTATAATCTGTGGCTCTAATCTAGAAATGTAATTAGGAATTAGAGTTGTATTACAGACATGGAAAGGATATATTTCAACTTTGGTGTCTACGGAACGGCTATAGCCGGTACGATGAACATGCGTTTAAATTTTATGTAGGTAAAGAAAGGTTATTTGGTGACAAAGAAAATTTGGTGATAGACATTTAAAAGTATTTCACGACGTTACCAATGCATGACGTGACGCGAAATCATGCAAGCATGCAACCTTAAGAGCAAAAGAGACAGCGTGACGCATCATTTCGCATCACTGTGTGTATAAATAACATAACCTTTATTTACTAATCGAATAAAGAGATTTCAGTTGAAAATATGAACTTCTATAACTGGCATAGCCTCTATATCTATATTAATAACACTTACTAATTTATTTATGGAGTCATTCAGAGATCGGCAAGCGTCAAAAAGTCGCCATCTTGAATTTGGACGATCCGGCTCCTAGATGTAACAATATTTATTTAACAAATGTACACTAAGATTAATTATTAAGACTAAACATTTCATCATCATGATCATCACTACAACCCTTTACAATTCCACTGTTGAACATATGCTGCCCCCAAAAAATACCACAAACCACGACCCTGAGCTACCTGCATCCATCAACTTCATGCATCTCTTACTAGCTCGTCACTCCATCTAGTGGCGGGGGGGGCTACACTTCGTCTACCGATACTAGAATCAATCAATCAATCAATTATACCACAAAAAAACAATTATACCGTGTAGTAACGGACTTAGGAGAACTTAGAGTAAAGTTTGCACTCACACAACTAACTTTCTCCGCTGCTTTTAAGAGGTTGAAAGTAGCAAAACACATATCTCTCGCTGACTCTTCTATTTGGTTGCTCTGTAAACGATTCTGCAAATATTCAAGTATTTTTAATTAGCATTTAAAAAGAAATATCAAAACGTCAAGACCTATTCTATATTATGTATTTACTAGGTGGTAGTTAAAGCACCAGTATTTTTTAATTATAATTAAATAATTTAAAAATTGGAAAAAAATATTTACATATAAAACACGGTTATTTACCTCAGGGTTCCGGAGACCACGAGCTAAAGTGGCCAGTTCTATTGCAGCGCCTGCAGTGGCGTGGAGACTCTTAGACAGCGTGTTAGGTGTTTGAATACTGGATGTTATTGTCCCCATCATAGAGTTTAATTTAGCAGAAGTCTGGTGTAACTTTTTGCTGAGTTCACTATAATTTGAGTACAAAATTGGACATAGGTAGAGAACGATCCATCCTTATTAGCTGCTATAAATTTGGCGCAAGGCAATGCACTGCGTATAGTGAAAATTAGCTGCAAAAATTCGCGCTCTTCTGCTCAAATACAGTCGAAATCGAAGTTATTGTTGTTTGTTAGTACTTTGTCTTAATATTTGCCGTTCATGTTTTTTCTTAATATTTATTTATTTATCACAAACAGTTACAGTATTATAACAATTCACGACTTAGATCAAAAAAGTGACAGATATAATTATTGATATGTAAAATATATAATAAAATTTTGTAAAATAATTATTTAAAAAATTCACAGATCCTGTACTGGGAAATTTTCTAGGTTGCAGTTGAGGATGTCAGCTTCTTCGGAAATAATATTCAATAAATCACAAATTCCACAGCTCTTACATAATAGATCATTTATTAACTATACAAAATCATGCAGCAATAATGGATTTACTTTGTATATATTGTGCATTCAGAAAGCAGACATTTTTCAACGTGACTGTACCTGAACGAAGCCGCATTTGCAACTGTTTTTACAAACGTCAGTTTATATGCGAGCCAAAAATATTTAAAATCATTTTTACATTTACTAGTTCTCTATTCAGTAGTGGACTTTGAAAGGGTGTAATGATTAAAAAATATATATGAGATTTATATACCGCCACCTATATTTGAGGCCATACTCTTTTTTGACTTTTCCAATAACATATTGTCTTACAACACCCAAATAATGAAATAGGTTTTGAATTCTTTTGTCAAAAACGCCTGGCAGCCATATTTGGCTTTGCTATCAGTCAAAGAACCGGAAAAATTGACAACGAAAAAGCCTAAAGTTTTGATTGTGATACATAACATTCGCTTTGTAGTGGTGGTGTAAGAATATCCACTACCCCATATCATCTCGTGGGTGTCGTAAATGGCGACAGAGGGACACTGAATCAGGAGATGGGCAGGAGCATCATCCTGATAACTGATAAAAAACTACGACTGCTAACCCGCCTGCCAAGTTTAGCAATGACGGCAAAATTTCCCTTTATGATTTTAAATAATATTCATCAAGGAACTCTTTGTCTATTCGCCGTCACATTACGTATCCATAATCATATATACATAATCACATTTACGAGATTAATTTGCCGATACTATCATAGACTACAACTTATTTTCGGGGAATTCCCCATTTTCGACTGTTACGACACCCATGCGAAGAAGTTAAATGATGGATTCTCTTACGGTACTACCCCACGGAAAGTTTTTTTTAATTTCCTCCAGGAGAAAATAAGGAACAAAATTATTGAGCCATGATAACTCAGGGCCCGCTGACCTCCAAAATTTCTAAGTACCTGAGATTTACTTAAATTACAAATTTCAAATCAGAGTTAGGCGCCAATACTGACTCTACATTTACATCACAAATTTTTACTGCTGATTTCATTACCCCTATAACGTGAAGAAATTATCTCTGTCGTAACGATATGAAGTTTCTAGGTTGAAACTTTAAAATGAATAGCTCTACTCACTTTTTATCGCCTTTTAAATGTTTGTCTGTAGGTGTCAGAAGAAGTCTTCTTACATCAACATTATCTATAATCTTATATCCTTGCTTTTCGCTATCACTTCCAACATCTTCGTAATTTTCCAGCTCCTGGAGATAACAAATTTCGCATAAAGTTCAAAGAAAAAGTTGGTATTAGGGGTTAAATATGGTACCACGTGACCAAGGATGCTGCAGAGAACTCGAAACGTTGATAATAATTTATAAAAGTAAAAATCAAAAAATAGAATGTGAGGGAATCCAAAAAAAAATATTTTAATTTCACATCTTTGATCCACTTTGTTTAAAATTGGTTGCATATTATTCTTAAATATTTTTTTATTTGAATAAAATCCCAATATTAGGATATTCTCCTGTATCAAGGACAAACATAGTCACAAGAAAAGTTACCTGGATAACTTGATCAGTGATGGTCATCACTTCACCGTCGTCTTGCTCCTGCCAGGTAGCCGTGAGTCTGCTCGTGGTCATTATCAGAGTTTTCAGCAAGCACAGTAATTTCTTCAGATGGTTTTCTAACCTTTTTCGCAAACACTATCTTTATATATAAAATCATTGATACGCCTGTTAGATCGACCATGTCACTTTTGAGTGACCTGGCCGAATTCACACAATGTATTTGGACTATCGACATGACGGTTCATGGATACGTTAAGATCAAATAGGTGATGCTTTAGTCAAGTTATTAGCAACTTCTGTTTATGGACCAAAAACTACTCATCTTCGAAACATAATATGTTGATTTAATGTCAAAAGAGAATATAGCGAAATCTGAACCCAATACCTGGCTGGTGGTTGAGTTTTTATATTCAAACTTATCACGCTACCTACCGAAAAGGATAAAACAGCTAGTGTATAAAAAGATAACATTTTTGAAAAAAAGGGGGGATTTTATTCTTATTTTCTTTTATTTCCACCACCATATTCATTACAAATAGTACATACTTGTGTTTCTCCTGTGGATCGTTTAGGTTTGTCCGCATCCGCATCTCCGTGACGTATGTGGTGAGAGCTGGCGTCAGTGTCGTTGCTGAGCTGTGAGGAGATGCAGCCGCGCAGCATAAAGCCGCAATAGCCGAACTACCCTCCTGTTATAAGATTCCATTTGTAATGTTATATAAACTTAAACTGTAACAGCACCATAACTTAACGGCTGCAGATAAATCAATTTTGTGACTGTTTATTTTATGATGTTGTGTACTTCCTGTTTTTCCTGTAGCAATAAATAAATATTAAAATTCACCCGGGTTTTATCCCCGCTAGCGCCAATGGAATTTATAAATGAAATTTTAAGTGCTTATTAACCACGTACTCGACGATGAAATCGCGAAGTAACCTAGAGAAATTGAAATCCGTCATCACGCAATGGGGCGGCACAGTAGAAACGTGTGTTATAGATACGAAAGTAAAGAAATTAATATTAAGGAAATACAAAAGGATAATAGTACGTAATACGGTTGTAAGTCACCAATCGACACAAGAACCAGGTAAACAGTTAATCGTACTTCGCCAACACTTAATAAATCGGCGCGAGATTATTGCTGTATTCACAGATATATGGTCTCGTGTGTACGGCCGCGATAAGCAGTATAATTTTCATCCAACCGTTATTATAAATGGGGTATAGGATTGAAAAGAGGCAGGCAAGGTGGGGTTCAGATTCAGAAAGAGGCTTCTGAGCGGGATCGGGAGTGGGCGGATCCCGCGCGGAGACGACGTCGCCGCTCTTGAAAACGGTGTTCCCCTACCAGAAACGGGGCCTCCGGGGATGCAGACGCTCGGGACAGAGAGCTCGAACGCCTTGCTATGTAACCCCCGAGGAGGACGATGACTCGGAAGTGGTCTCGAGACATCGTGATAGCACTGCGAGGGTGCTGGGGGCAGCAAGTACTGTCCCCGGGACGTGCTACAAGTGTAGCAAAGCGTTAGGGGGGCCCCGGTTGCGTTCCGACGGAGATCCCGGGACCCCTCGTATACGCTGATGGTGACCACCGTGGGGTTTTAGCCGCTATGAGTCCGGCATAACCTTTTCGTTGCCCCCGCAGCGGAAGGTATCCATGAGGATTCCCCCACGAAAAAAAAGTTGGGGTTAGAAGTATTCAAGCGTCCGTATGCAAAATATTATAAAAGGCCTAGGTTTTTACTGTACACGTGCTTGTCCTAGTAACTTTTATAGAAGTAAGAGGAGGTCTTAGTTAACTTTTTTGCCCTTGATGTCCTCAGATATACCTAGAGGCTGCCCGAGATTAATCCGTTCGTAGAAACGACTACAGGAATAATTTCGGTTATTATTATTATGGGGTATTTGTATAGTTTTCTCATCTGGTTGGGCTGTATAAATATATACTAATTGAAAATGAAAATGATAAACTTACATAAATATCAATAAAATAAAATAAGTACATAAAAATCACATAAATATATAAAAACCCAACCAGATGGAAGCCCTCGGCAGGGGAGACCAAACGGCCGAGGGTTAGGGGGAAAGGGAAAGAAACCGGCGGACGATGCGGGCGGTATCGAGGAGCACCGCCTTCTGCATTTGAGTTTGGAGCGATCCGTCTCGGAGTTCCAGTCACCGCAGATGACCCGAGAGGCTGACTGGGATTAACCCGTTCGCAGAAACGACCACAGGAATAATTTCGGCCGGCAATCCACCCCACATGTCGGTCACCTCGTGAGCCAGGTCCAGATATTTAGTAAGCTTATCTGTTTCGGCTTTCACGAGGTTCTTGTCATAAGGAATGGTAATGTCGACCAAAAATATCCTTGACTGTGCCCGGTCCATCAGCACAATATCAGGCTTATTCGCAAGAATAGTCCTGTCTGTGATGATGGCCCGGTCCCAGTAGAGCCTGGCGCGTTCATTTTCGAGCACGGCTTCCGGCCAATACTTATAATACAGCAGTTTCCGATCCACGAGACCGTATTTCAGAGCGAGCTCCTGGTGTAGAATCCTGGCTACTAAGTTGTGCCTGTGCAAACGTACGTATTATTATTATTACAATAAATTATAAGCAATTACCTTGGTGAACTGAGGTGTATGTAACGCTTTAGTTGGCTGCAACATATTATCGATTCTGCTTTCCAGTTCAGTTAGATCATGCAAACATTCATCCAAGGAAGCACTATCTGCTGTTGCTAACGCGCTTTTTACTGCAAATCTGGGTAAATAATTATAAACCGTTAACTCTTTATACTTCCTGCTTACCGTGTAACTGCCTTTTTAGATTTATTTTTCGGATTATTTTGAATCCACCTCTTTTAAAAGTCCAGTCAATAAATTTTCTATAGCATAAAGGTAATAAACGAGCACACAATCCGCCTGATAGTAAATGAATACTGTGGCCCATAGACATCTACATTTATTCTCAATTAAAAATCAAACTGTAGATACGTTATCACATCTGAGGAATGAGATAGAACACCTCGTTTCCATTAAAAAGAGTCTCCGGTTCTATATACACGCCATACGAAAAACCCAGCATTATTCTGTTGTTTTACGTTGGTATTCTGTGAGTATGTAGTCTTTCCCCACTTAAGCCGACCCATTCATGCCACAACGATATTATAGCTGCAGCGAAGCTATACCATGTTAAAAATGACAGGAAATTTTTGTACCTCGACAATTTATGAAATAAAGATCTCGAATACGGCTAAACACAGTAAAACTATAGAACGAGAAAGAAACATCACAGCATCACAGGTGCGAGGCCCCTGGTACAAAAATTGCAAATGTGTCAAAGAAACATGTTAATAATGACATGTATAATTGTTGGGCGACAAATACAATCGTTAAGTGACATGCAAAATCATTGGGTGATATGTATAGTCATTGGGTGAGATGTACAATCGTTGGGTGACATATACAATGTCGTTGAATGAGATGTACAGCTATTGGGTGACATGTACAACCGTTGGGTGATATGTACAATAGTTAGGTGTCATATACAATCGTTAGTTGAGATGTACAATCGATGGGTGACATTTGCAATCGTTGGGTGACGTGTACACTCGTTGGTTGACATGTACAATCGTTGGCTGCGATATACAATGTCGTTGGATAAGATGTACAGCTATTGGGTGACATGTATAATCGTTGGGTGACATGAACAATCGTAAAGTGACATGTACAGTCGTTGAGTGTCATATACAGTTGTTGTGTGAGATTTACAATCGTTGGGTGATATTTACAATCGTTGACTGAAATGTACAATTGATGGGTGACATGTACAATCGTTGGGTGACATGTACAATCGTTGATTGAGATGTACAATCGTTAGGTTACATGTACAATCATTGGGTGACATGTGCAATCATTGGGTGACATTTATAGTCGTTGTATGATATCTACAGCCTCTGCGTGAAATTTACAGTCTTGGGTGATATGTACAGTCGTTGGATGACAGTTGTGTGACATGCCAAATTGTTGGGTGACATTTACAATCATTGGGTGAGATGTAAAATCGTTGGAAGACATGTACAATCGTTGAGTGACATTTACAGTCGTTAGATGAGATGTGCAATCGTTGGCTGACATCTACAGTCGTCGGGTGAAATTTAGAATCGACGGGTAACATAAACAATCGTTGGGTGCAGTGTACAATCGTTGGGTGATAATTACAATCGTTGGTTGAGATGTATAATCGTTGGGTTAAGTGTAAAATTATTGGGTACATTTACAGTCGTTGGGTGAAATGTAAAATCGATGGATGACACGTAAAATTGTTGGGTGAGATGTACAATCGTTGGGTGACATTTACAATCGTTGGGTGAAATGTACAATTGATGGGTGACATGTGCAATCGTTGGGTGACATGTACAATCGTTGGGTGACATGTACAATCGTTGGGTGACATGTAAAATCGTTGGTTGAGATATACAATCATTGGGTAACACATACAATCGCTGGATGGCATTTACAGTCTTTGGATGACATGTACAGTCCTTGTGTGAGATGTATAGTCGTTGGATGAGATGTTCAGTCGTTGAGTGACATGTACAGTTCTTGGATGACATGCACAATTGTTGGGTGGCATATGCAATCGTTGGATGGCATTTACAGTCTTTAGATGACATCTACAGTCGTTGTATGAGATGTACAGCTGTTTGACGACATGTACAGTAGCTGTGTGATGTACAATCGTTGGGTGACATTTGCAATCGTTGGGTGAAATGTACAATTGATGGGTGACATATATAGTCGTCAGGTGAAATGTACAATCGATGGATGACATGTACAATCGTTGGGTGACATGTACAATCGTTGGGTGATATGTACAATCGTTGGGTGACATGTAAAATCGTTGGTTAAGATATACAATCATTGGGTAACACATACAATCGCTGGATAGCATTTACAGTCTTTGGATGACATGTACAGTCCTTGTGTGAGATGTACAGTCGTCGGATGAGATGTACAGTCGTTGGGTGATATGTACAGTTCTTGGATGACATGTACAATCGTTGAGTAACATGTACAGTCGTTGTATGATACGTACAATCATTTGTGAGATTTACAGTCTTGGGTGACATGTGCAGTCATTATATGACATGTACAGTAGTTGTGTGAGACGTACAGTCGTTGGTGGGGATGTACAGTCGTTGGGTGACGAGTACAATCGAATTACTCAGGAAACATGATTCTTGGCCGATTCCACACAATAATCTATATTTTTATAAGATGTTAGTTAAATATGCATTTCTTGCAGAAGAGGGAACGCTTCTCAGGCAACTTGGGTTGACAATCGCAGTTTTTTATTATTTAGATTTTTTATCAGGATTATGCATCTGCCCATCTCCTGTTTTAGTTCTCTGTCTCTCTTTTCTGTCTCTGTCGCATCTTACACCTACAAGATGATTATATGGAGAAGTGGGTTATTTTACACCAACACTACACGGAAAATACAACATAATTGAATTTATAAAAAACATTCAAGAAAATTTACTGAGGTACCTTAATATATTCACACTGTCCGTCAACCTGTGAGTTTTAATTTCCAATTGCCTTCGTGACTGTACATCAGGCACAGTCTTTGCACACGAATAAACATGTGAAACAGCTTTACCACAATCCTGAAAAATAATGATGTGCTTGAAATGATATGAATGAAACATGATAAGAAATAATGAAATGGTATTGAAAAAACTGATTTTATCTGGTTTAATTTTACATAATTTACAGTTCATTTCTAGACATAGATTTTCTATAATCATTACGCTTAATAGACCGAATGGTAATCTCTTACTTACAGATGCCTCGCATTGTTAATAAAATATGTACTTCTACTATTCTTTGATATATAAACTTCTGTTTATTCCACTTAAAACATTGCGCACTAAGTTACAGCCAATTCTCCGTAACTCTTTTAGTCGATTGCGAGCGGGCGTGTAAATTAGTTCTTTGTTACAAAACAAAAACTGCGAACCTTGTTTTCGACAATCTAACACTGATTTTGTTTAATATGACTAAGAAACGATGTCAATATTTATGTGAGCACTTTGTCAACGTAATTTAAATTTTATTTCAGACTAGCTGTACCCCGCGACTTTGCCCGCGTGTAATTTAGGGTTTTAATTTTTTCGCGCAGAACCCTAATTCTTTTTTGCAACAAAAGTAGCCTAAATTATTCCTTATAACATCAACTATGACTGATGTTAGGAGGAATAACTAAGGCTACTTTTATTTTAGAAAAAATAATTAGGGTTCCTTGCAAAAAAAATAAAACCCTAAATTATACGGGGGCTAAGTCACCCGCTAGTCTTAAATAAAAAAATGTAATGTTATATATTTAACTATCTATCGGATGCCACCAAGTCTTTCTGGTCTTCCCATAGTCACAACTTGCAACACCTACGAAACGTAATGGGGTGATGGGTTCTCTTAGTCCTCCACCAGCAAATTCACAGACATTAACATTATAAATCGAACAATGTACTATAGCATTGGCTTACCCAACTTTTAATTATATAACAGAATGATTACAGCATCCTAAAGTTACCTGAGCGAAAGCATCAATCAGCAGCAAGTCATCCGTTAGATTTCCTTCCCCGCGAGGTTCACTAGGGTTGGTCAGTTTTATTGCGTGCCTCCGCATCTTGTCACATTCGTCCTTGATGTCCTTAAAATAAGAGTTACTATGACACTCAAATACGATGAACAATAAGCAATATGGAGAGAGAATATTACTCATAACAATAAAAATATATGCCAATTTAAAACGTTTAAAGAATTGTACGCAAACTGCAATTAATATCGTATATTTATTTATTATTATTTTCATTTAAAAAACCTATTATAGTCATAGGTACCTAATTAAGTAGAACCGTTTACCGAATTAAGTAGGAATTGTTGATATATTTTTTTAGTTTTGCAGTCTGTTTGAAATTCGTATATATTTTATAAGAGCGTCTCGCGGAAGAAATTCATCAACATTACTGTTAGCGGTGGATTAGGTTCATATAAATCTGGTTCCAATTTTTGCGTATAGTTATATATTTCAACTAGGGATGCATCCAATACCGATATGTCAGCGACACTTTCGGTTTGTCGATATATCGGCATCCACAGTATATTATTTCGGATACAACGACACCTTTCAAATTCAAGGACGCAGATTCACTCGTTTTATGGTTTAATATGACGTCTTATACCCTTGAAAAAATAGCGCTGAGCTTCCAAATAAGCTCAATCTCATCTGAGAGACTATTTGTGGCAGTGCTGTCGTCGTGCCAAAAACGAAAATGCACCGAAATTAAAACACGCTATCGAAGTTCCGAAGTACTGCGATATATAATATATAGAATAGCTCTGAACATGAAACAAAGGCCGCTCCCTGGGCTAAACACCTTGCCCGGCGGGAGATCTCGCCTTTTTATTCCACGGCCAAATTGGCCTTTTTTCCACTACAGTTCTCATACAGACTTGCGAAATCGCCTTTTTAAACAAAAATCTTATTAATGTTAATTTTATTGGTTCGTTCGGAAAGTTATTTCGTTTATTTTATAAAAATGAGAGAAGAAAATATATTATTTAGTATATTTTCCACTTTGCTTTGGTCATAATTTTTTTTATTCGCAACATACTTTCTGTTTAAATGAATTATTCAATTAGTCCAGCTAATGGCAGTATACTTTAGAATTGATGGTTGTTTTGTCTTTTCTGATGAATATTGGCTTTCGAAGTGCTTTGAGCCAGTTCATCTTTTTCACTCCATGATCTCTTGCCGTTAACATTGTTGCAGACAACCCATTTCTCGTCCCCAGTGATGATGTGCTTCAAAAGTAAATCATTTTCTTGACGTTTCAGAAGCAAATCACAGTCACAACGCGACGGCACAAATTTCTTTCCGTAAGAACATGAGGAACTCATATGCCAAGCTTTGACATTAAACCTAGGCATTTCAAATGATAATGAACGATGTAATTTGATAAATTTAATATTTCGGTAATCTCACGAGTGGTTATTCGCCAGTTTTGCATCAATTAATGCTTTTATTGTGTTTTCATCAGCTTCAAGTGTACTTTGAGAACGTGGTGCATCTTCAACATCAAAATAGCCAGATCGAAATTTTACAAACCAGTTTTGGTACTGGCGTTCTATCAATACCTTATTTCCGTACAAATCAGATATTTTTATCGGTAGTGAAAAAGTAAAATATGCAGAAAATGCTTCTTGTCTCTTATCATATTGGAAAGGGTACAAACCAAAAATTTACTGCGAGAAATTAATCGAAGATTTTTATAAGCATGTCTTAATATATTAGCTATCAAAATATATAATGGTGGCATAATCAAACAAAGTGAATTTGGCTGTAAAAAAAGAGTTCTCTGTTGGGAAAAAACGACATTACTTTCCGAACAACCTAATAATTACTAATTCTATGTATTAACCTTAATTGTTACTGTGACTAACCGTATTTTTTAAATTAATTAAAAAATATATATTTAATTAATCTTGTACTTTTTATTACCTTCATTTGAATTGTCTATGCGTATCGGTATCGCCGATATTAATATAAGGGTATATCGGTATAGTATCGGTGAAAAGGCGTATCGATGCATACCTAATTTCAACTTTACAGTTAGTTAATTTAGAGTAGAATTATAGAGTTAATGTATACCGACGTATACATTAAGTCCTAAACCACCTTCATCCATAGCCTTCCCGCATTTCTTACTGGGTTGTCACTCCATCTAGTGAGCGCCTTACACTTTACTTACGGGTACAATGCCTCTCTTTTCCATCGATACACAATAAATTACATTTTATAAATTTTACGTCTACTTTAAATTGAAATAAATATGCAAATGAACGTAATATTTGCAAAAGATAGCAAATTTTAAGAAAACTGCAATAAAGAGACTAGGATTTCATAAATATAAACATCATATTAGGTAAAAAACAAAAACTAATTTATTCGAGTTCCTTTATGGTCTATGGAAGTTATATAAATCATCGAAATCAGTCTTAAGAATCATTTAACTAAGACATATAAAGTATACATGAACTATAGTAATGGTTATCAACTTAACCACAAATATTTTCAAAGATGGTTAAATTTACCTGCAACTGTTTTTTGCAATGTTCGCCATTAGTTTCATTCGCTGTTTTTGATAACATTTCAATATTTGAAAGAACGTCTTGAACATAATCCTGAAAACAAAGTAATTATGTAGTCCAAATAGTAATCAACCTATTTTAAGTTCCTCAATGATAGACTGGAACATTTTGTAACTTCCGCAAGGCGGCGCCATAACCGCAGTCGAATTTATAATGGATAATATATTATTATAATTAAATTAAAAATTTAAGAAACCCAAGGAAGGGTTTGCCTTTATCACGCTTAGTGGATGGATTAACGATCGCAGTACGGTCTGGCACCTCACAGAATACTAACGTAAAGTAGAAGCTATGCTTTTGCGTTTCGCTTGGTTAGTGCAGGTGGCCGGAGGCCCCCCTCCCATAACATGGTAGCGGAATTTAAAAATAAAGAAATATCCCAGGAGGGTACCAGCACCCCTGGTAATGGAGAATCCCTCCCTGAGCATCCACGGTCCAGCTACCTTCTACTTCTTGAGTGTGGGTGCTCAGGCTGCCCCGCGTATTCAATCAACACTGCATGGGGCAAACAAAGCGACAAAACCATGGCGACCCCTGTCACGCTATCCGTGCATTTTCGCAACATCAGGGGACTTCATTCCAACCTTAACGCTGTCCATTACCATCTAAAGACGGCGAAGCTGGCTTTGCTCTTTTTAACCGAGACTCAGGTGTCCTCTTCGGTTGATTCGGCTCCCCTACCCTCAGGCAATGTCAGAGCACATAGGCAGAATAGGCGAGAAACTGCCTGATGGCTGAGGGCCTGACTGAATCCCACCTATTGTGCTAAGGACCTGCGCTCCAGAGTTGGCACCGGTTCTTACACTTCATTTTCGGTACTCCTATTCCCTAGGCATTGTCTCGAATTCATGGAAGACCACTTTCGTGCACCCGATCCCTAAAAAGGTAACCGCTCTAATCCGTCCAATTTTAGGCCTATCGCCATTAACTCCTTGTTCTCGAAAATAATGGAGTCCATTATTAACTGCCAGCTCATGCGGTACCTTGAGGAGTACCAGCTGATTAGTGACCGCCAGTACGGTTTCCGTCGGGGTCGCTCTGCTGATGATCCTTGGTTACCTAACTCATAGATGGGCGGAGGCAGTGGAGTCCAAGAGGAGGCTTTGGCCGTTAGGTTGGACATAGCGAAGGCCTTCGATTGGGTCTGGCACAAAGCGCTTCTTTCGAAGCTGCCTTTCTATGGGCTTCTAGAGAAATTGTGCAATTGGATCACCAGTTTTCTGGCTGATCAGAGTATCAAGGTCATCGTAGACGGTGCATGCTCCGATTACAAGCCTATTAACGTTAGTGTTCCACAAGGCTGCGTGCTATCACCGACACTGTTTCTTCTGCATATCGCTGATATGTAGCAAATCGGCAACATACATTGCTATGCAGATGACAGCACTGGTGATGCTCTATACATCGGCCGTGCCAATATTTCTCGGGAAAACTTCTGCGAGTACCGGAACAAACTTGTGTCTGAAGTCGAGACTTTGTTAAACATAGTCTCGGATTGGGGTCGACTAAATCTAGTCCAGTTTGATCCCCAGAAGACACAATTTTGCGCGTTTACCGCTAAAAGGAACCGCTTTGTCATATCTTCTCAGTTTCAAGACACTCCCTTTGTTGCCTCAGGCAGTATCAGAATTCTCGGCGTCGACATATCGAGTGACGTGCAGTTTCGTGATCACTTGGAAGAAAAGGCCAAATTGGCCTCTAAAAAGCTTGGCGTGCTCATCAGAGCGGGAGAGTATTTCATGCAAACGCCTGCAACTTTACAAGACGCAGGTTTGGCCTCACATGGAATACTGTTACTATCTCTGGGCGGAGGCTCCCCAGTCCCAGCTCCTACCACTTGACTGCATCCACCACAGAGCGGGTCGAATTGTCGACGACCGAGTTCTTTCCGACCGACTTGACTCACTGGCACTGCGTAGAGATCTTGCATCTCTTTGCGTATTTTATCGCATTTACCACGGGGACTGCTCTGAGGAATTGTTCGGACTAATTCAAGCCGCTCAATTTCACCATCACACATCGCGACTAAACTCGCCACACCATCCATACCATCTGGATGATTGGCGGTCCACCACTGTGCGATATAGAAGATGTTTTCTTCCTCGCATAACGAATTAAGTGATGAAAGTTTCCTCGTGGAATCGATTACCACTAGCGATTTTTCCAGACCGATACGATTTAGGGACCTTCAAGAAAAGAGCCTACTCCTTTTTAAAGGGCCGGCAACGCATCTGCAATTCCCCTGGTGATGCAGTTGTTCATGGGCGGCGGTAGTCACTTACCATCAGGTGAGCCGCATGCTTGTTTGCCCCCTCTCTTATAAAAAAAGCCAACGGTGTAAATAATATAGTTATACATTAAGCTATAGAAAGGAAATGAAATCTTTATGGTATATTGAATTACAACTTAGTCAAAACAAACAGGAATGCCATTGCGGCGCCCACACCCCGCCTCTATCCCCGCGCTTCCCCTAGTAACCAATCACAGTTCCGTATTCTTTCTCTAGTTTTAAATGACGTCTTAGCTGTCATGCGCCTAATTGTTTTGGTCACGTAGTGTGTTTCACAATAAATCAAATCTAACAAAAAGTGCATTTAGTGGATTTGTAATATTGAAAGATTCATTTCTATTTTGATTAACTAGTAACTTGCATTTTTCTGCCGACTTCGAAAAAGGAGACTGTACTCAATTCGACTGTATGTTTTTTTATGTGTGTTACCTCATAACTTTGTACTGGGCGAACCGATTTCGATGATTCTTTTTTTATATGAAAGCTGATAGTTCTCGTGTGGTCCCATATAAATTTCATCAAGGTCAGACCAATAGTTATTGAGTTAGTCTTAAATAACCTATATTGAAGTCGCTTATATTGAAGTCGGCTGTACAAAATTTTTAATTTTAAATTATTATGCATTGTATTTTTTGCATGATTGTAACGTTTTTTTTTAAATAAACAACACAATTACATAAATTACTTAACGAAAAGTATAAACCGACTTCAAATTCCCAAAGAAAAGTTATTTATTTGTTACCCTTAGCGGTGGAAGTTTTTCTCCAAATTTATATTGGACCACCACCCTTGAAGTATAACCTATTTATTAAAAAAAAGAATCATCAGAATTGATTCAAAATCTGCGGAGATACCGCGTAACATACACACAAAAAAAAACATACACTCTAATTGAGAACCTCCACCTTTTTGAAGTCTGTTAAAAAGAACAAAGAATATACTATACCATTAAATCGACGATGTTACTTTGCTCCTTCCCGTGTCCACGGTGACACTGCAGCAGTGTTTGCTGCAAGTTCTGAGTTGCGTTTTCCAATCTACGAAGTGTGCTTGCATCCTAAAAATAGGTTTTAAATAATAATACATTTACAATTGTAAGTGCATAGTTGCCTGCTTAGGAGGCGGGTTGTCAACCGCAGTTTTTTTTTTTATTATTTTGAATTGTTATCAGGAAGGTGTTGCTCATTACCTATTTCAATTTCCCTGTTGCCTCTCCCGACATCTACGGAACTATATGGAGTAGTTGATTTTTTTTACACCGTCATTATTGTAACGTAATCTTCAAGAAAATTTATTTTAAGGGTACCAACTCACAATACATTATTTTTAATAAATCTTTTACTGTCCAGTCTATTAAGCTCTGGAATGTCCTACCATTGCATATACGTGAAGCACAAACTATTGGAATATTTAAGCGACTACTTTTCTTTTTATTTATTTTTTTATTTAGAAAACCAACATTCCTTATGAATATACAATGATAATAATTTATAAATGGTTATAACAGCCAATTATATTTCCTTGTATGAATCTTAAATGTTAGCTCCATCCTTAATACATATACATAAAAATAAGGCTAACCATGTAAAGTAGGACACTATGACTAAGAGTTATTTGTGCGTTTGTGTGTGTTCGTGTGGGTATGGGTCTATAGATATATAAATAAATGCTTTTTCATACGTATTATTTATAATATATCAAAAATAGAAAACAATACGTAAGATAATTATTAAAAGATAAGATATATTTTAATGTTATAATAATAAGTATGCGAATAGTTATTTACCGTAAAATCTTGAGACTTTCTTGTTTGAATTTAGCTTTGGACATGTAAATTATATCTAAGTTTGACAATTATTTGAAGTGAAAACTTCTTTAGCGGCGTTGTGCACTTTTTTTTGTAATGGGTAAAAAATGTTAAACTCGCGTCAGGTCTCGTGTCCTGATCGAAAATTCGTAAGACGGTAGACAGCCGGCGCGGCGTAGGAGAGGAAGTAAGTTAGGTTTAATTAATTTTCATTTATTAATTATTATAATTTTATTATTAAGATTAGGTTTCGATCGAGTCTACTGTACTGCTTAACGAAATTATTAATATAGATAGATACATATGTATTAACACATTATAGATGTAATATTTGTAAAATGTTTATCATCATCATCATCATCATTACAGCCCTTCACAAGTCCACTGCTGAACATAGGCCTCCCCCAAAGAATGCCACAAAGCACGGTCCTGAGCCACCTGCATCCATCGACTTCCTGCATATCTTACCAGGTCGTCACTCCATCTAGTGGGGGGACGCCCTACACTTCGCCTGCCGGTACGAGGCTGCCACTCGAGAACCTTTCTTCCCCATCGGTTGTCGGTTCTTCGAGCTATATGGCCGGCTCATTGTCACTTCAGCTTACTAATCCGTTGGGCTATGTCGGTCACTCTGGTTCTACTGCGGATATCCTCATTTCTGAGTTTATCACGCAGAGAAACTCCGAGCATAGCCCTCTTCATAGCTCGCTGAGCGACCTTGAGCTTCCTCATCCGGCCAGCAGTGAAGGACCACGTCTCACTTTTCGTATGTAATTTCGTGTACAGTCTCGATTTCAAGTTTTGAGGTATACCTGACGAGAAGATGTGCCGTAATTTCCCGAACGCTGCCCAACCCAGTTGAATCCGTCGATTGACCTCTCGGTCGAAGTTGGACTTACCTAGGCGGACTATTTGTCCCAGGTAAACATACTCGTCAACAACTTCGAGCTTAGTGCTCCCAACAACTACCGGCATAGGTGTGACATGGACATTAAACATGATCTTTGTTTTGTTCATGTTCATCTTAAGACCTATCCGTTGGGAAACACTATTGAGGTCATTGAGCATAGTGCTTAGGTCCTCCAGCGATTCTGACATAAGGACTATATCATCGGCAAATCGAAGGTGAATGATGTACTCGCCATTGATGTCGATACCGTATCCTTTCCAGTCCAGAAGCTTGAAAACGTCTTCCAGCGGTGAAGAGTTTCGGAGATATGACGTCACCCTGTCTTACACCTCTCTGCAATTGGATAGGTTTCGTACTCTGGTTCTGTACTCGGATAGCCATCGTAGCCCTACTGTACAAGCACTTCAACACTTCGATATACCGACAGTCAACTTGGCACCGCTGAAGGGATTGCAGCACCGCCCAAATTTCGACGGAATCAAAGGCTTTTTCATAGTCCACATACGCCAGATATAGTGGCAAATTGTACTCCTCGGACTTCTGTACAATTTGCCGAAGGGTATGTATGTAGTCTATGGTGCTAAAG
Source organism: Parnassius glacialis (assembly GCA_033319125.1). NCBI lineage: Eukaryota > Metazoa > Arthropoda > Insecta > Lepidoptera > Papilionidae > Parnassius > Parnassius glacialis. The sequence continues at coordinate 25,457,835 of JAVANC010000007.1, read as the reverse complement.
CCTTTTCGGAAACCGGCTCGGGAGGCTTGAAGTCGTCAAGTCTGCGCGCGAGACGATTCGTAATAACTCTCGAAAACAGCACGTAGACGTGGCTCAGAAGGGAAATCGGTCTGTAGTTCTTCAAGAGAGCGTTGTCGCCTTTCTTGAAGAACAAGACCACCGCACTTCTGCTCCACGCCTCCGATGTAATGCCACCATGGAGGACGGAATTAAAGAGCTTCTGAAGGACTTCAAGTACCGGTTTTCCACCCGCTTTCAGAAGCTCCGCTGTAATTCCATCCTCGCCTGGGGCCTTGCCGTTTTTAAGGTGCTGGAGAGCCATTCTAATCTCGCTCAGACTGACGTCCGGGATATCATCGGAATAATGTCGGATAATATGTTTTTACTTTTTAGCATTAACCTATATTTTCATAACATCACAATAAGTACATATGCGGTGTAGGTTTACCAAACAAATAATTTCGAATGAAAATAAATGAAATAAGATAATAATAAATAATCTCCGCCATTCCAAAATATCAAAAATTTACAACGTTAATATTCAAGTTTTCACTTCTGCCGGCACTCCCGGAGTGCAACCCGTCGTTTTTTTATTATATAGGTATTGAGCAAATCCGAGTCAAAGGTGAGTTTCTTACATAGTTGGAATTTCGAGCGTTGGGAGCGAATAATGGAGTGTGTCTTGTACTCTTCTTGGGTACGTTTACGTTTATAGCAGATAGTAAAACCGGGGAATCCAGGTAGCCATTAGCTATATTAAACAAAAACATCATATCTAAGACAGTACGTCTTTTCTAAGGACGTTATTTTATGATTTTGGCAGCCTGTAACATAATCTGAAGAAGTGTGTAATTCAGATGCCTTACAAACTTTGCCTGAACACTTTAAATTTATTTTTTGTGGGTAATATAATAGGGAAACCAAATACTATTTGCGTATTCTAAAACGCTTCAAACATACGCGTAGTAAATATTGTTAATACAGTTTATATCCGAAAAAGGTTTGCAAATACATAGAACAAATCCTAGTTTTTTGTAAGCTTTTTACACTATAGTATCTACTTGTTTTGTCATTGTCAGTTTTTTGTCAAATGTAATGCCTAAATCACGTACTTCATCTACTTCTTCAACTGGGATGTTATTTATACTATATGTAAATTTTATACGTTTATGTTTACGCGTGAATGATATTTTTTGACATTTGAGTACATTATCAGTTATATTGTTAACAGAGCAATAATACGATAGTTTATTTAAAGTGTTTTTGAAGTAATGCTGTCTTGAATATTATTAATTTTATAAAACATATTTTTATCAGCCGCATATAAAAGGTAGTTTGTGGAGTTAAAACAGGTGAATATGTCGTATATATATTCATATACATTGTATAATAATGGGCGTACATGAGATCCCTATGGAATTCTGGAGCGAAAATTTATAAAGTTATACCTATATGAGGAGGTAACAATAGTAACAGTAACGTAAACACTGGCTCTGTGAATAAAAATTAATAAAAAATAATATTACCGAATAACTAGCGGTGAAAATCATGTTAAAGTGTTAAACTTGATCTTATTAGACTGTCCTATTGTTTTCTTGACACGAAACCTACCCAAAACAGTGAAACATTGAACTAAAAGTGTAGTGAATAAATCTCTTTAAAAGAACAATTTAGTGAACTAAATCAAAACAACTACAGTGTACAATATTATAAACATAAGAAAACAGTGAACATAATATACAAATCATAAAGAAAACAAAAAAATCATAAAACGTGTTATTTAGTACACTATAAGAATAAAAGTTATATAACAACAACAAATACATACAGTGATTAAAACTCTATAATATCGCTACAAAATAATATCGCTACAAAATAATAAAGAACCGATAAAGTTTATAAAATCCATATAGTAACCCAGTTACAGAAAAGTGTAGTAACATATTATATGTTAAAAAACTCTAGTCTAAGTTCTTAAAAGTGATTAGTGTTTCATTACGAACAAAAAAAACCGTTGGCGGAAAAAGTTACATTCAAAATACATTCAAAATTTAATCTACCTACTTGCAATAAAAGTTACCTGACAAAACTAGTAAGCGATCCACATTTTCGCCCGAAAAATCACAAGACACCGTGGCGTGGAGACGTAACGCGCTACTAAGTATATCGTAACGTCGTGAGTTCGAAACTAAGCGCTTGCATGACTTTTTGTGATTTATTTAAACCTACAATTACAACAGGTATTTCTACGACTACAAAATACACACTACTACTACAATCAATCAAGATCTAATCCCACCTAATCTGAAGACTTTTTCGGACTGAACTAAATTGTCGAGACATTTGTTTAATAATTATAATAACAAAATAATTGTTTTTGAATAATATATTATAAAAAGGAATTTCAAAATAATAAGTTACACTATGGATGAAAATGTAACAGTCAGAAATCGTAAACGAACAAAATCAATGAATGATTCTAGTACTACGTCATTATTTGATTGCACTGCGACAAGCCTTCCGGATGACACTCAGTCCCAAGATTGTAAGGATATAATAGAACTGAATGAGACTATAAAAAGGCTGTCCTGTGAATTACAATCTGCGCACCAAGAAATAGATAATTTAACATGTGAAAATGTACAACTCAAATCTGACTTGTCAAAGGCAAACAAAACGATCGAATTATACAAAAAAGTAACTATTGCGAGTCCACGGCTTACACCACGATTAGACCGTAAAAAGGAAAAGAAAGATTCTTTGAGTAGCCCAATGATCCAACATACAAACATACATTTAACAAATGATATTTTCTCAGACAAGGAAGAATCCACTAAACAGTTTGAAGAAAGAACAAAAAATTGCAGCGATATTGTTAGTAAACAACAATCAATGAAAACTCGCCCAATTATTGAAAAACGGAAACTCTGTATTTTAACCAATTGTGGTGTGAAAGGTAGATTACGGGATATTGAATCCACATTTGCTGACCAATTTAACTACTGTCGCTACATCACACAAAACTGTGGAGTATTGGAAATGTTAGCAGATATTAAAACAAAGCTGCGAAACTATACCATCAATGACTACTGTTTAATCCTGATAGGAGAACATGACTTTAAAAAAACAGTAAATTGTTCTGAGCTGGTCAAATCTATTCAGAAATGTTTACAAAGTATATCTAACACAAATATAATATTATGTGTTCCTACATATATATGCAGAGCCCCCATATTTAATTATAAGGTAGAATTGTTTAATAACTTATTATTCATGAATGTACAATACTATAAATATGCATATATTTTTATTCGAATTATAATCTCTCATATGACATGTTTTCTTAAAAATCTGGTAAAATCAGCAATTATGGATTAAATAATATATATAAAAATATTATGCAACGAATACTTGTCGACATATCAATATATCCGTATGACATGGACACTACGTGTAGCATTGATGAAGCAAATAACGATATATGTTGCACTACAAAATCGCCAGTTGCATTGAATTATATGGGTAACGCTCGGTCCGCTACACCAGAGTTACATGCGTATGATGACCATGTAATTGTGGAACAATCTAAAACATTTTTTCGTCAACTATAAACATATAAATATATTACATCAAAACATTAATGGCGTTATAAGTAAGTCAGATCTTTTAACTTTAAATCTCAATTCTCTTTTGGAACAGGGCATACTAGTTGATGTAGTATGTTTAACTGAGCACAATATGTTGAAAGGTGACACCAAATTATTATTCATAGAAAACTATATACTTGCAGCCTCTTTTTGTCGTAGAAACCGCCATGGTGGTGCCTGTATTTTGATTCACAATCATCGTGAGTACAAAACCTTAAATTCTATAGAAAAATATGGCGTTTCTGGTATAATTGAGTGCTGTGCCATAGAACTTACATTACATGGTCTAATAGTAGTATGTATTTACAGACCACCTCGAAACAATACAAAAAATTTTGATCAGTTTTTTGCTATATTTAATGAGATACTTGCTACATTGTGCTTCACAAGGAAAAAATAGTTATATGTGGAGATTTTAATATAAACACTTTAAAAAAGAGCAAAGAGGTTAGCATGCTAAATCAAACAATTATTGGCTATAATCTTAAATTGGCCATTAATAAGCCAACGCGCACTGTAAGTGGATCTTGTTTAGATAACTTTATACACAATATTAAAGGAAGTAAATATAACATTTTTGAATTTGCTCTGTCTGATCATTGAAGCCAAATGTTAACTTGTAAAGTCAAAGAAACTTGTTCTCTCTCACATTGGTTAGTAAAAAGTAGAGACTATAGTAAAGAAAACATGAAAAAATTCAATCAATGCTTAAAATCACTTACTTTTAACGAAGTTTACAATACGACTGATCCAAATTATGCATTCGATTATTTTCACGAATTATTTATCTTATTTTATAATCTATGTTTTCCATTTAAATTAATAAAAAGAGAACCTCGGAAAAAACCTTCCTGGATATCGAAAGGTATTAGAATATGTGCAAAACAAAAAAGAAATTTACTTTGGCAATATAGAAAACAACCGACTACACACAACAGAAATTTGTTCAAATGTTACACAAAACGTTTAAACAAAATAATAAAGTTAACACAAAGGGCACAGAATGACTATAAAATCAAAACAGCTTCAAACAAATCTAAAGTTACTTGGTCAATCATCAATTATAATAACAGGAACGTGATTAAAGAGGAAAGCAGGCATATTAATAATAAAGGAGTGATCATTGATGACCCCAAAGATATCAGAGTTATTTAACAATTACTTCATAAGTGGGAATGACATTAATCTAAGAACAATTAATGTTAACTCCAAAGTACCTAATACTTATAACTCCTTATTTATGAACCCAACGACTCCTTTCGAAATTAATAATATAATAAATTCATTAAAGAATACAAATAGCACAGGTTATGATGACGTTAGCACAAAGATATTAAAAAATGTATCGACCATCATCTCATCCGTTTTATCCTACATCATAAATTTAAGTATAGCCTCTGGAATATTCCCAAATAAATTAAAAAGAACGGTAGTTCAACCTGTATTTAAGAAAAATGACAAAAGTGATGTTGCAAATTATAGACCCATAGCACTCATACCGATATTCTCTAAAATTTTTGGAAAGGTAATAAGTCAAAACCTTAATGATTTCTTTGAAAAATATAAAATATTCACAGAGAAACAAGTCGGATTTCGAAAGAATAAAAGTATAAATTCAGCTGTCTTTCAATTTCTGCGTACTGTAATGACAAGCCTTAATAATAAAAACTTAGTATCTGCTCTATATATGGATTTAACTAAAGCTTTTGACTATGTTAATCACAGTATTCTCTTAAGTAAATTAGAAGCATACGGAGTCCGAGGAAATGTCCTCAATCTCCTAAAAACATACTTAATGAATCGACAACAATGTACACAAATTACGCGTATATGCTCAAAAACGTACAGACAAATAGTTCATTCATCGTCATATCGCGAAGTAACTCAAGGAGTACCCCAGGGAAGTATTCTTGGTCCGTTGTTATTCCTTGTTTATATAAACGATTTACCAAATTATATAAATCAAGATATGGTACTATTTGCAGACGATAGCACAGTGATGTTTACAAGCACAAGCAAAAATCAAATGATATCTGACATAAATCAAACACTGGACATAATAATTCAATGGTTATCAAATAATAATTTATTAATTAATCTAAATAAAACAAATCTCAAATGACATTCAGAAACGTGAAAAATAATTTAATAAATCTTAATATATGCTACAACGGACAACAAATTAATGTAGTCGAAAATGCAAAATTTTTAGGCCTCAATCTCGATTCAAACTTAAGATAGAAATCTCAAGTGGAAGATATTTGTACTAAGCTCAACCGGTTCTCTTATGCTCTGTATAGACTTGGAACAATTGTGAATCAATCTGCCGTCATCACTGTGTACCACGGTTATGTAGAATCAGTGTTAAGATATGGTGTCATCTTTTGGGGTAACTCTGTAGACAATGAAATGATATTTAGAGCCCAAAAGAGATGTGTAAGGGCCATTGTGAAGTTAAAACAGACAGATAGTTGTAAACCATTTTTTATTAGACTGAAACTGTTAACACTCCCATGCCTTTATATATATGAGGTAGCCGTTTTTGTTATTACACATATTTCTTTATTTGAGTGCCTACACAGTAAACGTTATAATCACAAAATATGTTTTCCATCAAACAAAACAGCCCAATTTAACAACAGTATATTTTGTATGGCCCCTCGAATTTATAACCATTTACCATTACACATTTTGAGATGCTCCAGTATAGATAAGTTTAAAATACTGTTGAAGCAATTTCTTGTTAATAGGGCATACTACAATGTGAAAGAATATCTAGAAGACAAATATGAAATTTAATAATTGACTGTTACATGACTCAGAATAACTAAATTGACTTGACTTATTGTATTATCTAAATTGACTAATCGCTAATATTTTTGACTTTGTATCATGTGAACTCCAATTATAACTAGAGTATGTTTAAGTAATTTAATATAAAAGTAATAAAATGTGATGGACATTGCATGCCAAATGGCGGAATATAGCTGTACTAAATGTTTGTTCTAGAAGTGATAAACTACGTAAAAAGCAACTGTATCAACCTATATTCGCAATAAACGATTTGAATTTGAATTTGAATTTGAATGAACCAACTATTACGGCCTGAGATCTGTTTGAAAGATACGATTTTACCCAACGTAACAAGTCTCGACTTTTCCCCAATTATTCTAGTTTGGCGAGCAAGATAACGTAGTCCACGCGATCAAAGGCCTTTTCGAAGTCTGTATACACAACATTAACTTACAACCCACGTGTATTATTAAGAACAAACTCAAAAAAAACTCAGCAAGACAGACGAGCGCCGTATCAAGAAACCGTGTTGGGCGTGACCTATGCCTTTCGCTAATGTGCTGTAGATTTGGTCATAAAGGATTTTTCAAATATTTTGCTGAAAGCACTTAAAATGGAAATTGACTATAATTTCCGATTTTGGATTTAGATACTTTTTTATGTATTCGTATGATATTGGCTCTTTCCATTTAGTAAGAAAAAATTATTCAGACAAAGATCTTTCAAAAATTATTTTTAGAAGATAAATCAGAGCCTCAGCACAGTTACGTATAAATGCAGGGGGGATATTATCTGTACCAGCTGATTTATTGAGTTTAGTTGACTTTAGAAGTTTAAGTAAGTATTTTTCATTTATATTAATTTTACTAATAACACTAGACTCAGTACTTGTGGGTAAATTAAGGGTTGATAAATCTATACTTATCAGGGATTTAGCAAACCAACTTTCAAAGAACTTATTAATATTTCCGTTCCATTATTTTAAACATCGATCCGTAGGTTAACGTTTTAGGATAGTTAGATAACCTCTTTTAGATTTTACATATTGCCACATTTTTTTTGGAACAAATTGGATTTTGAACCTGAGTTATATATTGGTGATTGTAAAGATCATATTCAACTCGTTCTTCTCTTTTTCTTAACGCGAAAATCTCCCGATAATCCAACTCATTCCCAAGACGTTTCTTATGCATTTTGACTTTTCTTTTTGTATTCTAATTAGACTATTGCTATACCACAAAGGATAACCTTCGTTACTTATATTAACCTTACGTTCGGGAACATATACGTTTATATACTTGTGTAATTCTGAAGTACAACAATTCACAGCGCTGTCTAGTGATTCCCAAGAGTTAAACAGGTCGCACCAATTAAACTTTTTTAAAAATTTTATCATGTTTTCACAGTTACATATATGAAAATTACTATACTTAAATTTAATATACTTCTGTTCTATCAGAGGACGTACTGATATGTACGAGGCTAATTGACGCCTAACTGAGGCTAGGATGAGCGTGATCTTCATTTACTAATGAGTTACAGGGAATGTTACACGATGCCGAAGTAACTAAATACCAGGTCAAGGGTATTGCCATAGTGAGTTTTTTTTTATAATATAAGGGTTACAAACGAGCACACAGTCCACCTGATGGTAAGTGGTGTGGCCCATAGACATCTACATCTATCCTCAACTACGAATCAAAATGCAGAGACGTTGTCACCAGTGAGGACCAAGATGGAATGCCTCGTTTCTAGTAAATAGGGTGGGTTACCAGGTCAATAGTATTTCTAAAATGTTGTCATTATTACGTAATACATGAACTTTTGAAACGCTTTGTACTACACTTTCTATGATAAAAGGTAACTGACTATTGGGCGGTACATAAATAGCAACTAACGAAAAATATCATATCCAGAGTCACTGAGTTCGCCATCTAAAACTCCACCGTGAAGTCAGGTATCCGCAATAATGACTATGTCAAAATTATTTACATATAATTTCCTATAAAATTCTAAGGTTTTGGTACGGATACCTCTTGTATTCTGGTAAAATATCCTCAAGCCTGTGTTATTCATGATGATCAATCAATATAATATATGTTAGTGTAATTTGAGATAAGAATAAACTCCTTTTTATTATTTATTATTATTATGATATAAAAAATTATCGCTCGTTAGTGACTCCGTAAATATTGCTTACTTTTGACGGTACATCTATATGTACCGTCAAACCGTCGTTTACCGTCGTTTTGTTCGAAACAAGTCATTTCTATAAATGATTTGTTTCGAACAAAACGAATTATATAAAGAATAGAGATGTACACACAAAACCTGACAAACACTCACCTGGTTAATTTCTGAGCTCTCAGACGTTTACCGGGCCCGGTGTGATGTATCTTCTGGTCAAATGTGTCCAATATTTTTCTTATGGTGGCACTTCACATGGCTATTTGTATTTGCGATTTCATGGTGCCGTATTTGGCAAAAAATTTGACGTACGGGCAAATAAACAATACAACCGTCCACACATGGAGCCAAATACCAAAAAATTAAACATGTTTGCTAGCAGAAAGTAGTTGTACCTACAAAATGGACGTTGCACTTGCAGCTGGATTTTATTATTTGAACGCATGTTACTATTATATGTTATGCGTAAAAAATTACAGTGATGAAAAAACGACCAATAGCAAGGAGTTGGTGGAAGCTGACTGCATAAAAATCTAACTATTCGTAAATGAAAATGCAAACCAACTTGGTTGGTACACATCGGCTGCACCTGATCCGGATCGTTCGCTTTTCTTTATTTTGGTTTTGTAACCTTGATACGCAAATGTTAAGTTGAAACTTTATAAAAAGGGTTATTATAGTATAAATGAATACATGGTTGATAATAACCTCTGGGAATGAAGTGGTCGCTTCCAAGCTGTTTCTAAAATAAATTTTGTACTTATATAGTTTGTACAACCATTAATGTAAAAATTGCTTTTAAAAAACAAGTCCCGTTGGGTTTCTTGCTGGTTCTTCCCAGGACAGAGTTTTTATTCGAAGCAGTGGTAAAGTAAAAAATTACTTTCAATAAGAATTACACATGTGATCTATATTGAATAAAAAATTACTCTATTCTATTAGACATAAGTGACTCCTTTTTGACCTGCCCCTCGTTTCCAGGGTCCCAAATGCATGGGGTCATTTGATAAAGTTCTAGAAACCTTACAACGGTTTCTTTGTTCCAATTCATTTTCCGTCGATACCTAAATAATCACTTATAAAAGGTTATAAACAGGTCCGTCCGTACTGGTTGACAGTTCGCGCGCTTATGAGCCCGACCATGTGTGGCCAGTATATTTGCGTATTTGCCTATTTGTCTCCTTTGATGAACTTGAAAAACCGACAAACGATCGGTAAGCCGTATTTGTTATTGGCTATATTTGCCAAATAGGCAAATATGGCAATAATTATGGCAAATATACTCTCCACACATGGAAGTTATTTGTCGAATACCCCAAATACGCAAATACAAATAGCCATGTGAAGTGCCACCATTATATCCACAAGTCAAGTATGAAAAACTGCCTTAGCATTCGATGGAGCAGGGAAATGAGATCTTATCTATTGCCGATAATGGAACGCGCATGTAATGTGTACCGTCAAAAATGTTATTGCTTGCGTTGACGAGGAAGTTGGCCGCTAGTGGTCGTTGCGGGTGTCGTTGAAAAAATATTTATTCGAAATATTTTATGTAAGACGAAATGTTTTCCTTTCAAATTGCACTATTTCCAGTTATAAAAATTATACCGAAACTTTAATGAAAAAAAAAGATATCATATACGGAACGGATTTCAAGATTATGTAGCCTTTCCCGCGTTGTTGACGTTTCTTAAGGTCCAAAGTAAGATTGGTATATTTAAGTTTAAGGTGTGATTTAAGCTCACTGAGTTCAATCTCATATTGTTTAGTCTTTTGGGATTGTTGGCCTATAGTTAATGATCTGGTATCCAAGCTATCTTGCCGGTTACTCGAGTAATTGACTAAACTTTCAATTTCATTGAGTTTTTTCTGATTTCCGAAATCGATTCCGTATTAGAGGCACTTTTATTGGATATAGTTTTCAGGTAAGTCCCTTTCACTCAACTCACTCAATAATAAACTGAGCGTAGTTATAAACGATCAATTGCGCACACCTTTTATTATAGAATTATGTAGGAGTAAAACGTGTAAACGTTTGACTCGCACGAAGACACGACGTAATGTTAAAGAGCATTACTTGTCTCAATCGTTCGGACACCATTAAGATAAATTGTAATTATATATTTATTGTATTTGTCAGCTTTATATTATTGTATGAGGAATTTTGTAACTTATATATGTATTTTTGGTAGATTTGTAAGTTTGTTTATATATGTTATTTATGTATAAGTGTTTATTACATGTTTTACTCTATCTTTTATTATGTATTAGTTGTTTATACGTTACGACCGTGTATGCGTAAATATATGGATGTAAAGAAGGTGAGAGAGGTGTGTCAGGATCGCGTCAAATGGAAGTCCGTAGTCTCTGCCTACCCCTCTGGGTGACAGGCGTGAGTGTTTGTGTGTGTGTGTGTGTGTATTGACTATATATATATATATATATATATATATATATATATCTATATATATATATATATATATATATATATATATATATCGCATGTATTGATATTATATTATGTATATTTATATTGCACCACCTACCTAGTATTCATTGGTTTATTCATTTACAACTTTGGTTGCCTAGAAGAGATCGCTAGGTAGCGATAAGACCGCCAAATTGATTGTACATATAATTTGCTTTTTACTATTTCATTTGTATATTTGTTTTTGGTGTACAATAAAGTATAATATTCATAATCTCTAATCTATTATGATGGTTTTGATATTAATAATTTCATATAGTTGACATTGCTTCATTTCTATTGTATGAAATAGTTATTGTTTAAAAATTTACTATTATGTTTACTTATGTATTAATTAATCCTAATTTTATTGTATTCTACACAATATATTATTTTGTTCTGAATAAAATTGAATTGGACTACACGGCACTGGTCGCGCATAGACTATTTCTGTCATTTATGGGCTGGTCCTGCAAAATTCCACCTAGCAGCTTTGAACTTAATGGAAAGACGCGTGTATTTGTGACCAGAATCTGGTTAAAACCAGTATCACGAATCTCGAACACAGGCGCAAAGTAGTCAGCCTTTCGATATTCAACAGGATCCATTTTGGACAGTGTGTGCAGGAATTGGATAACTTACTCGTAATTCCTCACTCTTTCTCCCGTATCGAACAATCAGACGCTCGGCCAGTCTTTACCCTAATATCGACTTACCACGCATTTAAACTTAATAATAATATACGAAAATAATAAGTATAAAAATATTCATTATATTTTCATCTATACAATATACCTGAGGGGAATTTCGGCAATGTGCATTAGCAACATCCAGTTCCTTTATTGCGGCAGACAACTTATCAGCATCGTGGGCATGATTTCTTCTTTCTTCCATGGGTAGGTCAGAAGATTCCACATAACTCTTTAAAACAAAATTTTCAGATTGTTTAACATATTCTATTATAATGTTTCTCATTAATAAATCATAAACCTAATTAATAGAATCGGGGCTTACTTTGCGGAAATCTATATTAAAGATGTTAAAATTAACTACCTAAGATCCATTAAAAAAAATTATATGCCTTTTTTGTAAATAAAAGGGAGACAAACGAGTACACAGTACACCTTAAGGTAAGTGGAAGTTGTGGCCCGTAGACATCCTTGGTTAAAAATCAAAATGCAGATACTTTGTCTGCCTTGAGGACTAGAATGGAATGCCTCATTTTCAGTAAAAAGGGTTTCCGGTTCTCTATTTCACCATACGAAGTCCATCAGCATAAAGCTAGTATACGCTGGTATAATTTGAGAGCATGTTCCTTCCCCGCTCGAGTCAACCCTATAAAATAGCTGCAACGTAGCTCGTAGAACATCTTGACTAGTTTGAAGAGTGCTCTACTAACTTTTTATATGTGGTAGAATCATGCTGCAGCTATATTCTGGTTGTAGCACGAATGGGTCGGCTCGACCGGGAAAGACCACGGCTCTCACAGAATACCACCGTAAAATAGCAGCTTAACGCTGCTGTGTTTCGTATGCAGAGTGTATAGAACCGGAGACCCTTTTTACTGGAAACGAGGCATTCCATCTTAGTCGTCACGGGTGACAACGCATCTGCATTTTGATTCGTAATCGAAGGTAGATGAAGATGTCTATGGTTTACAGCAACCACTTACCATCAGGTGGACTGTGTGCTCGTTTGTCACCCTTTTCCTATAAAAAAGGTAAGTTACGTTACTTACGCAGTCACTCTATGATCCACGCTATACATAATTAAATTAAGCTAATGTAATTTTAAAAACATCAAAATAGTTACCTTATAAGTTTCTAAAATCTCTGAAGCTAATTGTCGCATTGGAGAGTCTTCAATAAATAAAATCTCTTCGTTCCTTCTTTTTACCATTTCTTTGTTTTTAACATCTTGTTTTAGATCGCTTAGTAGTCTTTCCAGATTCTCCCCTTCAGTTTCAAGATCTTTAACAAAATTGAACGCTTCTTGTTGGGAAGATAAGGGAGTTGAAATAGATAAAAATTGTTTCACTTGTCCTGATAGTTGGTCGGCGGCCGTTAAAAGGATGTTTTGGCTCTCCGGGTACTGGATCGAAGGTGCTACAAGCTGGCAGATGAGAAAGAATATAAATAAATATCAAATTCAATGTGAAACATCAACTTTCAATTTTTGTAACGATCAAAAATGAGCTTGCCCTGTAAGCTACTGCATAAAAGTTGTCACCCCGTTATTAAGCAATGGCTTCAAATTTCCGGCGCCTATTAAATGGTACAGGGATGCGAAGAATTTTCGAAAGCAAGACCAGCAACGAGGCTCACCAACCATCCCTTTCTGTCTGCCTACGCCTGAGACTGTTTAACTACGCTGAATGTGTGTGGAGTGATAAATAGTAAGATGGATGAATTATACGAGATGATGTGTGTAAGAGAAATAGATAAATTACATGTAAATGAGACTAAACGAAAGAGAAAGGATACCACTGGTCATGGCATGTATATAATGACCCGCTTACTGGTCTGGTGTTGACGAGGCTGGTCTAACTGATAAGGGTATGTTTTTTTCTTTATAGAATAGGGGGCAAACGAGCATGCAGCTCACCTGATGGTAAGTAACTACCGCCGCCTATGAACAACCGCAACACCAGGGGAATTTAAGATGCATGCCTTTTAGAAAGGTGTAAGCTCTGTTCTTGAAGGTTCCTAAGTCGTATCGATCCGGAAAAATCGCAGGTGGTAAACAATTCCACAGAGAAGTTGTAAGAAGTTGTTGTGTAAGTGTTTAAAAGAGTATGAATGTGTAAGCCCGAGACTGCAATGAAGACGAATGAAGGTTGGCTTAAAGACGTTGTTTTCTCCTGAGGGTTTATGCCCTGAAGTTTTTTTTTATAGGATAAGGGTGACAAACGAGTACACAGTCCACCTGATGGTAAGTGGTTGCTGCGGCCCATAGACATCTACATCTATCCTCTATTACAAATCAAAATGTAGATGCGTTGTCACCCGTGAGGACTAAGATGGAATGCCTCATTTCCAGTAAAAAGGGAAGTGTCAAAGTTTTTTTTAAAAATCTACATATATCCGTCAGGGGTTTTAGGAGAAGTTAAGGATGGTTTTGATGAAATTTAAATAAATTGAAATTATGTATTATTGTGCTAGGAGATTATAAACGAGTTTAAGCAAATAGGTATTGTTTTGAAAGGGTATTGCATTTTTGCATTTTGTTGCTGCAATTAACATTTTAATATTTATTTTTAATTTATTTTGATAAAAGTAAATAGCAGTAATGAATAAATATGTTCTTTAATTTTTTCTGAATGCATAAATGAGAATCGTGCGAGTTTTTCATGAAATCTTCTTGTGAGGAACACTTTCTTTCTTCATAAAAAGATTCATATGTAAACAAGGAATAGATTTCATAATTGTTGATGAAAGAATGAGGCGTAGTGATAGATATAAAGATTTACCGGGCATCATCATTACTTAGTGAGTGACGGATCATTACCTGGTTTCATGCCAAATAAATGTAAGATTCAGACATATAGCATTTGTGGGAAATAGTTTCTTATGTTTGGTGGATGCATAAAGCAAAGAATGTGGTATAAATATAATAATAAAAATAATAACAGGAGTAATAACACGTTTTGGTGGGATAATGAGGTGCGAATAGAAGTTAAATCAAAGCTAGTGTTTAGCAACTGAACTGTTGAGATTAATATTATTTTTTGTAGAATTAGGGTGACAAGTGAGCACACAGTCCACCTGATGGTAAGTGGTTGCTGTGGCCCATAGACATCTACATATATCCTCGATTACGAATCAAAATGCAGATGCGTTGTCACCCGTGAGGACTAAGATGGAATGCCTCGTTTCCAGTAAAAAGGGTCTCCGGTTTTCTACAATCACCATACGAAAAACAGCAGCGTTATTCTGCTATTTTACGCTGGTATTCTGTGAGAGCGTGGTCCTTCCCCGGCTGAGCCGACCCATTCGTGCTACAACTATACCAGTAATATAGCTAAAGCATGGCTCTACCACGTAAAAGAACAAAAAAATTTGTACAACCAACTTCAATATAAATTATTAAGAATAACTCAAAAACTATTGATCACATCTTGATCAAATTTATATGGAACTACATGTGAAGCACCAGCTTTCAAATAAAAAAAATCATCGAAATCGGTCAACCCAGTAAAAAGTTATGAGGTAACACACATAAAAAAACATACAGTCGAATTGAGTACCGTCTCCTTTTTAAGTCGGTAGAAAAAGAAAAAGGGCAGTATTTAGACGTTTAAATAACAGAGTAAAGGAGGTTGTGGAAAGGATAGAGTACGATTTATGGATCTCCAAGAAACGAGCTTATTACTCCTTTTTAAAAGGTCAAACCACTTACAATACCCCTGGTGTTGCAGTAATGGGCGACGATTGACACTTAGCATCAGATAAGCCGCATGCTCATATTATGTCCCCTCTTATCTATATAAAATAAAACGCGCATCGGTAAATCGAAGTCTTTGACAAAACTCATACTCTTTGCCCAATGCAGAGGCTATTTGCAAATAAAAATTTATTCTTAATATTTTTTTGGTCGAGTTTTCTGAAATAAATTTTAATTAAATATTCTGACAACGTATTTAACAGGAACTAAAGGGTTTTCTTTAGATGTTGTATAATAACCTTAGCGATGTAGAGCAGGTTGCTGGCGACATTGGCACAGCTGCTCGCAGCGACGCACAGCGCGTGCGCGCGCGCGTCCTCCGCGAGCTGAGCTCCCGCCGCGCCGCAGCTCGTGAGCCGTGACGCACAGTCTCCGATCACTCTCGCACGGGCTATCACCTTACAGGTCAAATGGAACAGCTAGAATTAGCGCACCAAGGTTCCTAATTTACGTGAGACATGGACAATTTTTAACACGCTTGAACAAATTACAGGACGTGCACGTATGTGTTTAGGAAATCAATGTTATTACAGCCTATTTGGAATTCCATCATCAAACCACCAGATTTGTTTTTGTAGAATAGGGGTGACAAACGAGCACACATTCCACCTGATGGTAGTCCACCTAGGTGGACTGTGTGCTAGTTTGTCGCCCTATCCTATAAAAAAATATTCTCGCCAGGATTATCACAACTCTTTATCAATGTCTATAACCTAAGTTATTTTTATTCAATTATTATTAGAGAACCGGAATAATCTTTAAAATATAATATTTAAACTTTAAAGCAATAAAATTTTATTTATCGCCATCGGAGGTCATTACGTACAGGGCTAAACATCTCGGCACGCTGGGATCACTCCCCGAAGTTGCATGCAACATCAAGGGACTGTTGAGCTTCTTCGGGGAGATCTCATGGTTCGAATAATCACATTATTCCTGCCCACACGCAAAATACGCGCATAGGCGTGGAGTTGCGGAAAACAGCCCGTCGTAAACTAAACTAAACTAATTTATCGCCACGTATAAATTGTATTTGAAATGTAAGTCTCACAAAAGTTAAAATGTAATAAATAATAATCGATACATAATCGACTACTACATACTAACCCGATAGTGTCGTAAAAGGTGAATGACGATGATAATGATCAAATATTTTAAACAGTACCTCTTTTTCTTGTTCCGGATCTACGCCAGTGCCAATTGAATAGAGCAGCTTGGCAGATTTGTTTGCAAAATCGACTGCGATTTCATTCAGCTTCTGTAAAGGTAACTGTTTATTAATCTTAACTTATCAGCATTTTAGATCTACAACTGAATATTGAATAGGCTTTTGCGTGAATGCACTTAATAACGCATATCTTGTAACACTAATCAACACACTTTGGACAAAGATGGGTTGGCGAAACTACTGCCGTAACCAGTCTGTTCGATTCGAATTTGGCGTTTTTGAATATATGATATCCATGTTGTCCATCGCCAAGATCTCATTAAACAATATCGTTATTTAAGGTAACATTAAAAATTTTGTACAACCGACTTCAATAAAAATTATTAAGAATAACTGAAAAACTATTGATCAAACCTTGATCGAATTTATATGGCAACACATGAGAAGCACTAGCTTTCAGAATCATCGAAATTGTTTCACCCATAAAAAGTTATGAGGTAACACACATAAAAAAAACATACAATCGAATTGAGTACCGTCTCCGTTTGGAAGTCAGTAGAAAAATTAAGAATATTGGTCCGTAGAAATACATAGGTACACCTTAACCTTAATATATATAAAAATAAAAATAGGACAACAATATTTAGTGACTTTTTTGTTGGTATGTCTTATTGGCGATACGCTACCCCAGAGAGCCAGAAATCGGAACCGAGGAATATCTTTTTGTATTTTGCAAGAACTTGAACTACGTAAAAAAAATTTAATTTAAAATATGTTGAACTATTGAACACCAGGCGCTGCCAATGGATAGAAATCGGTCCTCTATTCGGCATCGGCTGCGTTCTTCTCGAAGCGCAGGATATCTTCTCTCGACGTACTTATGATGATTCAAGTACTCGTAAGTAGGCACCGTATGCAAATATGGTTAGTACATAAAGAAGTATTTTTTATCTAATGCTATCTAATGGAAACTCATTCTTCGGAATAACAGTGATCGCAAATTTTCAGTTAGACAAAGGCCTTTCGGGTAGTGGTTTTGCACCCTTGTCTTAAAATTTTTAAGCTAAATTAAAAAAAAATTAAAAACAACCTAGGCTATACTAAAAATAGAAAAGCCCATATAGAGCAGTGAAGCTAGAAGGCTGGTGATGGTGATGAAGAGAAAAGGGCAAAAAAAATTAACAATAAACAATTAAGGAAGCAACGTACCTGTCTATTATCCTTAGCAGCGCCACACAAAGCTCTCGTAGCCTCACATAATCCGAGCGTATCATCTAAAATTGATTTCGCTCGAAGATTATTTGAATTGCTGAGTTCCCGCGCATCTAAATATAATTCAAATATAAAATTAATATTGATACTGACATAAAAAAAATACATAATGTTCTATTGCTTGGACATAAGACACCTCTCATTACTGAGAGGGTTTTGAAGCAGGAAAGAGACCAATCTGCTATGCAAATTGGCGGACTTTACGTGTCCTTCAAATATTAATAATTTCTCAGATATGCAAGTTTTCTCATGATATTTCCCTTCATTGCCGAGCACACATTAAACCATCATTGGTGCCGGTAAAGTAAGAACTCGGTTTACTCGCGTATCATGAAACTTAAAGGCAAGTCTTTTACTTAAAAACATATTTCATTCTTTATCACATTTTTACGGTTGTTCCTACCTTTGACAATTGTTGGAAATAGTTCCGACAAACTATTCACGGACTTGTCAGCCACTTTGTAGTTCATTTTCTCAGGATCTAAAATAAAAATTATCATTCTATACAAGATAGATTATATTTTATAAAAAAAAATCTTTATCAACGCTAACACAACTGTTATTCCAGTTAATTACTCCAATTAAGCTCAAATTCTTATGCTAGCAGCCCTTCATTCATACTTTCATTCATAGTTCGATTGGTGATTGCGAATTGACGACTTTCTAATTTCGCAGTCCTCGCAGTCTGGCACAAGCATTTTAAATACTTAAAATGAGGTTTCAACTATAACACTGTATTTATATATTTACAATGTTCTTATTACCTAATAAATATTATTAAATGAGCCTTAAATCTATTAACTGGTCCGAGTATTATTATTTACAATCAGCTAATGATGCGGCTCAGTACTTAATCACTTTGTTGCAGAAAATTATTAAAATAAACACAGAAACTAAAAAAAATCCCAATAGTAATATGTCATTAAAACCTTGGATCACCACTGGAGTTGTAAGATCTATATGAAAGCAAGATAAAATTCATAAAAGACTTAAACATAATATAAATGATAAAGACCTTAAAAACTACTATTTACAGTATAGAAATATTTGTAACAAGATTATAAAAACATTAAAGTGCAACTATTACCAATCTCAACTAGAAAAAAATACAGGAAATAGCAAAGAAACATGGAAAACTATTAAATCTGAATCTGAATAAAAATCGAAATCAATGGAGCTATTAAGAATCAAAGCAAATCCTACTGACTCCCTTAATGAGGTCAATAAGTATTTTACATCGATTGACCTTGCCGACAAGACTCTTAATAATTTAAATAAAAGCAAGGATTTTAACTCCGCCATTGCCGGTCTCAAGCCCGAATGAGAAAGGAGGAGGGGTGGTTCCACCGGAGAGAGTGGGTGTATCCGGTGGAATAACACATCCACCTGCGCTAGAATCTGCGCAGTCGAGCGACGTACGCGGGGATGAAGGAGGCTTGGAGGATTGAGCCAATCGTCACTGGGGTATATAGTGGCGAGAGGCAACATCGCTATCTTTGGTCTGGGTTTCAAGCTAAACGGTGGCCCTCTTTGCTAGCCACAGGTAGGAAAAAGGCCAAGCGCGCCATCAGAGGCTCGCAGGTGAGGGATGTGAGGGCTGCTTAGTTTCCTGAGAAGGGCTAGGTGGTGGTAAAGGCCATGCTGACGGAGCAGTCATGCAGGCAGCGGGATGGGCCTTTTCAGCCCTGTCTGCCAACTGGATCGAGCTCCCGATGTCGCACTGTGAGCCAATTTCGCGTCCCTATATTCCCCCGTTTATCGCCTGAAATTACTTTTGTTTTACAGTAGGGCGTTTCCAAATGCGGGCTCCATGGAGGATGGGCAGCCAGGGGACGAATCTTTAAATTAAATTAATAATGGACGACATAAGGCCCAAAATAAAAGAAGGAGAGGTTACAGAGGTGACTACCAGAGACACCAACACTCAAGGAGAAACTGCCAGTAAAATGGCAACTCCTCAGAGCACGTCATCCAGCGTAGGTGGCCCTTTTAAGGGAACTTCCGCGCTGGAGGCTCCTAAAACCAGTTCCTCGGAGCTGGATATGGATAGGGAACAAGAAAACGCGAGTAGAAATTCTCCTAAGGAACCCCTTAGCACGGAAGACCTCTTCTCAAATGCCTGGCATATTTGGTGAGCCGTAAAGGAAAAATCAAGGCACCCAAAAAGGTGACTAACCGATCCGACGGACAATCAAATGGATCCATCCAGCCAGGGAGCGGAAGTAGGGTAAAGAAGAATAACAAGAAGCAGAGAGAGAATGCCCGTAAAGAAAAGGCAGAGCTGGCTGACCCGACGGACAATCAAATGGATCCATCCAGCCAGGGAGCGGAAGTAGGGTAAAGAAGAATAACAAGAAGCAGAGAGAGAAAGCCCGTAAAGAAAAGGCAGAGCTGGCTGCTCCCAAAACCAATACCAAGGAGGCTGGGCAAGCTGCTGCTCCTAAGGTGCTTGGACCTGGACCCAGTAGTCGTACTGAAACTGGAAAGCATAAAAATCCTGCCCAAGTGGAAGTTGCAGCTTCTGGTACCGGTTGCAAGAAATCCGCCGGGAAGCAGAGAGCGGCCAAACGTCCTGGTAAAGAACAAAGAGCAGCCGAAAGAAGGCTGGATGAGACCACCTCGCCGAGACGCGAGCATAAAAATGTGAGAATCGAACAGCAATCCAAGGCTGCAAAGACCAGCTATGCTTCTGCAGTTAAAGCTAAATTGTATGTAGCCCTAACGTGTGCGCGTACAGGACACATCACAAAAGAAATAGCTGACGACATCCAGAGGAAAATGATCAGTGAGGCTTGGAGTAGCAAAGACCCTGAAGCGTCGGGCCCAATATTTAGAGGCAAATTCGTTTACAAGGAGGGTGTCCTAAAGCTGTGGTGCGACGTCCAAAAATCCTTTAGACTGGTTGAAGGGAAACATCGCTACCCTCGACCTCAAATCTAACACCTCGCTGGTCATAAAGAAGCAGTCGGAGATACCACAAAGGGTCAAATTTGGTATCCTCATCCCAGACGCCCAGGGTTGCTATGGACACCGAGGCAGCAGGAACATCACTGGACCCCAAGACCAGTGACAAAACGGCCTGCACAACTGAGTCGAAGCCACCAGCGGAGATCAGGCTCAGCGGCGGTTAACTGAGAGACGTGGACTAAATTTGTCGTCTAACTCCGACTAGGTGACTGATGATGAGACTTGAGATCTGCTGGCAAGCTTATTTTTAGGCGAGGACGGGAAGAACGCGGTCAATGATGGCATGCCCTTCGCCCAAAACTAGCCTTGTGCAGACCAACCTCCACCACAGAGAAACTCCGTTGGCTCAATTACGCAAGTGGTTAGAGGTTCAACGAACGGCCTAATCCATTAGTCGTGGCTTGGGGCCAGTAAAATCAAGGGCCTAAACAACCTAAAAGGTAAGTTATTCTACAACTCTGAGTACGACAAGCCTATAGCGTGTATTTGTACTACTAAAGATATCTGTGCACAACCATTAACAGATTTCTGTTCCAGGGACATGTATGCCATAGCATTACAGAACACATAGGAGAAAATAAAAGTCGTCGCCTGGGCCTACATGCCGGAGGAAAATACTCCTCTCCCTCATGACCTCGTCAGGCTAGTGCATTTCTGTGAGAGGACCGGACTAGAGGTTGAGATCGTGACGGACTCCAACGCGCGTCACCCCTTTGGGGAATGGAAATACCCAATGAACGAGGTAACGTCTTAGTTGAATGTCTATTTAGCACTAACCTAACCATTTCTGAACACAGTTTCTGAACCAACTTTCATAAACAAACATTGTCACACAATAATTGATCTCACAGTTGAGCAGTTAAACTTATAACGGGATGGCATGTGTCAGAAGAGGCCTCATGCTCAGACCATAGGTAGATCTGTTTCGTACTACAGGTAGATATCCCCAATACACCACCAAGGAGAAACCCCCGCAAGAGGGATAAAACAAAATACCTTAATAGGCTGAAGTCTTCGCTCGCGGGTTTTGAGGGGACAAATACTATAGTATATCAGTCGCTCCTAGAAGAACACGTCGCAGCTGTTACTAAGGCCACGATGTATAGCTACCGTGAATCATGTCCAGAAATCACCTCAATCTACCAAAAAATGCTGAGTTAAAGCAACCGTGGTGGGTTAAAGAACTAGATAGAAAACGTAAGAAAGTAAGAAAGGGGGATGAGTCGCTCGCGTCCGTAGGGGGGGATGAGTCGCTCGCGTCCGTAGGCTTTGACCACCTAACCCTAGGCCCACCCTACACGTGTCCCCCGGGTGGTGCTAAACGAGCGACAAAGCCGAAACGACAGACTCGGCTCCTCGCCATGTGGTAGCGGCGTAAAATCTACCACCCCCTTTTGTCGCACCATGAGCCAAAAATTGAAAGAAATGGCCCCGAGTTCCCGGCGCCCCTTTAATGGGGCAGGGGTGCGAAGAATCTCCGGGAGGAAAACCGGCGACGAGGTTCGCCACCCGTCACGTCCTGTCTCCTGGAGGGGCGAAAAGTGGATTGCGGAGGCCCGTCTGGCTACGCTGAATGTATGTGGAGCAATGAATGATAAGATGGATGAAATATGCGAAAAGATGAATGATAGAAGAATAGATGTGTTATGTGTGAATGAGACGAAACGAAAGGGAAGAGATGTCACTGCAGATGGCATGTATACCGCTTACTGGTCTGGTGTAGACGAGACCGAGCGGGCATGCCAGGGAGTCGGTGTCATCCTTTCAGAAAGAATGGGTCAATGTGTGAAAGAGTATGAATGTGTAAGCCCAAGGCTGCTGTGGATACGAATGAAAGTGGGCTTAAAGAAGTTGTTTGTGCTTGGGGTGTACGCCCCAGATATGTCTAAGCCCACTTATATCCGAGAGCAGTTTTGGGACATGGTAAGGCTGGTGTTGACGAAATGCAAGGAAAATGAAAGTATTATTATGTTAGGAGATTTTAATGGAAGGGTTGGAGTGAAGAGGTCTGGTTATGAAAGGATATTAGGAGCGTTTGGCGATGAAAGAATAAATGAGAATGGTGAAGACCTCCTCACCATATGTGTGGAAAAGAATCTTTTTGTGGCGAACACTTTCTTTCGCCATAAGAGGATTCACATGTATACATGGGAAAGAGGGGATGATAGAAGCATGATAGATTTCATAATTGTGGATAGAAGAATGAGGAGCGCAGTGGTAGATACAAGGGTTTACCGGGGGTCCAACGTAGGGACGGATCATTACTTGGTCTTATGCCGAATTAATGGTCTGTTCAAGCGTTGGCGCCATCGGACATCTGTGTCTACTACTGCGTTACAGCGTATAAGAATAGAGAGGCTACAAGATGAAGATGTGAAAGAGAAGTATAAATGCAGACTGAGGGAAAATATAAGTGTGTTGAATGAATTTTGTATGAATGATTCAGACTTGAAGAATGTATGGAATAATGTTAAGAAAGTTTTGGTGGATACAGCCACCGAAGTATGTGGTGTAAGTAAGAGAACGAATGAAAGGAAAAGTAATACGTTGTGGTGGGATGATGAGGTACGGATGGAAGTTGAAGCAAAGAAGAGGGCATGGCTAGATTTACTAGCAACCAAAGCTGGTAATTCTGGCGGTATGAATGATGAGATTGAAAGAAAAAAGGCAGACTTTAGATGTATAAATAAGAGAGTAAAAGAAGTTGTTGAAAGGAAAAAGCAAGAAAGGATAGATAAGAATGATAGTAGAATATCTGATAACTTCCAGGCAAATATTAAAATGTTCTGGAAGCTCGTAAGAACTGCCAGGGGAAATCCAAAACAGCCTAGAATGAATGCTATACGAGACGAGAATGGCTGCATGCTGAATGATGAAGTTTCGAATTTAAAGAGATGGAAGGAATACTTTGAAAGCGTGTTTAGGAGTGAAGAGTCGTCTGAAGTAAGTGAAATAGAAATTCCGGAAGAAGTGGAGATAGGTAGAGAGATAAGTGTAGATGAAATAGTGAAAGCAATGAAAAGCATGAAAGCAGGTAAGGCAGCCGGATATGATGGAGTATCACTCGAAATGCTAAGGGCTGGAGAGGAGGTGGTTGCAGGCCTGCTGTACACCTTGTTTAATTTATGTTGGGAACTGAAGCGGGTGCCGGAAGACTGGTGCAAAGCCGTTATAGTCCCAATATATAAGGGAAAGGGGTCGCAGCAGGACTGTAAAAACTACCATGGTATCAGCTTGCTTAGCATTGTGGGTAAACTGTATGCTAAGGTGTTAAGTGAAAGAGTTATGGAAGAAACTGATGGAAAAATTTGGGATGTGCAAGCTGGATTTAGAAAGGGGATGGGTTGTACGGATCAAGTATTTTCCATGCGCATGATTGAGGAGAAATTTTTGGCCAAAAACCAGAAAGTTTTTTGTGCGTTCATGGACTTGGAAAAGGCTTATGACAGAGTGGACAGGAACGTATTATGGCAAACACTGACCTCATTTGGGTTGAGCGCTGGTCTGATACGGGCATTGAAGTCTCTATATAGGGACTCTAGTGCCTGTGTCAGGATCAACGGGGCCTACTCGGACTGGTTTGGCATCCATAAAGGTGTCAGACAGGGCTGTGTGGCTTCCCCGTGGCTGTTCAACCTATTTATGGACAGTTGTTTGGAAAATTTGAAAGTAGAAGAATGCGGGTTAAGAATGGGTGAGTTAACCGTCAAATACCTTTTGTACGCCGATGATCAAGTCATACTTGCGTTTTCGGCAGCCGAGTTGCAAATGATGGTTACATTAATGAACAGGACATTAAAAGAAAAGGGAATGAAAGTGAACGCAAGTAAGACGAAAGTTATGGTTTTTGAAAGAGAAGAAAGTAAAACGATTTGTGAAATAAGAATAGAAGGGGAGTTGGTTGAGCAAGTAGATGAGTTTGTGTATTTGGGATGTGTGTTTAGCAAGGATGGTAGATATGATAAGGATATAGAACGACGAGTGAATGCAGGAAATAGAGTGAATGGGGCTCTACACTCTATAGTGAAAAGTCAGAATGTGTCCAAAAAGGCACGTATGGCAATTCACAATGCTGTGTTAGTGCCTACTTTAATGTATGGTAGTGAAAGTTGGGTGTGGCAGAAGAAGCACGAGAGTAGAATAAATGCTGTAGAAATGCGGTCATTACGGAGTATGTTAGGGATGAATCTGAAGGACAGAGTGAGAAATTGTTCAATAAGAGAAGAGTGTGGTTTGCAAGATGATGTTGTGACCAGGATTAAGAAAGGAATGCTTCGGTGGTTTGGTCATGTAGAAAGAATGAATGAGGAAAGAGTGACAAAGCAAATTTATGTTGCAGAGGTGAACGGCAGAGTCGGGAAGGGTCGCCCTAGGCGAAAGTATATCGACCAAATTGGCGATATATTGAAAATGGGCCAAATCAAGAGTACCTTTAACCGACGAGCGTGTATGCGTAGGTATATGGATGTGGAGGAAGCGAGAGAGGTCTGTCAGGATCATGCCAAATGGAAGTCCATAGTCTCTGCCTACCCCTCTGGGTGACAGGCGTGAGTGTTTATGTATGTATGTTATGTAAGAAAAGCCATAATAGGACCATGAATACCTCAATGGATGAAGACACTAGCCAGTCTTACAAGAAAGCCTAGTCCGAATACAAAAAATGTATCAGGTATCGACGCTCGACAGGGTGGCGTAAATTCTGTGGTAACATAGATACCTGTGAACAAGCGAATCGGATAAGGAAAATCCTAGCTAAACTGAACACGCCGGGATCCATCTCTTTAAAAAAACCTGACGGAATCTACTCAATATCGCTGGACGAAACCTAACGCATCCTAATTAAAACGCACTTATCAGGTTGCTGCGTAACGCCTGGGGTAAACCGGCATGAAGATGCACTGACACCAACAGCAAAAGACTGGAATTTAGCACAGAGAGTGGTAACGATGGACAAAATCCATTGTGTTCACAGTTTCCTCCCCTATAAGGGGCAGGACCTAACAGCGTATTCCCGGCACTCCTACAGTGGGGGACAAAGCCCTAATAGTCAGATTTGTTGCCATAATGAGTGCCTGTTTGGCTCTTAAACATGTTCCTAGGGGATGAAGGGAAGTGAAAATCACATTCATACCCAAACCAGTTAAAAGTGACTATACAGAACCTAAATCCTACAGACCCATTATTTTCACATCCTTTCTCCTAAAGACAATAGAGAGGATGTGTTAAAGGGAATTAAGGGGGTCGGCGCTAATGAACTTACCGCTACACGACAAACAACACGCCTACAGCTTAGGTAAATCGACAGAATCAGCACTTCACCAGATAATAACAAAGATTGAAGACGCCATCCAAAACAAAGAAATATGTCTAGGTTCCTTCATAGATATAGAAGGTGATTTTGACAGAACGAATTTCTCCAGCATAAAAAGTGCACTCAGTAGACATAAAGTTGAACCGACACTGATTGACTGGATAGTAAACATGCTCCCACAGGCTGCCCACATGGTGGGGTTCATGCACCTCTCCTGTGGAGTTTTTTTTTTTTTTTAAGGAATAGGGGGCAAACGAGCATGCGGCTCACCTGATGGTAAGCGACTACCGCCGCCCATGAACAACCGCAACACCAGGGGAATTGCAGATGCGTTGCCGACCTTTTAGAAAGGTGTAAGCTCTTTTCTTGAAGGTTCCTAAGTCGTATCGGTCCGGAAAATTCGCTGGTGGTAATTGATTCCACAAGGAAGTCGTGCGAGGGAGAAAACTTCTTCTAAATCGCACAGTGGTGGACCGCCAATCATCCAGATGGTATGGATGGTAACGCGAGTTTTGTCGCGATGTGCGATGGTGAAATTGAGCGGCTGGAATTAGTCCGAACAATTCCTCAGAGCACTCCCCGTGATAAATGCGATAAAATACGCAAAGAGATGCAACATCTCTACGCAGTGCCAGTGTATCGAGCCGATCAGAAAGAACTCGGTCGTCGACGATTCGAACCGCTCTGCGTTGGATGCGGTCAAGTGGAAGGAGCTAGCTCTGGGGTGCCCCGGCCCAGAGATGAGAACAGTATTCCATGTGGGGCCGAACTTGCGCTTTGTAAAGTTGCAAGCGATGTGCCGGCATGAAATACTGTCTCGCTCTGCTGAGCACGCCAAGCTTTTTAGAGAACAATTTGGCCTTCCCTTCCAAGTGACCACGAAACTGCACACTATTCGATATGTCGACGCCAAGGATTCCGATACTAGCTGAGGCAGCAAGGGGAGTGCCTTGAAACTGAGGAGATACGACAAAGGGGTTCTTTTTAGCGGTAAACGCGCAAACTTGTGTCTTCTGGGGATTGAACTGGACTAGATTTAGTCGGCCCCAATCCGAGACTTTGTTAAGCAAAGACTCGACTTCAGACACAAGTTTGTCCCGGTACTCGGCGACGTTTTCCCGAGAAATATTGGCACGGCCGGTATATAAGGCATCATCAGTGCTGTCGTCTGCATAGCAATGAATGCTACCAGTTAGCAACATATCATTGATATGCAGGAGAAACAGCGTTGGTGATAGCACGCAGCCTTGTGGAACACCAGCATTGATAGGCTTGAGATCAGAGCATGCACCGTCTACTACGACCTTGATGCTCCGATCAGCAAGGAAACTGGTGATCCATTTGCACAATTTCTCAGGAAGCCCATACGCAGGAAGCTTCGAAAGAAGCGCTTTGTGCCAGACCCGATCAAAGGCCTTCGCTACGTCCAAACTAACGGCTAATGCCTCCCCCTTGGACTCTACTGCCTCCGCCCATCTATGAGTTAAGTAGACTAGAAGATCACCAGCTGATCGACCCCGACGAAAACCGTACTGGCGGTCACTAATCAGCTGGTGATCCTCAAGGTACCTCATGAGCTGGCAGTTTATAACGGCTTCCATTATTTTGGAGAACAAGGAGGTGATGGCGATAGGCCTGTAGTTGGATCGTGATAAATTAACTCATCAGTAAATTAAATGCCAATCATTTCTACACAGTGGGTTATGTTGATGACCTGACAATACTGGTCTCTGGAAAGACATCAAACATGGTGTGCGACCTGACCCAAACGGCTCTCCGTATAGTGGAGAGATGGTCCAGGGAATACGACTTAACCGTATGCCGCACAACACTGATGTTATCTTCAGTCGTCGCCGTAGAAGGCCGTCCCCTCACGCAGATCATTGGTTAAAGAGTTCCATTTTCAAAATTTGAACTTATTTTTTTATTATATCGTTTACAATTGGAAAGTTCTAAAAACCTTCAATGTCGCCTATAATCATAAATCAATTTGCCAAGTGTGGCAATTATGGTGACTCCTCCCTATAATGCCGTATCCAGCTGCAGTCCAAAC
This sequence comes from Parnassius glacialis, assembly GCA_033319125.1. Lineage (NCBI taxonomy): Eukaryota > Metazoa > Arthropoda > Insecta > Lepidoptera > Papilionidae > Parnassius > Parnassius glacialis. The sequence goes on along the minus strand of JAVANC010000007.1, from coordinate 25,429,527 downwards.
TATGTCCAACAGTGGTTTTATTACAGTCTGATAATGATAATTATATGTATAATATACTTAAAAATAAAAAGTTAAGCCTTTAAAATGTTTCACAAACCATTACAAAAAACGAGATGCGACGCCGCTACACTAGCCAGAACAAGTTTACGTTCAAGTTGTTGAGATGCTGTTTGAGCAGCTTCCACGGACGTACCAACGCGTTTTTTATTGTACATCTAAAAAGAAAAAAACATGCGTGAATGTTGTGGAACACTTGGTTGGAACGAAGTTCCTTATTATTGATAAACGTATTATATTATTGATTAACAAATACAAATAAATGTATTACTAGCGTCTATTTTATTAAATTGAAGCGTCATTTAAAATAAAATACACTATGACACAAGGGGTAGTGACAAAAAAATTTTACACTTTTTGTCGCCTAGCTCCCATCTGCCAAACCCGTACCGTCCGATAAGGAACATCGTTCCAAAAAAAAATTATTTTAGTTCGAAATATTTAAAAATGAACAACACTCGACTAGATTTTCACATAATGTGGAGCTGAATAGTTAGGTTTTTTAAGATTTCATAAGCCTTTAACTTATTTACAATACATGGTATAAGATAGTCCAACGTTGAAGGGGTAAAAAGCTAGCGTATCAGATCTTGTCTTTTGATCATCGTGGGAAACAGTAAGTGCTTTCCCACATTTGTCGAGGGCAGCACACCATTATCCACAATAAAAATAAAAGAAGCGGCTGATCCATTTCAAAACCATGTAAGTGAAATTAAAAATAATTTTTCATAAAGTGCCGTGACAGCCGGCCAATATCTTGACCAAGAATAGTTGTAGACGACTTTAGATCGTAAGTCACTCTTATGGCCAAATACCCAAATGCCACTCAATTTTAAAATGTCGTTAAGTGTCGTAGTGTCGCAGTCACTATGACTTTGACTGATAGAGACAGCACGAGACTTAACGGCATCTTAAAATTGAGCAGCGTTTGACTAAATACTGTCTAAATAGTTGTAATGCCCAAATGGGCATTAGTCATGTAGCCGTTAGTCATGTATAAAATAATTACCTCTCTGATTTGGTTTTCTGTATGCGCAATACTTTTGACTGCTTCTTCAACAGATTTGGCTAATTTTAGTTTCTCCTCTTGACGATTCTTTTGATCCACATCTATTAAAGATTTTCTTTTTGGAGGTGGTGGTTTTACTGGCTTTGTTGGCTTTAGCGTAACATCTGAAATATTAAAGCATTTACCACGAATAAGTGATCGCAGTTAAACTTTTATCCGATCGGTGGCGCTATGGTCGAATTATTAATAAAATTTCAATTACAGTGTAAAAAGTCCAAAGAGAATTCGGAGTAAAATCATAGCGTCACTCACTGGAAAGGACAGATCAATGTCTGACCGGCCAGCTAGTGTTTATATATAAACTAGCAATCCACTCCGGCTTCGCACGAGTGATTTCTGGAATTCGACAACAGCGCCAACTACTGGGTCCAATTGTAAATCTAAACCATTATCCACTCAATTTAATCACGCACACAAAATTTCATCAAGATCGGTCCAGCCATTTAAGGGGAGTTCAGTTACATAACGACAAAAGAACACCCCGCAATCGCCCTTGCGAGCGGAATTTCGTAAAATCCCTTCTTAGATGACCTCTACTTGGTGAAAGAAATATTCCTACCAAATTTTAAGGCGGTTCCAGAGTTATCGTTATGAGTCAGTACATAGGCGGTCATCTAAATATCTCTCGACATCTGTATATCGAGATAAGAATTGACAATTTATAGTTCTTGTTGTAATTCTATCATAAAAGTGAAATATATCTAAAATAATGAACACTCACCAGATGCATCCTTGCACGCTGCTCTCAACTCCTCGACAGCACTTTCAAGTTCTGACCTGTCACTGTTCAGTTTGTCCATTAAACTTTTTCTTTTGGGATCTTGAAGCAATGTTGACCAAGTATCGGCTAGTTGGCGCAACGAGGAAGTCACTTCAGCTGTCGAAGACATAAGTATGGCCTGACAGTGGGGATCATCGATAGTTGAAGCAGTAATCTGTAACCACATAAAAAAGCTTTAATTATAGGTGGTAGAACTACGCTGCGACAGCTGCTTAGTTAGGCCGGGGAAAGATCATGCTTGCGCAGAATACCACCGTGAAATTGCGACATAATGTTGCTGTGTTTCGTATGGTGATTGTAGAAAATCAAAGGTCATTTTTTCCTTTATTATTAATAAGGCATTCCATCATAGTTTTTAAAAGTGGCCACGCATTTTTTTATAGGATAGGGTGACAAACGAGCACACAGTTCACCTGATGGTAAGCGGTTGCTGTGGCCCATAAACATCTTCATCTATCCTCGTTTGCGAATCAAAATACAGATGCAGACTAAAATGGAATGCCTCTTTTCCCGTAAAAAGGGCCTCTGATTCTCTACACTCACCATACGAAACACAGCAGTGTTAAGCTGCTATTTTACGCTGGTATACTGTGAGAGCGTGGTCATTCCCCGGTCGAGCCGACCCATTCGTGCTATAATTATACTACTAATATAGCTGCAGCATGGCTCTACCACGTAAAAAACAATTTTGACAATGATAATGGTGACGATAGACTTAGGTGTCAATAGGTCACAGGATCCACTTGTGGACTGTGTGCTCGTTCGTCATACTTACTATTATAACTTGCTGATCTCAAAGTCTTTTCTCCTGAAGATGCCTCGCTTAGAGGTGAAACGCGTGTCAAATTATGACAGTGGTGTATTAGTTTTCAAATTTCAATTTCGATTCAAATAAGGTTGATCTATAATATAATATATTTCTACAAAATAAAGCAGAATTAAGAAACATATTTGTTATTAGCCTGGGAATATTGAGCCCAAAATATAAAATTAACCTCTGCAGTAGTAAGCAGTGATTGTGCCGCATCAACAACTTTTGCTCCATTTCTATCCAACTCCGCACCTTCCTCCCCTCCCGTGCTCTCAGCGAGTTGGTACACTTGAGAGAGAAGAACAGACGCCTTGTCGCAAGCAGATTTAGATAGTTCGACAATCTGTAACAAATAGTAAAATTTTATTGCCTCAACGTTAAATAAACTTAATGCAATTTTTTCATGAGCGTCTAAAAAGAAAAATCAGATAGATGAAAAAATAAGTATCTTATAATTACTATACTCTGTTCAAAAATTAGTCAGTGTCAAAAGCGCATCGCAGTCATAAGTCAACAGAATCGTGACTGGAGTTAAAAATGTTTCTTATTTATTATCACCAATAGTTAAATTTCCGAACTCTCTCTCTTTTTAAGCATTGAGTATAATATTTATATTCAACATGGTTAGGCCATTGAAACAAAAGGGGAAGTCTCCCTACAATCAAGCTGTTCCTCCTGGAGAGCAGGAGCCTACATAAATTTTCTGTATAATCCACAACTCTGTTCGGAAATTATATGAAGAGATTCTTGATTTCGATTTTGTTCATGCGTATGCATTACTGGAGCGCGATGACAGTGCCGCCATAATTAGAATTAAAAAACTAAAGAATAGACAGAAACACAATTCTTTACAACTTTTTAAGCACTGATAAACCCTCAGAACAGTCCTGGTAAACCCTCAGACTGAGTGCTATGTACATTTCAAGTGACGCCGAAGTCAAGTCAAAACCATGCTCAGATTATTGTTAAAACACGCACTCACGAACACAAATGCATATACGAGTACAATCTATTGCAACCAACAATATGATTTTAAGTGACTATGTACGTGCTGAACATTAAAATGTGTGAAAATAAATAAAACTATATTTACCAAATTCTCTCTCTTCATGTCGGCTCGCGGATTAAACACGTAGCACAATTTTCTCGAGGCTTCGGCAAACTTAGAAATTGCATCGTATGCATTCTGAAATAGAACAAGTATTAACATGATTATTTTAAATATTATAATAAAAAGGCATTTTAAAGCTATTGAAATAAGCTCCAAAATAAAAGAAGGCTTAAGGCTAACCAACTAATTTTAACATTACCTTTACAGCCTATTAAAGGACACTGCTGAGCACAGCCCCCCCCCCCCCCATAAATTTCCTCATAGGCAGGATATTTGCCATAGTTGCCACGCTTAGCAAGCGTGCTGGCAACTGCAATTTTTATTTTCAGTCGTTATTAGGAAGACGCTGTTGCCTATCCCTGATAAGTTCAGCCTGAGACTGCCTACAGAGGTAAATAATTACCTCTGTCGCCTCGTACGTCACCCACAGGATGGTATGGGATAATGGATATTCTTACACCGCTGATTCATCGTCATCGTTACAGCCCTTCACAAGTCCACTGCTGAACATAGGCCTCCCCCAAGGAATGCCACAAAGCACGGTACCGAGCCACCTGCGTTCATCAACTTCCTGCATGTCTTACCAGGCCATCACTTCATCCAGTGGGTGGTCGCCCTACACTTTGCTTACCGGTATGTGGCTGCCACTCGAGAACCTTTTTTCCACATCGGTTGTCGATTCTTCGAGCTCTATGGCAGGCCCATTCCCACTTCATCTTACTAATCTGTTGGGCTATGTATATATGTTAGTCACTCTTGTTTTACTGTGGATATCCTCATTTCTATGTTTATCACATACAGAAACCCCGAGCATAACCCTCTTTTTATGGGCTTTAGTTTTCTCCCGCAAATTTTTTATCAATGCAGGGCTGTACCAACATAGGTAATAATTATTACAAAAGGAACAAATAGAACCAAGCATTCATTTAATTTTTTATAAAAATTTTATACAACATGATCTAGTGACGCGGTATTCAACAGCAACTCATTCCAATAAACATTATTCAAAAATTCATTGATGATTGTATAATTAAATTTACGGAAATTATACTTCGGTTGAGATTTCTCTTTTAAAGTAATGATAGCGAGATCAGTGACATCAACCATGAATGGAGGATGAAAATCATCTAATCTGGAAAGAGGATCCGATTTTCTTATTTCTAAATATAAGTTTGAAAAACACAAGTCGAGGACATTATTACAACGATTTTGAATAAAATGAAATTGATTTATACCTAAGAAGCTCAGATCCTCAGCCAAGGTATTAGCAGCTATTTGCACCACAGATTTGCCAATCGGTATTAAAGACCTACCATCAGTATTCCACGTTAAACAAGGCAAATTAAAATCACCAATAATCATAAAGAAGTCCGACTGTGACGTATGATAAAAACGCTTAAAACTGAATCTAAATTCATTAATATACTCAGCTAATTTAACTTCATCTGGTGGTATAAGCTTGCTGAGCTACTTTGAGCTTCCTCATACGGCCAGCAGTAAAGGACCACGTCGCAGATCCACAAGTCATCACTAGCAACAAACACTGGTTGTATAATCTCGTTTTTAAGTTTTGAGGTATACCTGACGAGATGATGTGTCGTAATTTCCCGAATGCTGCCAAGCTGAGTTCAATTTGAAATTAACCTCTCGGTCTAAGTTGGACTTACCTAGTCGGACTATTTGTCTCAGGTAAACATACTCGTCAACAACTTCGAGCTTAGTTCTCCCAACAACTACCGGCATAGGTGTGACATGGACGTTGTACATGATCTTCATTTTTTCCATGTTCATTTTAAGACCTATCCGTTGGGAGACACTATTGAGGTCATTGAGCATAGTGCTTAGATCTTCCAGCGATTCTGCTATATTGTCGGCAAATCGAAGGTGAGTGATGTACTCACCATTGATGTAAATACCGTATCGTTTTCAGTCCCAGTAGCTTAAAAACGTCTTCCAATGCAGTGGTGAAGAGTTTCGGGGATATAACGTCACCCTGTCTTATACCTCACTGCAGTTGGATAGGTTTCGTACTCTGGTTCTGTACTCGGATAGCCATCGTAGGCCTACTGTACAACACTTCAGCTCATCGATATACTGACAGTCAACTTGACACCGTTAATGGGTTTATAGCATCGGTCGAATTTCGACGGAATCAAAGGCTTTCTCAAAGTCCACATACGCAAGACATAGATGCACCACCGATTAATAATAACTAATTAAAACGAGGTTGCCAAGCCGCCTTCCAAGCATGCGACTAAAACAAATTTCCTCCCTATGAGTCAGTCTATAGGGGGAGGCATATGTTTAGCAGTGGACTTTTGATAGGCGTAACGGTATACAGAATAAGTTATTAAGATTATTCAGCACAGGAAACTTTGATACTACTTAATATAAGAGATAAGGAATCTGTTCTAGGAAACCATGTCATTGTAAGATATTAAAAACTATTTCAGATAACTCACTTTAATGCGGCCAAATTCTGCTTCCAAGCAGATTTCTCTTGTAGCTTCACAGAGAGCCTTAAGCGCGGTCGCCATATTGTGCCTGGTTACTTCATCCTTTGACAAGCTCAAGGCATTAGAATCTAAAATCATCACCGCAAATAATTGTATTCTCATATTCTTTCTCAGGATATATCATATGGATAGATATTATGGCTTAGAGATACAGATCAGTGTAAGGTCAGAGAATCTGACTTCGAAATCCTCCTGGATTCGAGTCCCTGTCAATTGTCATATAAAGATACGAATTTTTGATTTTCGGTGCTAGATCTCTGAAATTTGTTCCTTCTCATTTACCTCAGATGTAATTACAAAAGCATACATGAGATACAGATTGGTTAGCACTGGGCTAACTAAGCTACTAAGCGTACACTCTAGTGTAGACCTTTTTACTGATAATGAGGCACTTCCACTTTACTCCTCCCAGGTGACAATGTATCAGCATTTTGATTTTTAATCGGAGTTAAATGTAGGTGTCTCTATAGACCACAGCATTCACTTACAATCAGGTGCACTATGTGCTCGTTTGGCACCGTTACTTCGATAAAAATATAAAAATTAAAATAAATCACATAGGTGATTATAAGAAATGCCAAAAAGATTAAGTAACCGATAGATTGCAGTACTACCATCTCATATAAGCTAAATGTAAAATAGAAAGACTTACGGAAAGCAGGTAATATGAGCTAATAATTCTGTCAAGCATGGAGATTTTGGTAATTATTTCGGATAGTAAAAAGAAGAACCGGATCGTGATAGAGCAGTGGACTAAGATGAATGACATAAAATTTTCTTCCGACTTCAAAAAGAAGACGGTACTCAATTCGACCGTATGTTCTCTTTATGTGTGTTACCTCATAACTTTTTACTGGGTAAACCGATTTCGATGATTCTTTTTTATTTGAAAGCTGGTACTTCACATGTGGTATCATAATTTGATCAAGGTCAGACCAATATTTTTTGAGTTATTCTTAATAATTTATATTGAAATCTGCTGTACAAAATTTTTAATTTTAAATTTTTTTTTTATAGGATAAGGGTGAAAAACGAGCACACAGTCCACCTGATGGTAAGTGGTTGCTGCGGCCCATAGACATCCACATCCATCCCCTGTTACAGATCAAAATGCAGATGCGTTTTCACCCGTGAGGACTAAGATGGAATGCCTCATTTCCAGTAAAAAGGGCCTCCGGCCACCTGCACTCACCAAGCGAAACGCAGAGGTGAACCTCTACTTCACGCTGGTATTCTGTGAGGTCGTGGTACCACCCCGGTTCGAGCCGGCCCATCCATGCGACAGCAAAAGCTGCCGCCTGGCTCTACCACTGTTAAAAATTATTCTTCATTAAGTTGTAGGACACTTTCTCTGGCTAGGAGTCTGTCTAGGTCTGCTTTGTTCCGGCCTCAAGGATATAGAGAGCCAGTCTAAATACAGGTTTTGAGGCATTCCCTATCTTAGTCCTCAAAAGCGACAACCTGCTTTATCTCAAACTTGCTTTTTCCGCGACTTCGCCCGCGTTATTTCATGGATTTTATTTTTCCCCGCGACTTCGCTCGCGTGATGATTGAATTTCATGGGTTCTAATATTTTTTTTGCGCGTAACCCTAACTCTTTTTCTTTTACTAAAATAAAAGTAGCTTAAGTTACTCCTTATAACATCAGCTATCTGCTAATGAAAATCCCGTCAAAATCTGTCTAGCCGTTTCGGAGATTATCCGTAACGAACAGAGACAGACAGACAAAAAATTTTTAAATTGATTGTTTTATAAGTACCGTAAGTACTTGCATATGCATTTAATAAAAAAACTCTTATTTTGATATTACAAATAGACACTTCAATTTTATTTATTTGTATAGATTGGTTGCAGGTATCCATGGAGCAGTAGTCACAGTAGAGGTGGACTGTACATTATTTGTCACTACGATATAATACAAAAACAACGTAACTCACTGTGAACAATGTAGGGTAACAATTCACCGATTTTTCTAGTGGCTTTATCCGCCTCGTTGTAATTTGGATTCACCTGATCTGAAAATCAAATTATTTAGTAATATAGTAGCGTTCAGCCAATGTTAGCCAAACTGTGTAAGCTGTCAAGCAAAATACCATTTTAATTGTTGTGTATTCTGTTACAAATATAAATAACGCAATAGTAATAATAGTAAAATATTTAATTTTTATATCAGAAGTGTCGTTGAAATTTTTACTCAAGTTGCATGCCAAAACAAATGTGACAACAATACTCGAAATATCTTCTGAATATCAGAGGATGGATTGTGAAACAACGATAACGATGGTGATGAAAACAGCTCAGTAAACTCGAAGGCATTACAGCATAAATGTATCAGATTGAGCGTTAGTCTCGCCCGTATAAATTAGAGGGGTAAGCGATAAGCATTTTTACAACGGAGTCGGTAGTCTTTGGTATGAATCAAATTCCCCACGAAATCAATATTTGTAAAATAACACTAAATATTTCCTTAAGATCTGGATGTTTTGTCTTTGTAACAGTTGTTTCATGATCACCTAATTTCGATTTTATCTCATAAAGATAACAGATGCATAGTAATGTAGCATAGCTTAGTACACAATTGTGTGTACTTTTACTGTCACCACTATTCCTAACATCACTATATAGGAAAACAATCAAAAATCAATAAATTTTATCGCCGAATATTTTTAACCCAATGATGCCACGTTTAGGCAATACAAGTATATAGTGGATATAAAATAGTATGACACGTATTTCGCCTCTAAATGAAGCATCAGGAGAAACATACTCTGATATGGTTAAGTTGTGAAAGGAAAGGAGGAGCTCTGCAAACAAGTTAAGACACACCATTTTATTTTTTACGCCGATTTGATATATATAATTATAAATCTTCAACTCATGAATCATTTGATCATGAATTTCCGCAATACAACACCTATATCTATTTATTGGCATATATGTATATGAGCAAGTTAAAACATGATTAAATTCATTTCTACTTACCCACGGTAGCTCGTATCAGCGAAGCTGTGGCAGCGTTTAGATGCGCTAAGCACGGGGCCATATTACACTGCAGCTGTGATGACTTCACAGCTTGTTCCGTATCAGTCACAGGCTGCAAATAAAGCAAATAATTTACATATCTGTAAAATGGTCCAAAATAAAATGGTCTGAGTCAATGATTAGTATAATAAATAGCAGTAGAATCGATTGACGTGTGATGGCTGTGTAAAATATCACCTCATTTCGTCTAATGAGCGTCGTAAGAGGTGACTTCGAGATATGTCCGAAATCTAGCGGCTTTCGAAAGATGATGGCGATATACCATATTATTTATGTCAGAAGTAAACTAATCAGATTGACGACAGGCAGCACTTTCAAAGATGCAAGAAGTCTGGTGCTGCGATCGTTAATCCGTCTCCAAACGTATCGATAATTTTTTTTTTATAGGATAGTGTGATAAACGAGCACACAGTCCACCTGATGTTAAGTGGTTGCTGTGGCCCATAGACATCTACATCTATCTTCGTTTGTGAATTAAAATGCAGAAGCGTTTTCACCCGGGAGGGCTAAGCTGGAATGCCTCTTTTCTAGTAAAAGGGGTCTCCGGTTTTTTACACTCACCATACGAAACACAGCAGTGTTAACGTTAAGCTGCTATTTTACGCTGGTATTCTGTGAGAGCGTGGTCCGTCCCCGGTCGAGCCGATCCATTCGTGCTACAGCCATACTACTAATATAGCTGCAGCATGGCTCTACCACGTACAAAGGAAATCATCTCTTCAACGGAAGAGGTGTAGAAGTGGAATTATTGAACTGACGACTATAATTCTATAATTCAGAATAGAATAGAATTATTTTTGTTCAATATAGATTATTACATAATATTTATTGAAACTCATTTTTTTATTTACCACTGGTTCGGAAAATAACTCTTTCTTGAAATAGAACCATATTTTTTAACATAATTCACTTACAATTTTATTTGTATAGTTTTGAAATGAATTTTGATAGAACCAGCATGGTGACGATCAACCCATTCCCAGGGGTTTTTTTACAGTATAGGGTGACAAACGAGCACACAGTCCACCTGATGGTAAGTGGTTACTGTGACCCATAGACATCTACATCTATCCTCAATAAAGACTCAAGATGCAGATGCGTTGTCACCCGTGAGGACTAAGATGGAATGCCTCTTTGCCAGTAAAAAGGGTCTCCGGTTCTCTACACTCACCATATGAAACACAGTAGCGTTAAGCTGCTATTTTACTCTGGTTTTCTGTGAGAGCGTAGTCCTTCCCCGGTCGAGCCGACCCATTCGTGCTACAACTATATTACTAATATAACTGCAGCATGGCAATTTATTTATTCTTTGATATTATAATAACCCTTTGTTTTTGTAAAAATTTTCTTTAATAAAACATTTAAACTTGTTTATTGATAAATTTTTTAAATTTTTTGAGATTTTGTCGTAAAAGCGTATACATTGCTGTATATAAGAACAGACTACAGGACAGATGGTGATGAAAAGGATACGATGAAAGTACTCAACTTACTTTATCAATCTTTCTTGATGCCTTTTCCAAGGTGCATTTAACATCTGACATAGTTTTTAAATACTTCAACCACTGTTCCGTCTTTTCATCGGATGCATACGTTTCATCTTGAACACCTGAAAAGAAATAGCTGTCTAGTGTCTAGTGTTCTAGTGTTTACCAATTCAGGACGAAACTAAACAACATGATATAAAATCTTTTTTTAAGAATAAGGCTCACAAGCAAGCACACATTCCACTTAATGGTAAAAAGGATGCTGTGGCCCATAGACATGTTCATCTAGCCTCGAATAAGAATCAAAATGCAAATGCGTTGTCACCATTGAGAATTAATTCTCAATGGTGACAACGCATTCGTTTCCAGTAAAAGGGTTCTCTAGTTCTCTACACTGATCATACGAAACACCGCAGCATTATTCTGGTGTTTCACGCTGATATTCTGTGAGAGCGTATCTATTCATTTACAACTGTAATAGGGCTACAGCGTGATTCTAGTACTAATAAATATGTAGAATAAACAAAATTTTCACTATCAACTTACCAATCATAAGTTTGGTCGCTGCTCTCATCTTTTTTAACGCATCGTCCAATTTTACTTGTTCATGAGCCAGTTCTTCTATAATCTTATTATGTGCTGCATTCTTTTCTATTGGACTCCAAGCAGCGCCCAGTTCCAAAGAAGAAGCACTGACAGCATCGATTGCGGCTAACAAACTGTATTTACCGTAGACATCTTCAGTAGACTGATTGCCTCTCTACAGGTTAATACAACATAGAAACTACAAGTTAATATTTTTAATTAGAATTATTTACGAAAGAACTAGATCTCTATATCAAGCTTTGTATATGCATAGATTTAAATAATGACATTGCAGTTGGGGTGTATGAATTTCGTGGGTGTCGTAAGAGGCGACAAAGAAAAACAAATCAGGAGATGGGGAGTAGCGTCTTCCGCGAGCTAATAGTATTACCCTTAAAAGGCAGGCTATGAAGAGGCCTATGAATAATAGCAGACGTTGATAGGATGTAACGGGGAATAGATTTTCTACGTGGTAGAGCCATGCTGCAGCTATATTACTAGTATAGTTTTAGGACGAATGGGTCGACTCGACCAGGGAAGGACCACGACCTCACAGAATACCAGCGTGAAGTAGAGGTTTACCTCTGCGTTTCGCTTGGTGAGTGCAGGTGGCCGGAGGCCCTTTTTACTGGTAATGAGGCATTCCATCTTAGTCCTCACGGGTGACAACGCATCTGCATTTTGATTCTTTATTGAGGATCGATGTAGATGTGTATGGGTCACAGCAACCACTTACCATCAGGTGGATTGTATGCTCGTTTGTCACCCTACCTATAAAAAAAAAGATATAAAGAACATCGAGTTTATATTTTGTGGTGGAACTTGAAGCAACACTATTTATTGACGACAAAGATAATAGGTTAGATAATCAATAATAGGATAAATAATAAACGACTGCTTCGTTGGTCTAGTGGTTGTAAACGCGACTGCTAATCATGAGGTCCCAGGATCGAATCCCGGGTCGGTCCAAAAAATATCAGTTATTGAGTTTTTCCGTCAAGAAATTCTCAGTACCTGCCAGAGTCAGGAGCTTGGTGGTGTCTCACCCCCGAGCCTCGGAAAACACGTAAAACCTTTTGATCTCTCTCCAGTAGTGTCGGCTTAACGTTCCATTGAACTATGAGAGTGAAGGAATAGAGAGTTCACCTGTGCTTGTGCATACACTTGGGCACTATAATCTTGTCCTGCGCTATGTGACTAGTCTCCGTCGAAGCTGGCCGCTATGACCAAAATACAGTCTGAAGATCATTATTATGTAATAAACGTTAAATGCCTGCAGTCTGTTAACACGTATACGATCGCCCCCGCCACTGCATCAGATCTGATATAGCACAAATTCTCGCTAAATAACACCGGTTTCTTCCAAGGATGATCAGCGAAGCTATTGATATTAAAAAAAACATCCTAACTTGTGGCTAAAGGTGGCCGTTGTTAATTACGACACTAGGACGTCGAAAACCTCAGTCCCCCCTTCCCCTCCCCCCGTAACCATGAGTGCTGTAAAGTACTCCAAACGTGGGGAATTTAAAATAAGACGATAAAATCCATAAAACTTAGTTTCATTTAAATGTGTAATGTTCACGTAAACATAAGATATCATTATGTAAATTTTAAAACACTATCATCCACTTACAGTTGCAGTATTGTACAAAACTTGAGCAGCATCAGCCACCCTCTCTCCACAATCATCTAGATGGACACCTTCCGTATCTCCCACTAAATCAGCCAGCTTCCTTGCATTCATTGACATTTCTCTTGCTTTTTTGAAAACCTTTTTGGACAGATCATTTACCTGTAGATATAGAGAAACCTTAAAGTTTTCTTCAGCATATAAATTTTAAAACGTTGTTAGTAACAATGTAAAAAACTTTTTACGAATGTTGCTCATACCACAAATCAGACTATGATTGTATGGTCCTTAAAATTGAAGGTTTGTGCTTAGTTACTCGACTGCAAAAAGTTATACTTTCATAGGACAATATATAAGGGAAAATGCACCTACCAAAAGTTATAAAGAAAAAGTTGTTTAAAAATGATTTATTATACTATTAAAGAATACAATATGAAAAAAATATGCGTGAGTGTCGTGGAACGCTCGGTTGGAACGAAGTAACTTTCGTAGTATATTATTATTGATAAAAGTTTTATATTATTGATTTATAAATACAAATAAATGAATTACTAGCGTCTATTAAAATGAAGCGTCATTTAAAATAAAATAACATTTCTTTCATGGCAAGATAATAAAAAGTGCGAGGGAGATGGATATTATTCCATCTCGCTTCCTTATAGCCGCCAAGGTCGTCTACACTACATCAGAAGGAGTCGTGACGGAAAAATCTTACACTTTTTCTCGCCTAGCACCCATCCGCCAAATTCGTACCATCCGATAAGGGACTTCGTTCCAATAACCCATGGGAACATGTACAACATATTATATGGTAAATATAATAGATTTTTTGCAGGTTCTTCCCAGGAAAATTATTCCGAACCAGTAGTAAAAGCATAAATGACTTTAAATACGAATCTTATAATTTATCTTAATTAACAATGTTTTTATACTATTCTTAATTGACATAATTTAAGAACACAATTTTTCACAAAAATATACTACGGGATGAAGCTATGGAGTTTTCCCCCTTCTCTAAGACATCGGCAATATTTAATTAACCAGTATAGACACCGTTGCCATATTTATTTCAGTAACCATTTGGTGCAAGACTAAGTGTTACTTCAGCCGCATATGATTCATAAATAGTCGAGTATCCCAAATTTCGTCGTAAAAGTCGACTATGTGAGTCCGGGCTATCTCAGTTTTGTCATAGATATTACCAGATTCCGGAGGTCTCAGGACCTCCAACAGATGGCAACATACCTCGCATGTGCCAAATATAAAATACTCTAATATATACCCCACGTAAAAAATATTATTATTTATAATATTTTAGGTAGAGCCACGCTGCAGTTATATTATGGTTGTAGCACGAATGGGTCCGCTCAACCGGGGTAGGACCACGATCTCACAGAATACCAGCGTAAAATAGCATCTTAATACTGCTGTGTTTTATATGTGAGTGTAGACAACCGGAGACCCTTTTTACTGGAAACGGAGCATTCCATCTTAGGCCTCAGGGGTAACAACGCATTTGCATTTTGATTCTTAATCGAGGATAAATGTAGATGTCTATGGGCCACAGCATTGACTTACCATCAGGTGGACTGTGTGCTCATTCGTCACCTATATTCTATAAAAGAACCCAGACCGACGATGACGAAAACCATCAAAAATACATCTGGAAACAAATTGGAAATTTGTTTGATGTTGTATACCAGGCTTTTTCACAACTTCTTTTCCACCGAGCACCAAAAAAAATGTTTAAATAAAAGTTGTTTGTAAAATTGTAAGGAACAAGTTTTCCATTTGGATCGTAGCTGAAAAATGAAAATTTAAGGGCGAAAAAGTCGAAAAACACGTTTTTTGGCACTTTAGCGCCACCTGCTGTGCACATTTTTTGTTTTACAACATTGCACCAATGACAATAATTGTAGATAACGATGCCCTCTACATTTTTGTTCAAATAAATTTTTCTGTAGAATGCATAGTTTTCGAGAAAAATGCATTTCAAAATTTTTTTGAGTTTTTTCAAAAATCCACAGACGGATCAGGTGGCCATGCCCAAGTAAGCTTTCTCACATCATCTTCTAACGACTCACCAACTTTCATCCAATTGGTAATTTTTGTACCATTAATTTGACAGATTGACTGAACTGGCGCAGCGGGCCTACCTACCTACCTAATCTTTATGCACTTTTCGTAAAGATATAGTGGACAGTTAATAATCTTTGGTTATAGTGAAGTACAGTGCATTAGACAGGACAAAAAGAAAAACACGAGAAGAAAATGGAATCAGTTCGCCTTTTTCAATTCATCTCCCCAAAACACTATTACACTAATTATAAGACAAACGCTTATAAGCTAACGCGTCATAGCAAATATGAAATACTAAATAGTAGGATTTCTTTTCGATATAGAAGTCCGTCTTGATAGGTACCACTCTCTTACCTATTTCTGCCGCTAGATGGCAGTGCATGCACTGCTGTGTTTCGGTCTGAAGGGTATAGAGAGACAGGCTATGAGACATTCCATTTTGGTGCCGCGAGATGATAACGTGTATGTATCCTTCTTTGCTTGAAGTTGGTTGCAGATGTTTACGGACTGCAGCAGCCACTTGCCATCGGCTGGACTATAAGTACGTTTGTCACTTAAAAAACTCTCGATACTATCCATACCGTCTGGACGATTGGTGGGCCACAACTGATTTCTTCTTAATAACTGGCTTTACGACTCTGGGATTTAGCCCTTCTGAGCCTGAAGTTACAATATATTATAATAATTATCTTTCATAGTATACTGCTTCACAATATGTTGATGCGTCACATTGTGCAGCCCTTGAGAGAGTTTGACGGCAACTTGAGCCAGCATGCAGCTGACTGTTGGCGATGGTATCTCAATGCGCCTAAGCAGACAGACACCTTATTTTGAGAATCACATCACCATCAGAGCACTTGTTTCACAGTTTCCACTAATAAATCACATGCGCAGACACTTAATACACAAAATCGCACCACTTTTACATATCAAAGTCCACTTCAAACCATTATTTAAACAATAATACAAGAGCAGCAAATCACCGCCGGTCAAGTTCCCGCCAAAACTCCTTATGCCACAATTGATCGATTCGCCGGAAGTCTTATTTCTCGCCCAATTTCCTTGTAGAATCAAATACCACCAGCGGTTTTCCAGGACCGATACGATTTAAGGACCTTTAAGAAAAGAGCCTACTCTTTTTTAAACGGCAACACACCTGCAATCTGCAGTTGCAGTTGTTCGTGGGTGACAGTGAACACTTACCATCGGATGAGCCATATGCTTGTTAACCCCTTCTTATATTAAAAAAACATCAGTTTTATAAAAACAACTTCTTCGTTTTAATCTAATTCATTGCATCTAAAAATCTTAAAACTTACTTCAAGTAACTCTTTGTCAATGTTATTAGTCGCAACGTTTCTAACGGTCGAACTAGCAGTGTGTGGCGTATGTTGCTGCATATCTTGCTTGTGCCACTCGGAAACATTCTCCATAGCTACAAAATCATGAATCACATTAAGCTTGTACTTATTAGCGTAAAATAAAATTTAAATGTCGAAAACTGTTGTTATTTAAATCGACAATAGTTTTTAATGAAAAATATTTTTTACTACTGTTTGCAATGTAGACATTAATATTGGACAACATGGAGAAAATTTTAAACGTAAGACGTAAGGGAGGATTTACTTTAAAAATTAACAAAAATATGAATTGCAAGTTAAAATTTACCAAGTGGTGGCAAAAGAGAATTGATTACCTCGTTTCGTACAATATTTCGTAAGAGGCGACGATGGAAAGACCAGAAATATCTCAAGGCCACTCATAGATGATAGGTCATCCCATATAGGCAATGTAAAATATCCAGTCCGGCAACGAAGAGCACCATCTAAGCTGCAAGACCGCCAGTCAAGCATAGCGATTGTGGCATTTGGTATAACACCTAGGTAGGTAGGTCCTAAGGTATTTCCGATCTTCGCCTTAAGCGCCTTTTATACATATTACAAAGAGAAACCTATCCGTTCATTTAATGAACATCCATGGTTCTTAACTAATAAATATATTCTTACAAAGGATAACCCCTCACCAGCCAAGCCGTATAAAGAAAAAAAAATGTAGACATGAGTCGTGTTGTAGCGGAGTAATAATATCCACTACCCCATATCGTAACGATAACCTGTGGCTCTACCACGTATAAAGGTCGATGAGGAAGGATGTAGATGTCTATAGGCCACAGTATCCACTTACCATCAAGTGTGACTGGACTGTGTGCTTGTTGGTCACATTTATTTTATATAAAAAAAGGTTTAGGAAAAGAGGCGAGTTAGGACCGTGTTTTATGGCATTCTTTGGAGAAGACTTTTTCTCATCAGTGGACTTGTAAAGAGTTGTAATGATGATGATGATGATGATTGTACAATGAGTGACCTTACATCGATAATGTTTTAGGTTAATATATAACAGTAAGAACCATTTATTTCCTTACACGCCGCACGCAATTCATTCAACGCTGAGTTCAGTTTTCCTTGCTCCATTTCAATTTTATCTACAGCGTTTTTATATTTGATATTTTGCTTGATAGGACTCCAGACTGAAGTCAATTCTTGAGAACATGCAGAGACATCATCTATTGCGGAAATTAAAGTAGTGTTGCAATCAGCATCACCTATGGATGATGCTAAAATCTGAAACAGGAACAAATTTAGATTAAGAGCTAACACAATAGCTCATATTTCTTTAAAATTTTTAATATAACAAATGGCCCCTGTACCTCCTGGTTTTATTAAATTATAATAAAACCGATTTTAAAACGTATTCACTTATATTGATAAGGTTTTCTTCGAACACACAAGAAAAACACAAGGATGAGAATTATCTTCATAGCAATAAACATCATAATATTGTCATTTAATATAAAAATACTGTTATTCATAGAATCGACAACTTTCCAAACTTACTTGCGCTGTAGTGAGCAGTGATTTAGCAGCGTTTACCATTTTAACGCCACACTCGTCCAAATGGCTGCCGTCTTTTCCTCCCACAGATTTCCCAAGCTCATGCACACTTATCAACATATTTGACGCTTTATCGTATGCAACTTCACACAAATTCGGTATCTGAAGATTTAAAAAAAATGATACAACTGACAGAGTTAGATTAAGCTTTTAATATATATATACTACACAAATTTGGCATTTAAATGTTATTAACAAGATATTTCATTTTTTAATTCTTATAAAATAATAAAAACATGCAGAATAACACAAAAACACATACATACACAAACATGTACACTATTTTATTTTAAGTATTCAAGACTGTATTAGGAAATTCTGAGTAGATCGGACCAAGAATTAATCCATGATATCAGGTTGTCAAACACCTCAGCACACCGCATCGCCACACGTGTTATGACCACTACTACTAGAAACGGCATTTAAAAATAAGTTAAATTGAAATCCGTAAATTTAGTTTTAATGTAGAAAGTTACAGCCCATATACGACTTACTGCTGGACACAAGTTTCCTCTCTCTCACTCCTGAGTGGATTATAAAGCACTTAGTCTGCCGCACAGCTCAAGTGCATGTTGGCGGACTTTACATTTTTGGGATGGCTGGGATCTACTTCCGAGCGTTCCACCCCAGGCAACGGCATCACTGGATACTTGTGGTGACGGTTGAAGATCCTATCATACGGTGGTAGGCCTCGAAATGGGCCGTCTGGCTTGCTATCACCCTCCCGTCGGAATCACGTGCGATACAGCTTACTGTGTTCCGTCAGTGAGCGGAACAGAAGGGTCATCAGTTCCGTCGCTAGACTAGTCTGGACTTCTGAGCAAAGCTATACCGGTTAACTCATTCTAGAGGGTAGCGGAATCCGAGGCACGGCCTTGCCGTTGGCGGACCGCAGGTAGGTAGGAACCCATTTAGTGCGTCAACCACGTGCCAAATGTTGCCCCGCCAACTCAGGAAAACTTCCGAAAAGCTCCACCATGCCAGTTGGCGACTGGATGAGAGGACGCGTTGGTCATTTCGGGGTGTCATGTCCCTGCAGTTGCATCTGCTGTCCGCGTCTTTGT
This sequence comes from Parnassius glacialis, assembly GCA_033319125.1. Classification (NCBI taxonomy): domain Eukaryota; kingdom Metazoa; phylum Arthropoda; class Insecta; order Lepidoptera; family Papilionidae; genus Parnassius; species Parnassius glacialis. The sequence continues at coordinate 25,410,344 of JAVANC010000007.1, read as the reverse complement.
TGCTTCGAGGTTTCAGGGTTTTAAGCAATTTGGCTTTTGGTGATCGATCGCACAGACACAACGCAACAACGATTTCCGTCTGCGGAGTTTCTTTCTCGAGAATTTTAACGCCCACCACAAGGTGTGATTGTTCCTGTACGAGAAAACCGAACATGCTGGGAAAGAGGTGCGTTATCGCTAGATCTAACTTAGCTGGTTGAAGTAACGAGGCGGGTACCAGATGTAGCTGGACAAAGACCCAATTGCTTGAACATTGGAGCGAAAAATCAGTCCCGCCGTTTAGGAGGTTTTCAGTGACAAACACACGTACGTAAAAAGAAAAAAGTAAAATTTAATATTTTCTTAGTGGGGGTATTTTTTCTAGCAATCGAGCAAGTGGCCAGCGGTTTAAGATTACGAACTAATTGTTAAAAGTGTAATAAAGGTGCATTTACATCATTCTTTTGCGCAGGACGCTGCGGATTGAAGACATAACTCAGTTTTCCAGATGCTTCGGCAAACTTCAATGCCATGTCATTGATAGCCTGAAAAAAAAAACAATTATACCAGAACTCACCAGAATTTATCCAGAATATTCTTTTCTAAGTAAAAGAATGCTCTCGAAATTAAACATCCCAACCCCATTACCCCTTTCCAGTTTTCAGCTGACTTCGAAAAGGTGGAGGTTCTCAATTCGACGTACTTGGATTTTTTTTATAGTATAAGAGTGACAAACACAGTCCACCTGATGGTAAGTGGTTGTTGTGGCCCATAGAAAACTACATCTATCCACATTTGCGAATAAAAATGCAAATGTGTTGTCACCCGTGAGGAGTAAGATGGAATGCCTCGTTTCCAGTAAAAAGGGTCTCCGGTTCTCTATACTCACCATATTAAATAACAACAACTATACCAGTAATATAGCTGCAGCATGGCTCTACCACGTATAGATTGTCCAGATAGATAGTGTAGCAGTACCAAAGATGTAAGATATAAAGTACCTAGTATGTATACAATCGTCTTTTTTAAGCACTTTATTTTGTAGAAACTAACATATATAATAACGGTCGGATATGAAGAAAATATTATTTCTAATTCATTTAAATACAGTAGTACAACTTGCTCAAAACTACGTAAAGACATTTCAGCTTCATCGAACTTATAATATACATAGTTACTTACGTGCGAGTACATATTACTTCTTTGTTTAACTCACCTGTGAATTCCCTTGTTCTGTACATTTGCATATGTCACGGGTTGCATCAAACAATTTCTTCAGCTCGGTCAACATTGCTCGCTGCGCCTTGTCGTCTTTCAACGAGCTCAGTGACTTCGTGTCTAAAGTAAAATTTTCATATTTTACTGCTAATTATGAGCCACTCAGAAATAGGTAACAGGGTGACGCTAACCCAAATGGACTCCTAGAAACCTAGATTATTGTTTTACGAAGAGAGCAATTGTCTTTTACAAGTTATTGGATTTAAGGAGTCTTTGGGCCCAACACACTTCGAATGACCATAAAAATATCAGACTAACAAAGAAAGATAGATGGAACGTTGCATACATTTCAAGAAACGACTAAACCATATCTACTTCTTGACTCGCACTCATGGACACATCTTTCTTTTTCTTTCTATAACAGCCTGTAAAATACAGCTTTTCGATACACATAAAACCGTGTTGTTGCAAATAATTTTAGATGCATATGTTTGGGTGATTCCGTGTTTATGTAATAAGTTGCACTTGGTTTTAGCATGGTTTTTCCGTTACATCAAATGTTGGCGAGTTAGTGCTCCGTCTATCTTTCATTATTTGTCAGAGATAAAAAATTTATTACACGATAAAATGCAACAGTTTTGACTATAAATTTTTATTAGGGCTAAAGACAGCACTTGCAATTTATATCATTTTCTTTTTTCAAGTTTATAATAAAATATGAATTTCGGGAGTGTGTGGAACTGCAATCGTCTATTTGCCTGTAAGGGTGGAGAGTACAATATATTTTCTAGACAGTGAAAATGGAGAATGTGGGTTAATGAAGAAGAAGGTAATAAAACATAAAATTCCTTAAGGCTTCATAAAAATTACATGAATAGATTTACCTTGTATCACGTCGGGTATCAACTGCGTAATGGTACTTATGGATTGCTCCGCGGTACTATAGTCAACGTTATCTGGATCTGAAAATGTAGAAGTATACAATTTAGTCTAATTAGTACCGGATTAAATAAAACACGCAATCATCAATTATGTATTAATCAATATAATCAATATAATATATTATGCTGTAGTCTTAATACATTTTTTCAATGTAATACTAAAGTAATCCGCCCTTTGTATTCTTTTAGATTAAGAAATGCAATAAAGAATAAATAAATAAATAAAGTCATACTGCTAGCAAACTGTCCTGTTTAAGATGCTAGTGGATAAGGGCCTTTACATATAATCCTGAAGACAGTATAGTAATATGGTACGAATGAGTTGATCTATTGAAGAGCCGAAAAGTGGATAACATAATCTTCGACGGCTATTTAATAGGTCGGGGAAAAAATTTCTTCGTATTTTTTTTTCAAAGTTTAATTACCTTTAATTATAATATATATATATATATATATATATATATATATATATATATATATATATATATATATATATATATATATTTATGCCATTTTGTTAGATAACTTGTTGCCATCTTGTACGTAGTGACATAATCCCGTTGCTGTAGAAATCCTGGGATTTTTGATCAAAAAAATGCGACAAGTAGTTTTGACAGTACTCTCTTGATGTTAACCTATTAAACTACCCAAAGAATTCTGAAGAGACCGAAACAGGTGAAAATCTAAGGGTACAAGGTCAGGACTGGTGGACACTTCCCAACCAAGCTGTCTTTTGCTGAGTGGCCAAAGATGTGTGTGCTCTGGCGTTATCATGATAAAAGACCAGTCATTTTCCATTATTGATCAACAGAAAAGAAGCCGGCCTTTTATTCTCAAGTTTTTGCTTGAGTCTCATTAGTTGTTGACAGTAGAGAATCGATGGTATTGTCCGGCGGTAAAAGCTCATAGTAAGCGATGGCCTGTCAATCCCGCCATACACACATCATCACCTTATTGCGTTTCCGGGTTTTGCTACAGTCTGTGAAGCCCATTGACCATGATCTTTTTCGTAAGTTCTAGTCGTAGGTGATCCAGTTTTCATCACCAGTGATCAATTTTTTTTAAAAAATGTTTCGGTTTTATTACGTTTTAATAGAAAATCGCAAATGAGTACACGATTCATTAGGTCTCTTTTAGTGAGCTAGTGTTATACCCAAATATCGAGCTTTTTTGTATAACCAGACTTTTTCAAATGGGTCAAAACTGTTTTATAGTCATTTCTCAATTCCTCGGCTATGTCGTTACTACTAATCTTGCTCCACTTTTTCAAAAATGGCAGCGACTTTATCTGTATGAGGGCGACGGTAATAATACAACAGAAAACAATTGAAAAATGGCGGGAAAGTTTTATTACTTTTTATTTTTATTTTTCTTAATGTTTTATATAATATATATATATATATATATATATATATATATATATATATATATATATATATATATATATATATATATATTGATATTAAAACCAGCCAAATACAAACAGTACAACCAAAGAAACGTTTCTTCAATTTTATACCACCAAAATACGAAGAAACTTTTGCCCTGCCTATAATATAGCTTTGAAAAATTATTTCATTTATTTTTCTGCAAACAGAAATAGATGAATGTTTCCTGTTAATCAAAAAAGCTGTTTTTATTAAATTGTACAACACTGACCAATTGTGGCTCTCACAAGTGACGCTATTGCTGCATTAAGCTGCGCAAGACGCTGTGCCATATTTCGCTGCAACGCTCCTACATTATTAACGTCCATTGTCTTTATCGGCTGTGAACAAAATTTTACAGGGACTTTACGTAATGTCAAACATATTAACACTATTCAGTCCTATATATACACTTAACTATATCTGCCACACAAATAAATAAAATTGAAGTGTCCGTTACTAATGTCAAAATTACAGCTTTTTACTAAATACATATGAAATTATATACGGTACTTTAACCAAAATACAATTTTTGAAATTTTTTGTCTGTCTGACTGTTTGTTCCGGCTAATCTCCTAAACGGCTGGACTGATTTTGAAGGGAATTTCATCGGCAGATAGCTGATGTCATAAGGAGTAACTTAGGATACTTTTATTTTTAAAAAAGTGTTAGGGTTCTGCGCAAAAAAATGAAAACCCTGAAAACTTCGCTCGTGTGTAATACGAGCTAGTTAATTATAAATTGCCTCCTGATGTAATATCAAACAAATTTAAACGTCTTTGTGTTTAAATTTGTTTAATATTAAAGCTATACTTTGTACTTTCTTTGGCTGATGAAGTTTATTTCACCACCTTAATCTGATAAGTAATATCAAATAATTTCAATGATGTTTTCCAAAAAAAATGTAACTCAATTCTATTTTAACCAACCAACATATTATTTATCGCATACCATTATGAAGTAACGACACTAATATGGTTCGCTTCACTCTTTACTTGCTTCAGGCTATTGAGAATGATTTGATAGTAATCTGTAGAGAAGTTATTTAAAAGCCTCCGACAGAATAAATCATGATCACCTCATAAATAAACTTCTAGAAGTGGGTATTACCAGCAATCTTTTGTGACGAATCGATCCTTAAATCCTAAACCGAAGTAAGGTTTTATGTTTCAAAGGATAGTTAAAGGGTTCTAAATTGTCACTTAAGGGCTTCCACAAGGACCTCATTTGGGACCACATATGAGATACAATTTAAAATAAGATGTTTTAAAATATATATTTTGAATTCGCTCAAGCTTACTATTACGCTGCACTATGGTAATATATAAATAAAGTAATAAATTATTCAGTACTAACACAGTAGTACGAAAAATATTAATTTCAATAAGTTTTAGCTTAAAAATGTAAATATAAGGAAAAAATGTAGACTTATAGAGTAAAACATGATTATTACATAAATTGTGGTCATCTTGGATACAGCTGCAGCCAAAAAATACGTAATGAATTATTTATAAGCTAAATAATATATAATAAAGGAATGCAAATAACACAAATAATCAATAAAACTACTACACATAGCAATATCTACTTTACCTGTTGTAAATCCCTTTCCGCATTCAACATTCTGTTGTTTGTCAGTGACATTGCTGTGACGAACTTAAGGCGCTCTTTCTCCTTGTCTTTTAATTCTTTAACAGGTACCTCAGCGTTATTTACATCACCTTTAACATAAATATCAAACTTTGAAAAAATATTATTAGAAATAGGATCATAATTTAATATTTTTGCAAAGATTGCAAATACATTTTATGCACGCCATACTTTCAACACATACAATACAATAATAAAATACTCTTTATTGTACATCAAAGAAACAGAAACATAATAAAACAATCAAACATAGAGGATAAGCAAACAGAAACAGAAACTTTTTTATTTTATAATACAGTTTATACGGTTTTGGATCGTGTTTTGTGGCATTCCTTTGAGGAAACCTTTGATCTGCAGTGGACTTGTAAAGAGTTGTAATGATAATGATGATTGTACAATGGGTGACCTAACATCTATATTAATTTGGATTTATATACTATAGTAATATATCAGTAAGCACCATTTATTCCCTCACATGCCGCACGCAAATCATTCAACTTTGATTCCAGTTCTCCTCGTTCCATTTCAAGTTTATCTAATGCGTTTTTATAATTTATATTTTGCTTGATTGGACTCCAGGCTGAAGTCAATTTTTGGGAACATGCGGAGAGATCATCGATTGCGGGAAATAAAGCAGTGTTGCAATCAGCATCACCTATGGATGGTTCTAAAATCTGAAACATAGGAACAAATTTAGATTAAGAACTATGTGTAAAATAGCTTATTAACTGCCACATAATATTTAATATAACAAATGACACCCAAAATAGCTCCTGATTTTATTAAATGATAGTAAAACTAATTTTTATTTTTATCCACTTCTGTCGATAAGGATTTCTTAAGAAACACAAGAAAAGTACAAGGATGACAAAAATGTACATAGCAAAAAACAATGTAGGATTGTTATTTAATATAATATGCTTAAATATTAAGCTTCAAATACATTTCAAAACAGAGCTTAAACAAGTAAAAATACTAGTTTTTTTCATAGAAAAGACGACTTTTCAAACTTACTTGCGCTGTAGTGAACAGTGATTTCGCAGCGTTCGCCATTCTAACGCCACACTTATCCAGATGACTGCCCTCGTTTCCTCCCACAGATTTTCCAAGCTCATGCACACTTACCAACATCTTTGACGCTTTATCGCATGCAGCTTTAGACAAATCCGATATCTGAGGATTAAAAAAGTCATAAAATTCCCATAAACTTTGGATAAGCTTGTGTGCAATTAACAATTACATTTTGTGCCAGTGGCTACCGAACATAGCTGCTCGCTTATTAAGAAAATTGTAACGTGCGCTTAGACCCTAAAGCTAATACGGTTCTTATGAAAATAATATATAATACTTGCGTAAATGTAACAAAACATTATTGAATATTATTCAATCATGTTTTTTATTTCATAAAAGTAATTGTTGGAAGTGAAATAAAGGTGTATTTACATCATTCTTTTGCGCAGAATGCCGCGGGTTGAAGACATAACTCAGTTTTCCAGATGCTTCGGCAAACAACAATGCCATGTCATTGATAGCCTGAAAAAAAAACATAAAAACAGTTATATAATTATACCAGAACTTATCCACAATATTCCTCTCAAGGTAAATGAAAGATCTCAAATTAAAACATCCCCATACAAAAACCCCATACTTTCACATTTAGCCGACTTCAAAACGGTGGAGATTTTCAATTCGACGTACTTGAAATGTCCAGATTACAGAACACAATTACTCTTTACCAAACGTAAAAATTCCGAAACCTGTGACGTTAGCAGCACTAAAGATGTAAGACATAAAGTACCTACTATGTAACTATACGATCGACTATTGTAGAAAATTCTCTTTGCTGTCAGACAGTCGGAGTTCATTTTCAAGCACTCTGTAGTGTTAACAACAAGAATAACGAAGGTTGAATATGTCGAATTATTCCTAATGCATTTAAATATCGTATTAAATCTTTCTAAAAACTACGAAAAGATATTTTAGCTCCGTTGACCTATATATATTATATATTGTACTTACGTATTATTTCATTGTTCAGCTTACCTGTGCATTCCCTTGTTCTGTACACTTGCATATATTACGAGTTGCATCAAACAGCTTCTTCAGCTCGGTCAGCATTGCTCGCTGCGCCTTGTCATCTTTCAACGAGCTCAGTGACTTCGTGTCTAAAATACGATTTGCATATTTTACTGCTACACGTGGGTCACTCAGAAATAGGTAATGAGACGAGATAAAACGAGAGCAATTGTTTTCAAGTAATAATTGGACTTAAATAGTTATTTAATAATTCGAATGTCTATATAAAAATTATCAGATGAACAAATAATAATTTAAAATTAAAAATTTTGTACAGCCGAATTCAATATACGTTATTTAGAATAACTCAAAAACTATTGATCTGACCTTAATTAAATTCATATGGAACTACACGAGAAGTACCAGCTTTCAAATTAAAAAAGAATCATCCAAATCGGTTCACCCAGTAAAAAGTTATGAGGTAACACACATAAAAAAACATACAGTTGAATTGAATACCGTCTCCTTTTTGGAAGTCGGCAGAAAACTGATTGAACGCTACATACATTTCAAGTGACGCCGAAGCCGAACTTGACTCATGCAGACATCTTTAATCTTTCTTTATTTTACAGCCCGTAAAAATCCCAGGACGCACACTTAAAATATACCTAAAACCATGTGCATGATTGCAAATGATTTAAGATAAATTTATTTGAGTGAATTCGTGTTCACGCAATAAGTTGACAAGACTTGGTTTCAGCGTTACATAAAATGTAGGTGCAGTGCTTCATCTATTTTTCTTTATTTGTCTGAGATAAATAACTAATTACTAGACAATATGTAACAATTTTGACTATCAATTTTTAATTAAAGCTAAAAACAGTACATGCAGTTTATATCATATTCGGGTAAAACAAATATAATTATTTATATAGATATCATACTAGAAATAGATCAGAAGTACCCGTCTATGCTCGTATAACGTAATCATGACATTTCTTCTAGAAAATATGAATTTCGGTGTGTATGGAACTGCAATCGCATATTCGCCTTTAAGGGTGGAGAGAATAACAAATCTACCAGACAATGGAAAAAGTTCAGTTGTAGACGATTTGCGCTATGAAGAAAAGGATTATAGAACGTAAAATTTCAAAAGGCCGCAAAAAGTTACATAAGTAGATTTACCTTGTATCACGTCAGGAATTAACTGCGAAATAGTACTGATGGATTGCTCCGCAGTAATATAGTCAACGTTATCTGAATCTGAAAAACAAATTAATCAAATTAGCACCGGGAATCGTCAAATAAAATTTGAATCTATCAGTTATCAATCAATATAATATATTATATTGTAGTCTAAAGTTTTGCCATGTAATACTGAAGTTAAATTCACGCTGTTAGTAAACTGTCCAGTTATAAATTCTAGTGGATAAAGGCCTATTCATATAGCTCTGAAGATAATTTGGTATTATGGTACCAATGAGCTTATCAGTTGAGGAGAGCCGGTAAGTGTATAATAGAATCGTCGACGGCTACTTAGATAACTTTTAAGAATGATTTCATTTAATTTTTGTACGAGTTGAATTCATTTCAGTGACGATAATCTACTTATAGAAATAGAAGAATGTTTTTCTTAATAAGTTGTACAACACTGACCCGTTGTGGCTCTCACAAGGGACGCAATTGCTGCATTAAGCTGCGCAAGGCGCTGTGCCATATTCCGCTGCAACGCTCCAATATTATTAACGTCCATTATCTCTATCGGCTGTGAACAAAAATTAACAGACTTTTTACATAGTTTCAAACATCCTGAGACTATTAATTTCTATCTAACATTTATTAATTACACATTGCCTCCTGCATTTATTCATCCCACCTTTGTACTTAAATTTGTTGATGTTGCCCTTTTTACTGGAAATGAGGCATTCCATCTTAGTCCTCACGGGTGACAACGCATCTACATTTTGACTTGTAATTGAGGATAGATGTAGATGTCTATGGGCCGCAGCAACCACTTACCATCAGGTGGACTGTGTGCTCGTTTGTCACCCTTATCCTATAAAAAAAACATACTTTGTTTGGCTAATGAAGTACTTATTATCACCTAAATCTGATATGATCGAAGTTATATGATATTACTTCTTTCCAAAAAGCAATGGAAATCAATTTTATTTTAACTAATCAATATGTTCTTTATCGCATACCATTATGAAGTATTGACACTAATATTACTCTTGCTTCAGACTATTGAGAATCGTCTTCTAATTATTCTTGTTTAGAAAAGTTATTACAAAATCGTCGACAAAAACAAATAAAGGTTTTCCCATTAATAAACTTTTAGAAGTTGATATTCCTAGCAGTCTTCTGTGATGAATTGATCCTTAAATCCTAAACTGAAGTAAAACTTTATGTGTCAAAGTATACTCATTATTCTAAAATGTTTCTTCGGGAATTCTACAAGGAGCTCATCTTGGCCCCTTGCTATTGCATATATCAATTATATGGGATATTGTGTATCAATGATATAGAATCCATTTAAAATAACATGTTTTTATAATAGTATATATTTTGAATTAAATCAAGCTTATCATGCTGCATATAAAGAAAGTAATAAGTTATTCAGTACTAACACAGTATAACAAAAAAACATAATATTTTTAATAGTATAGGGTGACAAACGAGCACACAGTCCACCTGATGGTAAGTGGTTGCTGTGGCCCATAGACATCTATATTTATCCTCGTTTGCGAATCAAAATGCAGATGCGTTGCCACCCGTGAGGAACTAAGATGGAATGCTTCGTTTCCAGTAAAAAGGGTATCCGGTTCTCTACACTCACCATACGAAACACAGCAGTGTTAGGCTGCTATTTGACGCTGGTATTCTGTGAGAGCGTGGTCTTACCCCGATCGAGCCGACCCATTCGTGCTACAACTATACTACTAATATAGTTGCAGCACGGCTCTACCACTTAAAAAATTTACATAATTTATATCATAATGATATAAATAAAAGAAAAAATGTAGAGTGTAAAATATTATTAGTACTTAAATGGTGGCTAGCTCAGAGAAGTTTCATTTGAATCGGCGGGAGGATTTACGTCAGTCAGTCAGTAATGACTAATTAGTTAGTTCTATAAGTGAATAAAATAGTACAAAGTTAAGAATTAAACTAACCCAATTTAATACAGAATTATTAGTGCGACAAATAATCAATTAAACTACTACAACTATAAATATCTACTTTACCTTTTGTAAATCTTTTTCCGCGTTTAACATTTTGTTGTTCGTCAGCGACATTGCTGTGACGAACTTAAGGCGTTCTTTCTCCTTATCTTTTGATTCCGTAACAGACATCGCAGCGTTACTTACAGCATCTTTAACATAAATATCAAGCTGAATAAAAGAACTAATGACAATATAATTACAATTTAATATTTCTGTAAAGATTATTGAATACAATTTATGAGTACCTTATTTTTAATGCATAAAAGGCAATAATTAAATACTCTTTATTGCACATCAAACAAAAATTTATAATAAAATAATCAAATATTAAGAAAGCAAAAGGTATTCTGATACAGCCCTTTCTTCCAGACAATCTACAAGACGGATATTAAAAGGGAGAAAAATTTACGAGGAAAACAAACTATAAATAACACAAATGTTAATAAACAATGGACTGTTTTTTCAATTAACATTGTTACGGACTCACCATAACTTTTGCAAGCAGCTCTCAAATTCTTTAGGGCAGTTTCCAACTCAGCCCGGCCTATGTCCAAATTACTTTGTAACAACTGTCGTTCCGGACCACGGACTAGAGGGCTCCAAGTAGCTGCAAGCTCATTTGATAAAGAAGATACATCATCCGCCGCTGATAACATTGTGGACTGACAACGAGGGTCAGCAAAAGATGGAGCTGTTATCTGTTATAAAATCAAAACAGTAATTTATTAAGAATTAAAACTGAAATTAATAAGCTGAATTCAAAATCCCGTGTCCTGTGCGTGTTGTAAGAGTCGACAAAGGGGAGTTGAACCAGGAGATGGACAGCAACATCTTCCTGATAACAGCTAAATAAAAAAAACTGCGGTTAGCGAGCATAGCAACTATGGTAAACATTTCCCCTATGAGGCAATCTATGGGGGACGCCTATGTTCAGCAGTGGACTTTTGATAGGTTATAACGGTAAAGTATCGATATCAATGCTAAATCAGTCACCAATAATAAAAAAGTGTGTGTGTCAGCTCCGATGCCTGACTAGAATTTACTGCTTATTAACGATTATACATACATACATACATATAATCACGCCTCTTTCCCGTAGGGGTAGGCAGAGGCCACTTCTTTCCACTTGCTACGATCCTTACATACTTGTTTCGCTTCGTCCACTTTCATTATTCCCTTCATACATGCTCTACGGTTTAGGGTACTCTTGACCTGGCCTTTTTTCAAGACGTCCCTGATTTGGTCTAGAAATGTCCGCCTAGGTCTACCCCTTCCAACACTTTCATTCACACTCGCCTTATACACTTTTTTCGTCAATTGTTCTTCATTCATTCTCTCGACATGGCCAAACCATCTCGGCATACCTTTCTCAATGTTTGTCACTACATCTTCTTTCAGACCACAACGTTTCCTTATCTCACTATTTCTTATCCTGTCACTCAGTTTAACTCCTATCATACTTCTTAATGCTCTCATCTCAACTGCATTTATTCTGCTTTCATGTTTCTTCTGCCATACCCAACTTTCGCTTCCGTATATGAGTGTCGGAACCAATACCCCTTCATGCACAGCCAAACGAGCCTTCGACTGCTCATAAAGGAGTGCAAAGCTCCATTCACCATGTTTCCTGCATTCACTCTTCTTTCGATATCACTCTCATACTTTCTTCTTAACGATTATATATGTAATATAATATCTAAAGTCTGAAAGTTTACAGTTGATTGTCAATTGTTATTTGTTTATATAAAGTAGTACAGACGCGAGCAATCTGTGCTGGGGGCTGCGCAAGATAAGTTGCACACGACATAACGTAGTCAATAAATAACGTAACGCATGACGTAACGTTTGATTTTACTCCCCATAAACTTTCTTAAAATCGATTCTTAAAGAGTAAACTCCAAAAAATTCAACTATATCATTGAATTGTCAAAAGAAAAATAGCAATCTACGTTAGTTAAGTTACTGAAGCGATTTCGGTTTTCTTACACTATAATTTAATATTACGTAACTTTTGCAATTTTTTTTTTGCTATAAACGGAACGCCATTGAATACTATTATTCATTAAAAAATAAGAAAAAGTAAAAAACGAACCTGTGCAGCAGTGAGTAGTGCTTGAACAACATCTACAAGCTTAGCACCACAAACATCCAATCGCTGGCCATCATCCCCACCAACTTCATCCACAAGCTGGTTAACGTGAGTGAGTAGTTGGGAAGCCTTCTCACACGCGATTTTCGATAGATCAACAATCTGTAAATCAAAATTATATTAATTTTTTCCATCTCCATTACAGATTTTTAATACGCTACTGGCCGGAGGTTAAATGGTCTACAAATAAATTTATTCAGTATTTGTTTATTACCTACGTGCAATTGTTTTCCCAGGTCAAAAAAAGGTTAAAAGGTCATACAGGTTTACGCACCAACTTCGGCACATCCCGATGAGCAGGTGGTGGAAATGTATGAGGATATACCTAGAAACATTCACCCCTCTGCACGGGGTTAATGGGAGACTTTAACGCAAAACTATACACAAGAGAGAATGGTGAGTTGAAGGTAGGTAAATTCGGAATAGGGCAATGGAACCCAAGGAGTCAGCAGCTGAACGACTTCATGGAGAAAAAGGCACTTTTTATGATGAACTCTTTCTTCCAGAAACGGCCCCATAGGAAATGGACCTGGTCGAGCCCCAACGGTTCGACAAAAATGACATTGACTTCATTATGACGACCAGAGGATAACTGTTCAGTGATGTCTCAGTGAACGCGAGGGTGAAAACCGGCAGCGAACACCGGGTTAGAGGCACACTGAACCTAAACGTTGAGTTGGAGAGGTCTCGTCTAATAAAGTCAACGCTCCGTCCGCCTCGTGCTCTAGTCCAAAGTTCCGAAACCTTTCAGTTCGAGCTACAAAACCTAGAATGTTGCAATGCATTGGACGATATAAAAGACAAGCTCGTGGAAACTGTCCATGCGGTCAACGCTAACTTTTGAAAGACCCGCCGCAGAAGAACACAAAAACTCTCCGATCACACTCTTAATCTCATGGCTGTTAGACGGGAAATGAAGCTGCAGTCTTCAGTAGATTTGACAGCATACAGGCAACTTAACAGACTGATCTCCAAATGCATGCGACGGGCCTTAAGCAAATTTAATACTGCTCGTATTTAAGAGGCGATCGAGCGGAACCAGGGTTCCATAGTCTGTCTAGAAACAGCCAACTGTCGAAGCTGAAGAACGAGTGCCGCAGCGTCGTTTCCGGTACACCTGAGATTTTGAGTGAGATTGAGAGGTTCTAAGGGCAGCTGTACACATTATCATTAAAGCCACACGCAAGTGTGTGAAGGGCTGTAATGATGATGATGATAATGATGAATTGTTTTTCAAATGTTCACGAGATGCAAATAAAAATTTTAGTGTGGGCTAATATTTTTTTAAATATTTTTTAATATTAAAAATATATAAAGTAGTAAAAATTATTTTTTTAAATCAGATTTTGTTGACCATAAAAATTACTTCACACCTTTAATACTCGAACTTCACTTTTATATTTACTCGTAAAATGATATGTGATTATGTAATACTACCATATTACTAATTCCTTACCATATTTTCCTTCTTGAGATCAACGCGCGGGATAAACGCATAACAAAGTTTCGAAGAAAATCTAGCGTATTTTGATGCAGCATCGTTTACATCCTGAAATGAAAAAGTTAAATTAGATTAACACCCAATGACCTATAAGTCTAACGGTCACAAGAGTCGTAAAAGTAAACGACGGAAAATACTAGAAAAATCTTATTGCTTACGACAGATAGGTGAAATAGCTGGCTAATATAGTCAGACCGACGATGGCAATGGCGTCAAATTGCCCACGTCAGGACAATTAAATCTAATTCTCCTTTCAACGGGAGAGGCTCATGTCTAGCTGTGGGCTGTTAGATGAAGAAAGAGAAAAATACTTTCAAAGTTGTACCATGTGAATTTCAATCAGATCCTTACATCGAACGAAGCCAATGTTCAGTAGCGACAGTTCTGCCTAGGCCAAACTATTGAAGCGTATAGTATTTATGCCAAACTGGATTATGCTGGGCTAAACTAGTATATTCTGACACGCGTAGGACAAACTGATTTGGCCTGGGAGAAACTAGTTTGGCCTGAAATTGGATTTGGCCGTTAACATATACATTGACTCTAGCTGGGATTAGAACCTGTGTCCGACCCAGATTCAACAGTCAAGTTTTACTATTAATAATCTTCCTTTTGGTGTAAAATCCTATATTACAATATTTGTTTTACTTACTTGCATAGACTCTTGTTCTGATGCCGAGGAAATGTCTTGAGTTGCCTCGCACAACGCACGAATATCGTTAAGCAAAGTGCGTCCAGCTTTCTCGTCCTTCGTAGCACTTATAATTTTTATATCTAGGAGTAGCAAATAGATTTGTATTATACACTAGTTGTGACCGACCCGCGTTGTCTTTTTTTTATAAGAAGACATCGCGGGCGCGCACATAACTACCGATCAAAGTTTCGTTTTCTTTTATGTGTTTTTTATGTAATTGGATGTATGCAAAACAAACAAATGTCATTTATTATTTTATTAGATGTGCAAATTTCTTATGTTATGTTAAAATGAATTAGTAAAGCCTAGCCTTGTTAAGAGCACTAGGTCTACTACTGGATCAAATCAATGAATGAAACACGCTTTTCTGCCGACTTCCAAAAAGGAGACGGTACCTACTCAATTCGACTGTATTTTTTTTTGTTTTTTTTTTATATGTTACCTCATAACTTTCTACTGGGTAAACCGATTTCGATGATTATTTTTTTGTTTGAAAGCTGGTACTTCTCGTGTGGTCCCATAATTTGATTAAGGTCAGACAAATAACTTTTGAGTTATTCTTAATAACTTATATTGAAATCGGCTGTACAAAATTTTTAATTTTAAATTATTGTTTTGCTAATGAAATAATTTTCGATGTAAGAAAACAAAATTTCGTTTGTCTAACGTTATTTCATTAACTCACTACCGTCTTTAACTGAAGTTTATCAAATCGGGAAAGCAATGGCGATAGAAATTAACACTGCTGATGATACAAAATATTACTTAATAGTTATAAAAAACCCCGAAACAAAAACAGCTGATGATCTTCAAACACCTGAATAGATTTTCTTGAAATATACCTAAGAACACTCTCGATCAAGACACTTTTTAAACGAATAAAATATATTCAAAATCGATTCATCAGTTCAGGAGTTATGCTGCCACAGCCAGATACACAGATACACACTACAAACATAACACCACTCTGTTTTTGTCGTGGTTTAAAATAAATGCCATTAAAAGGATTAGGCGAATAGGCTAAACTATTTAACACTACTGGCAACAAATTTGGATCGTCACTACTTCAAATTATATCTTTATTAATCTATTCTAAATCACTTGTCATCACACATCTTTCTTCTTCTTTCCACATCGTTTCTTTTCAAGTGAAATTCTGATCAAAATTGCTGCTAACCGTGAGGATCGTGGCTAATCCCCCCACAACGAGAAAGGCCTATGTATAGCGGTGAACTTTTAGGGGCTAATGATAAACAAGTATTAGGAAAGCATTCAAAACTATATGAAATGATTCTAATTCAGTTTGTAACACACTTTAAAGTAATAATATAGCTTTAACTGTGTACTCTTTACGAACCAACGGAACGAGTACTCGTATGTAATATTTTGCACCTGTATCATAAAATAATTTATCTTACCACGAACGAGTTCCGGCATTAATTCAGCCACAATAGCTATTGCTTGTTCGGCCGTATCGTAGTCAGGGTGCTCCCGATCTGAAAAATTATAGTTAAATATATATATAATAATAAATCAAATACAGCTAAGAAATTTTCTATAATTATTTTAGACTATGGTTTTAACTTAAAATGGTGTACAGGCGGCGTGAGTTTATACAAACGTGTTTGTCGATTTTCGTTGAACAATGAGCAAATAATTTACAATACAATCCATATATACTACTGCCATTATTTTTATTACATAAATGAGTTATTTTAAAAGCTACGGATATTTTTACATTATCCTTTTTACTGAAAATGAGGCATTCCATCGTAGTCCTCACGGGTGACAACGCATCTGCATTTTGATTTGTAATAGAGGATAGATGTAGATGTCTATGGGCCGCAGCAACCACTTACCATCAGGTGGACTGTGTGCTCGTTTGTCACCCTTATCCTATAAAAAAAATCTAATTTCACAGTTATACTGCCTAAAGGCAGTAACAAATGCTCGATGTCTGGTAAACCAGACATCGAGCAATTGTTTCCCTCAGTTGTCTAGTTCAGTTAAAATTCAATTCTTCAAATTTCTTGCTACCCAGATGAACAAATGTTGATGAACAAACCTACTGAATGGATTCAAAAACAATACAAAATGTATTACAATTTAGTTTCTAGATGTAGTGTAAATTGCTTTATTGCTTAATCTATTTAAATTACTTTTATTACCAAGAGGATTTTTAATTGATTGGCGAAAAGATGACTTGTTAAACTAAACACTTACCAGCAGTAGCGCGTATTAGAGATGCAATCGAAGCATTTAACAATGACAGTCGTTGTCCCATCAAACGCTTCAACTCTTTAATGTTTTCACCCTCTGCTTTTGTTACTAAAGGCTAAACGTAACATATATAAAGTGATATCAGTTTGCATATTTAAAAATATTAATAAACATTTACATACAATTATATCGATTTTATAATAAGGAACAACAAAGAAAGATACTCAATTAATTGTAAAAACACGCAGTCACGCACACATATGTATCTAAATTCTTTCATAACCAAATGTTTTAGGTGCATATGTGTGCGTCCAGTCGTGAACTTTTATGTGCTGATAAAGAGAGAATAAATATGTGTGCGTGAGTATGCGTATAAAGACGATGAGCATGGTTTCGGTGCCAATTGAAATGTACGTAGTGTTTTCTCTATCTTCCTTTGTTGGTCTGAAATTATAAGTTATAGTCTATGAGAAAGATCCCAAAACTTATTTGTTCTTCTATAATAAGATTTTGCCTCAGCAAACCTGAGTAAATTTGTCCTTTATTAAAACTTTAAATAAGCCTAAATTAAATAAAATAAATTGACTTTGTAAAGTAAGATTTAAGGCTAAATCCACAGTGAAAATACATCATATTGAACGGTCGTGTGGCTTAATTAATAGTCGGCTTACTCCCGAAATTGTATTCGAATTCAATTCGCTTTTCGAATAATACTGACGTTTTATCGAAACTGATTTTAAAAGCTTACTCCCGAATCAGTTCGAATCGAGAAACATAACAGTTATAGCGCCGTTAGGCATGTTCTAACGGCGTATCATCATATTTTTTATCTAGAGACCATTTTTATTAAATAAAGAGTTCGCTCCTTTAATATTTTTACGACATAAATAGAAAAGAGTTATCAAGAAGAAGTACTACCAGTGTCATCTAGTCGTGAACAGCAAAAAAATTAAATTTAATCCATTATTAGATTAGCTTCACCTTGAAAACATAGACTTGTGTTAGCATAAAATTCGATAAAGATCGAGACCTATGTTCAATAATTGACTTTAAAAGGCCGTAATAAATGGATTAATGAATGTCAATAAATGTGATATCCACGACTCAATTAACACAAAAATATTTCATTTCTTTTCAGCAGTAGTCAAAGCTAACCAAAAAGACCTTTTCGTTATCATCGATATCAAGTAAACGTGACATGGGTAGTGTTAGAGCCTACCTTGTCCAGCTCCTTCTGTGCTTCCGAAATGTTATTTACTGCACTTCTCATCGTGGCAATAAACTTAAGACGTTCGTTTTCTTTTTTATTTGCATCATCTATTTGCACATTTTCTTCAACTAGAACGAAATGTAATATATTTTTAAACCTTTCCAAATCTCAAGAAATACATTTAACAATATTCAATAGTTCCTTGAGTTAAAGCTTTTTGTGGATTATATCTAGCAACTCATTTGAATAAATCAATTAATTTCTTTATAAATAGCAGATATTTATACAAAATAAAAGGGATGTAAGAGATTAATTAGTGTGAGTTTCGTAAGTGACGTTGTGGAATATGCTAGAATAAGGCCTCCGAAATATTGATGTGTATCTTGTGTACACAGAACGTAAAATATCATGACCGGCAATGGGGAACAGCATCAAATGTGCAAGACTTTTGCTACTGTGATTGCCAAATGAAGCGTTAAGATCAAATCAAATCCAATAGAGTAGGCTACTAACAAAGCAATGAACAAGAAAATAGTACTATGTACCTGATAAATTAGCATAAGCTTCTTTCAGCTTATCCAAAGCCTTCATTAGATCCATTGTATGATTCAAAAGGCTTTCCTCGAACATCCTATGACCAGGTTCTTCTACTAATGGCTTCCATGTCGCAGCGAGATGTTGAGCTGATGAAGACAGCGATTCTATAGCGGCGGTCATTGCACTTTGGCAGTGCGGTTCGTCAATAGAAGAAGCTGTTAACTATACAAAGAGAATTTTTTTTAAACACAATAACGATGACAAGCAAGTACACATTCCACCTGATATTAAGTGGATGGTGTGGCCTATATCTTAATTTATCCTCGTTCAAGAATCGAAATGCAGGAGTCACCCTCAGGACTAAGATGAAATGCCTGGTTTCCAGTAAGAAGGCTCTCCGATTTTTCAAACTCACCACACACAGCAGCATTGAACATTTATTTTATGTTTAAAAAAATATGCAGTCAAATTGCTAACCTACTTCTGGTACTGAAGTCGGCTAACAAGTAAATTAATATTAAAGAAACACTCGACTGCATTAACAAACAACAAATATGTAAAAATCCTGTCTAGAAACTTTCAAGTTTTATAATTTTTAAACGGAACTTTTGGCTGTAAAGTAGTCTAGGAAACGTCACCTTGATTTTGAAAGTCCTGTTAAGTAATATGGTACGCAATTTTTTTGCGTTTCTACCGTATTGTATTTTATGGTCGCTATTTTGTTTTTATAAAATCAAAACCTAACTAATAAACACGGTGAAAACCAACCGATATATTTCATTGATTAATCCATCTAATTATTTGGGTGTTATGATGGTATGAAAATCTCACATAACCTACATACTTGTGTACGTAGGTTATGTGAGATTCATCTCTGCCCGCCCTTGCCTCGCCAGTAGTGTATACGTAGGCGTTTCCTAATGTAAAAGAAATGGTAGCCCCGCCACAGAATAAATAATAGTGGCCCCGCCGCTTATTCGTACAATTCACATAAATGCCTAATGAAAATTAAAAATAACACAAGTTTTATAAAACTTAAATTAGTTACATTAATGAGTTTGTGTGTGTTAGTGTGCGCGTGTATGTTCATGTACATGTGCAATTGCGTGTGTATTTGCGTATGCGTGTGCATGTATGAGTGTTTGCGTGTACGGGTGTTTGTGTGTATGTGTGTGTATGTGTGTGTGTGTGTACGTGTGTATGTGTATGTGTATGTGTGTGTGTGTGTGTGTGTGTATGTGTATGTGTATGTGTGTGTATGTGTGTGTATGTGTGTGTGTATGTGTGTGTATGTGTGTGTGTGTGTGTGTATGTGTGTGCGTGTGTGTGTATGTGCATGCGTGTGTATTTGTGTGTGTGTCTGTGTGTGTCTGTGTGTGTATGTATGTGTGTGCGTGCGTGCGTGCGTGCGTGCGTGAGTGCGGGCGTGCGCGTACACATGCGTGTGTGTATGTTGTGTGTGTACATTGATGCAATAAAGGTACCTGTGCACAAGCCAACAGCAGCTGGGAGGCGTCAGCGCAACGCACACCGGCCGCGTCCAGCTCGCCAGCCCGTGTATCGGAGCCCGCCAGCTTGATAAGCTCGTGCGCCTTCATTAGCAACAAAGACGTCTTGTCTCCCACTTCTCTCGCTAAATCTAAAATCTAAACGAGAAAAGGGTTTCAAAATAAAATTTCAGTTGAGGTGTGTAGTTGAAATGACAATAGCCTTATCGTTAAGGGTAAGGGCTACGAAATTAAAAAGATGTGAATGCGCATCTGAAACTTGCGGACTAACTTTTAACCATTCCTAATGCAAATATTCCGGAGTTAATGTTAACATTTATAGCATTACCGGTATTCCTAAAAATATATTGATAACGAATGATGTTCGCTTACATTATAACTATATAAATTAATTAATAAATACTCATCTCATTAACATTAATTTTTAAACTTTTATTTAAAAGTAAAGGGCGATTTCAAAGAACTAGAATGAATTAAATAATGTTCACTTAATAGCTTCTGAAATGGAGGCTTCAAATATTTTTTAAGTCCTAGTATTATATGGAAATTCTTGTTTTGTTTTTTGAATTCTTGAATTTGAATTTTGTTTTCAAGTTTCGCCATAGGACTTTGCGATAAAATTTATAATACCCAGTCACACCACACCATCTAGATTTGTGGCGGTCCATCACAGTGCTATTCCCAATTGTCAAATTAGCATGACTTCTTTATTTAATCGCCATCACCAGCGATTTTCCGGGCCGATATGACTTATTAACTTTCTCAAAAAGAGCCTACTCCTTCCTCAAAAATCAGCAATGCACCTGCAATTTCTCTGGTGTTGTAGATGTTGATTAAATTCGCTTACCATTTTCGGCAACATTAATGTTCATATAGTTTTAAATATTTGTCTGTAATCTGTAACTGTGCGTAAAAATGAGTAATAAGCGATTGTAGGAGAGACGAGTATCCAAAGCAGGTAGTATTCACCAGTTTGTTTATTCACGAGGTTCTTATCTAGTTAGTTTTCGTATCATTACTATAATAAATTTCAGTCAAGTAACGTCAGATTCTATTAATCATAATTTAAGAACTGCTAAAGTTATTAAGAAAGTAGTTTGAAGTTGGGAAAATAAAAAAATATTTATGAACTAAGAGGATCGAGATGTTACTTACCTCATTTTCCTTGTCCGCCACCGTTCCCCGGCCAAAAATGAAGATGAGCTTATCAGATGCTTTTGCGTATTTGTACGCGAGCTCTTGCATATGCTGCAATAACACGTATTGTTAAGAGATGTCATTGATAGGCGATGGTATTGATGCGTTTTGATAGGTTGTAATGAATGAATGAATGAATGAAGAAAATAAATAAATCAATGATTTCTTATATTTACACGAACACTACACATTGAATAAAACTGTTTTTTACGGATTTTATCGCGTTTATTTTATTATCTTTATTCCCGACGTTTCGAGTGCTTTTCAACATCGACATCGGGACGTCAAACATCTCAGTCCCCCCCGTGACCATGGGTCGCTGAAAAGCACTCGAAACGTCGGGAATAAAGATAATAAAATAAACGCGATAAAATCCGTAAAAAACAGTTTTATTCAATAAATAAATCAAGTTAAATTTCTTACAAGAATTACTTCGTTTTTTTTTATAAAACTGCTCGTCTCTACATGGTATAAAACAAAGTCGCTTCCCGCCGTCTTCACGCTTAGATCTTTTAAACTACGCAACGAATTTTGATGTAGTTTTCATCAATAGACAGAATGATTCAAGGGGAAGGTATATGTGTAAAATTCATGCATGCACATTATTACGTGTATTTATAATTCTTCTGTCCGTGTGTAAATATATATATTTATATATATATATACGTCTGCCTGGTCAACTAGTATATATATATATATATATATATATATATATATATATATATATATATATATATATATATATATATATATATATATATATATATACTAGTTGACCAGGCAGACGTTGTTCTGCCCTTTCCGAACGACCATTTGCTTTCCCAAAAAAACTCCTGAAATTAGCAATAAAAAAATTGAGGGTCACTTATCGGGATAAAAGCTATCCTATCTCTCAAGTTGGACCAAATTGCACACAGTCTACAATTTTTTTTTAAATCGGTTCTATCTGTTGAATACTTACAGCAACACGTGGTGGTTATACTACTAAATTTTAACATAGCGCCATCTATTAAATATTTATTCAATCCAGTCAACAGATATCGTCATCTGACAGAATCGTTTGGAGCTAACAGACAATTGTGACTGTCAAATAATAGGCAAATAATTTTAAATAAAATAATATTGTATTGCGTCTATAAATTGAGATGTAAGCTATCCTATCTTTTAAGTTGGACCAAACTGCACATTGACCAAAAATTTCATTGAAATCAGTTCAGTAGTTTAGGAGTCCATCGCGGACAAACAACGTGACACGTACTTTTTATATATAAAGATTATATATATATATATATATATATATATATATATATATATATATATATATATAAATATATATATAAATATATATATGACGGCACCTGCACCGTTGCAGGTGCAACGGCGTCGATTCCGGACTAGCAAAAACAGTACTAAAAAAAAAAGAGAGAAA
The DNA here is from genome assembly GCA_033319125.1 of Parnassius glacialis. NCBI lineage: Eukaryota > Metazoa > Arthropoda > Insecta > Lepidoptera > Papilionidae > Parnassius > Parnassius glacialis. Next base: position 25,387,441 of record JAVANC010000007.1, on the reverse strand, counting down.
ATAGAAAAAGCTACAGACTAATCATGCCGATCTAGCATAAAGATGATTAAAGTTTTGTAGGGCTTACTGCCGGAACAAAACTGATTGTCGCCCAAATCTGAAGGGTCAATATGGACCGGACCAGACACTGTTTTATCAGGATGATCGAACGATGTTTTCCTTTCTACAGATAAGTAAGATTGTGATGGAGCGCGTGCGAGGACGCACGCATGTCAGCATGGCCGTGACGGCACCTGCACCGTTGCAGGTGCGACGGCGTCAGTCTAGCTAGACAGAATTCTTATAAAAGACACGTGTACCGCACACCTGCGGCATTGCACCTGCGGTGCCGCCCGTCCTGCTTGTATAAAACGGACGGAGCGGCCACCGTTAAGGCAGTCTTGGCTCTGACGTGGAACGGTACGCTTGTCGTATTCCGTTACTAGTTTATCCTCGACTCGTTGGATAATTAATTCGTGTAAACGAATTAATTACTATTCCTAACTACAAAATAAGTCTCTGTACTATACTCAATTACCCATTCTACATCAGAAGTAGGATAAAGTCCCCATTTTTGCCCACATATAATCTTCGAATAGTATGAGGATTATTACATTTGTGGAAGACTATAATGCATTCCGCATTGATGAATCTGTTTTTATGTTAAATACCGTAATGAAATTTGCTATGCTACTTACGATATTTTCGTATCATTAAAGTGTAGAGAAAAGATAAAGTGAAATTATTTAAGCCAATTTTTTTTAATTTGTTCGATTTGTATTAAAAGTAACCCGCAAGTATTTTCATTATTTCTTGATATGTTAACAAATGTCGAAAGATGTTGGAGGCTTTCTAATTAACTTATCTGCCGACTTCCAAAAAGGAGACGGTACTCAATTCGGGTATATGTTTTTTTTTTATGTGTGTTACCTCATAACTTTGTACTGGGCGAACCGATTTCGATGATTCTTTTTTTATATGAAAGCTGTTAGTTCTCGTGTGGTCCCATATGAATTTGATCAAGGTCAGACCAATGGTTATTGAGTTATTCTTAAATAACCTATATTGAAGTCGCTTATATTGATGTTGGCTGTACAAAATTTTTAATTTTAAATTATTCAAGTTATGTTGTAATTTGATAGTTCGCGCGAAACATGATTATCATTTGCTATATTTTGAAGTTCAAAATGTTTAAGGGATGTACCAAAATAAAGGATTAACTTTAACACGCTATGAATTGAAAATAATAAGTGACATTTTTGTGTTCTAATGTGTTGATCAGTGTAGCAGTTTGCTCCGAATATTGTGTCGTCGACAAGATTGGGGTTTGATGTCGAGGGATTCGTAGAAGTCTCTACAACAATGATCAATGAGGAAGATGTTGTGACGGCTAATCGAACATGGTCAGGTACGGCCGAGCGCTGGTAAGATTGAGCCTACACCGCTAAAGTCTGTAACTTATCGGCTGATCTTACGGCAGGGCAATTTAAGCGGCCGCCGAACAAATGGTGCTTTGGTGCTGTAAATGGACGTCTGAGGTCGGCTTTCGTAGATTTTGCGCAGTTGCCTCCTTCCCTTTGAAATGTTGTGGTATTTGCCTCTACACATAGTTTCTGTTATTTTTTGCAATGTTTTCAAATGTCATACTGTTGCCGTGAGTTTTGGAAGCTCGGAATTCCATGGTTCGCAATACATTTATCTCGATTTCTTTTAATTTTACAAAGCAGTGCAACGATTCGCTAGAGCTAGTACGGCTACGGCGCGACGGCTCGCTGGCGCGATTGTGGCACGATCGTAGCAGAACGAAAAGCTGGAATGCGTTTGCCTGACAGTAGCCATATCGGCGCGTTCATGATTTAAATGAAGTCTGGGATGGTCGACCGATGTAATATTTAACAAGAGTTAATATCTGTTAGCAGGTGGTGAAAACTGATAGACCGTATGCTGTTCACTGTCAACCGCACGAGGACGTGCGACAGTCGGAGGTAGCCGTGTCTGTGCATCTAGAAAATACTAGAGACTTTGCAACACTCTAGCGAAGTAATTATTCTTTGCAGGAAAGGAACATGGAGTTGCAGGAAGGCTGGACTGTGCTGCACTGGGATGTGTAGTCTTGCTGTTGGTTTACATACTTAGGTGTTATCATGTCACTACGTCCCTCACGATACACTTTTGTGTGATTGTGACAGGTACATGTTTGCGGTATGGTTGGTCTGTACCTGTTCTATATTGAATTGAAAAAAAAAGAGAGTGAGAAAAAAAGTGGTTCTTACTATCATTGCAGGGCTTTTGCCGGTCCAATGATATAGCTACAGGGAATAGTGATTCCGGACTAGCAAAAACAGTACTAAAAAAAAAGAGAGAAAATAGAAAAAGCTACAGACTAATCATGCCGATCTAGCATAAAGATGATTAAAGTTTTGTAGGGCTTACTGCCGGAACAAAACTGATTGTCGCCCAAATCTGAAGGGTCAATATGGACCGGACCAGACACTGTTTTATCAGGATGATCGAATGATGTTTTCCTTTCTACAGATAAGTAAGATTGTGATGGAGCGCGTGCGAGGACGCACGCATGTCAGCATGGCCGTGACGGCACCTGCACCGTTGCAGGTGCGACGGCGTCAGTCTAGCTAGACAGAATTCTTATAAAAGACACGTGTACCGCACACCTGCGGCATTGCACCTGCGGTGCCGCCCGTCCTGCTTGTATAAAACGGACGGAGCGGCCACCGTTAAGGCAGTCTTGGCTCTGACGTGGAACGGTACGCTTGTCGTATTCCGTTACTAGTTTATCCTCGACTCGTTGGATAATTGATTCGTGTAAACGAATTAATTATTATTCCTAACTACAAAATAAGTCTCTGTACTATACTCAATTACCCATTCTACATATATTTATATATATATATATATATATATATATATATATTCTTTATATATAAAAATTACATGTCACATTGTTTGTCCGCGATGAACTCCTAAACTACTCAACTGATTGCTATAAAATTTTGCACACTATGTGCAGTTTGGTCCAACTTGAGAGATAGGATATTTTTTATCCCTATAAGTGATCCTCAATATTTCTATTACGAATTTAAGAATTTTATTAGGACACAGGGTCGTCGGGAGGGCAGAGCAACGTCTGCCTGGCCAGCTAGTCTTTATATATAAAAATTACGTGTCACATTGTTTGTCCGCGATGAACTCCTAAACTATTAAACTGATTTCATTGAAATTTTGTACACTGTGTGCAGTTTGATCCAACTTAAGAGATAGGATACTTTTTATCCTGATAAGTGACCTTCAATATTTGTTTATTGCGAATTTAAGGATTTTTTCATAGGAAGGGTCGTCGGAAAGAGCAGAACAACGTCTGCCTAGCCAGCTAGTAATATTATAAAATTATAAAAATATATATTGATATGTATATTCATACATATATATTAATAAGTATGTATGTATTTATCTTATCTATGTACTTATATACCATTCAATATTTCTATTTTATAGTTTTAATAAAAATATTGTTATTTTTGTTCGCCAAACCACACACGTTTTTATTGTTTTCTTGCAATCCTGTCCATCCAAAGGTTGCCTGGAAGAGATCGCTCTTAGCGATAAGACCGCCCATTGTACCACATTTCTTTTTTTAATTTTTTGTTAATATTTATGTTATTTTTTGGCGTACAATAAAGTGGTAACTATCTATCTATCTATCTATGTGACTAAGCTCCTAAACAGCTGATCCGATTTCGATGAAATATTGTGTGTGTGATTGTGAGTGGCACTGTTGTCGAGATTCTGAAATCACATAGGCGAAGCCGGAGCGTATCGCTAGTGGTTAATAAATCATGTATATGTACGAGTTTCTTAACTCTACAACTACTACTACTCTACTCTACTACTCTTACTCTCTAACGCCATCTGTGGAAGGACACAAGATCCTTCCAGCAATTGCCCAAGTCGCATGTTACGACACGGACGGAATAAGGCGGTGAATTCTCCTAAGCCTCCATCACAGCCAAAATGGTAAAATATTAACCCGTCTAAAATAAGAGTAAAACAAGATGCTATATCCAACCTCTTTATCTTCATCGTCAGTCAGTGAACAGATATTACGGGCAGCGTCACATAAGGCCTTTATCTTGCTGAGTAAAGAATGACGAGACTTTTCATCCATAACGCTGCCCAAAGCTTTAGCATCTGTAAAAGTTAAAAGGTATGGTAACTTTGACCTACATACAACAAACACACATGTAAACAAATAATACATACAATTAAGAGCGATTTCCATAGCCCGATACTGACCTTGCGAAAAAACGTTGCATTGCTGTACATCTTCTATCGCACAGTGATCACTTACCATCAGATAATCTTGTTTACCTTCTCCTCCATCAAGAAATTGACTCTTCTTCACATTGTACGCTGATCCCCGTCGCCGATTTGGATAATTTTTTAATAGGAGAGGGGGCAAACGAACATGCGGCTCACCTGATGGTAAGTGACTACCGCCGCCCATGAACAACCGCAATACCAGGGGAACCAGGGGATTTGCAGATGCGTTGCCGGCCGTTTTTTTTCTTTTTTTTTTAAACGTTACGTTCTTCTAAAAAGGAGTAGGCTCTTTTCTTGAAGGTCCCTAAGTCGTATCGTATTTTACGTTTGACGTAAACAAGATAATTATACCCATATCTTTCGGAAGCCAGAAGAGATTTCTAGGATTTCCTATAGTCACCTCTTACGACTCTAGAGCCACTGACCTTTCCTAGAGTCACCGAGGAAAGGGGGTGATGGATTCGAACCGCCACCACACGTAGGTATTTACACCAATGAAAGATTTGTTTTGCCTTGTTTGAAAAAAGACTGCCTTGTCGGTTTAGAGATCGTAAACGTATAATTGATTATAAAGTCCCGAGTTTGAATCCCGGGTTGGGTCAAAATCAGTTTATTGGGTTTTCTATCAAGAAATTTCAGTAGAAGTCCCTAGTCAGTGAGTTTGCGGTGTTTCAATCCTACGTAAAGCTACCGTAAGAATACCGTTCCATCCGGTTACGAGAGTGATGAAATAGAGAGTGTACATGTGCTTGTGCATACACGAGAGCACTATAATCATATCCTGCACAGATAGCTAGACTCTGTTGAGAAATTTTGCCTTGTTTCATATGCAATGGATTTTTTTTATTTTTATTTTTATAAAAGCGTTACCACACTAGCATTTTCTCCTGTATCGTAGAGGTAGTTTACAAACATAAATTGCACAAGGACAAACATCCAGACCCAGAACAATTATTTGTAGGCCATACAAATACTTGTTCCGTGCGGGATTTGAAGCCGCGGCTCCCAGTGTTGCAACTCATTGCCACTGCGCCACGGAGCCCTCAAATAATTTTATTTTATTCTTCCTTATTCAGCAAGTTAATGCAAAGTTAAGTCATAGGACGCACCTTGAATTAATTCAGGCAGGAGTTCGTCGATTGTGGTCATCGAAGTTATAGCCGCCGAGTAGTCCAGGTTATTGGGATCTGCATATTACCAAAATTCAGTTAAAATTATAATATTAACACAGAATAGATTGATACCAGTGGTATCCTACAAGGAAACAAATGATATTTATGTCATCAGAAAAGGTAATATTAAGAGTAGGAAGAATGAAAAAAAGGTTAGAAAGGAAAGGAGAGAAGAGTAAATTAGTGGTACCTAAGAAGAGTGTGTCCCCACAGACGTGAAACAAAGTAACAAGCAGATAAGTGCTTATTGAAGCGGAAATGAAGAGTCACAAGAGTAGAACTAAGTGCAACATACGAGAACTAAGTGGAGTGGAGCATGCAAGAGCGAACAAAATTGAAGGGCGATGTAAAGTGAATTAAAGAGCAAAGCAAACAAGAGTAAAGTAAACAAAGTCGAAGCAAAGTGAAATAAACAAGAAGGAAGCGTAGTGAAGCAAATAAGGGCGATTCAAAGTGTAGTAAACAAGATCGAAACGAAATGAATCAAATAAGAGTGAAAAGAAACAACACGTCACGTTATTACTCCGTAGGCCTATCACGTATCATGCAGAAGGCTAGCGATACCGAAATTAGAATAATAATTGCTGATAAATCGCAGATTTGTATTATGTATCAGTGATCAAGCTAACTAGCGACAGCGCTGTCTTTTGCTCGCTAGTTAGCTAGGGCTTGGTTATCGCTGGTACATAATACGAATCTGCGATTTATCAGCAATTATTGTTCTAATTTCGCTATCGCTAGCCTTCTGCAAGATACGTAATACGCCTACCCTTCAACGTTCCTACTTGACCACCCTTCGCTCCAAGCTACTCTAATCTACTCTACTCATAACCACTTGACTCTAAGGCTAATATTTAGAGACCATCTCGAATTAAAGCTCGATCTTCATAATATCAAAGTTTGAGACAAGAACATATGCAACACAATTTTAACATTTTTAACTTTGAGTTTTAACTCGGAAAATAAGAAAGAAAATCAAACATTTTGTCCTTTTTATCTATTATATTTAAAATGTGTGGAAATGCATTATTTTAACTGATTGTAATTCATAAATATGTAGCGCCTCATTTTAATACGTATGCATACATTTTTTTATAGGATATGGCTGACAAACGAGCACACAGTCCACCTGATGGTAAGTGGTTGCTGTGGCCCATAGACATCTACATCTATTTTCGATTACGAATCAAAATGCAAATACGTTGTCACCCGTGAGGACAAAGGTGGAATGCCTCGCGTATTTTAAAAAAAATTAAAAAGTTATATCAGTGTATAGACACTGATATAACTCAGAATTAAGTTCAAAATATAGATTTTGAACTTAATTCTGAAATTTAGTAGTCCTTGAAAAATAAACCTGAATATTACAAAAATGTTGTAGTGTGTTTAATAAGCTTTGCTGTTTATTATGTTTATTTTTATAAAATTAGGGTGACCAAAAGAGCACACATTCATCCTGATGGTAACCGAATTCTGAAACCTATATTCACTTACATCTATCCTCGATTCAGGATCAAAATTCAGATGCATTGTCACCACTAACAACTAAAGAAGAATACCTCATTACCATTAAAAATGGGTCTTCGGTTCTCTACACTCACCATACGAAACACAGCAGCGCTAAGCAGTTATTTCACGCTGGTTTTCTGCGAGAGCGTGGTCCTTCTCCGGTCTAGCCAACTCATTTGTACTACGTCAAGCTACAGTATGGCTCTACCACTTATAAATGTAATAAACGGTCAAGATGGAATGTATCGTTATTAGAAAATTAGACTTGCAATAGGAAAAAGGAAGGAGTACTAACCAGCTTGGGCAGACATAAGTAGTGCTATTGCAGCGCTGATTTTGCCAATTTTCTTTCTTGCCTCTCTTTCCAGTTTGTCAACTTCATGACCTTCGGGTATCGAACCTTCAAACGTCTGTAAAGAAAACCATGTTTGTCATAACAATGCCCTTTTAGGAGTCCGTCTTCAGCCGAAAATAATACATTGAACGCTGTAAATACATTACACAAAATATAAAAATATTAACAAATGTTTTCACATAAGTACATTTATTGTTAGGTATACAATACTAAAAACTATAATAATAATTAAAAAAAAACTAAAACTAGAAACTTAACAAATGTTTTCACATTATGTTGATTCACTATTTTTGTGAGATTTCGATGGCAGCCAGGGCCAGCAGACTATCGATCGCGAAAGCATTTCAAGTCGCTTAAGAGAGGATACTTATACTTCTTATACTCTGCCTCTACTCTTAGTCCTGAGGAAACACAACGCATCTGCATATTGATTCTTAATCGAAAATAAAAAAGGTACATGTCTATACACAGTATCCACTTCCAATCAGGTGGACTCTGTGCTCGTTTGTCACCCTTATTTAAAAAAATTAGAACAAATAAACAATTTGAGGCTTACGACACCATCGGAGCATTTATTTCAACGTTTCTATTAATAGTTCACATTTTAAACACAAAATGGCACCACAGAAAACATCAAACATCAATCTGCCGGCAGTTTATGCCAAAACCCGTTAACAGTATTTTTTATAGAATAAGGGTGACAAACGAGCACACAGTCCACCTGATGGCAAACGGATTTTGCGGTACATAGACATCTATCAACAATTAAATATCGAAACGCAGGTGCGTTGTCAGTTAGTCACCCCCGAGGGTGAAGATGGAATGCCTCGTTTCCATAAAAAGGCCCTCCAATTCTCTATATTCACCCAGCATTATTTTGCTGGTATTCTGTAAGACTGTGGTCTTTTCTCGGCCGAACTAACCCATTCGTGCTGCAGTCAAAATATATATATATATGTGTGTGTGTGTGTGTGTGTGTGTGTGTGTGTGTGTGTGTGTGTGTGTGTGTGTGTGTGTGTGTGTGTGTGTGTGTGTGTGTGTGTGTGTGTGTGTGTGTGTGTGTGTGTGTGTGTGTGTGTGTGTGTGTGTGTGTGTGTGTGTGTGTGTGTGTGTGTGTGTGTGTGTGTGTGTGTGTGTGTGTGTGTGTGTGTGTGTGTGTGTGTGTGTGTGTGTGTGTGTGTGTGTGTGTGTGTGTGTGTGTGTGTGTGTGTGTGTGTGTGTGTGTGTGTGTGTGTGTGTGTGTGTGTGTGTGTGTGTGTGTGTGTGTGTGTGTGTGTGTGTGTGTGTGTGTGTGTGTGTGTGTGTGTGTGTGTGTGTGTGTGTGTGTGTGTGTGTGTGTGTGTGTGTGTGTGTGTGTGTGTGTGTGTGTGTGTGTGTGTGTGTGTGTGTGTGTGTGTGTGTGTGTGTGTGTGTGTGTGTGTGTGTGTGTGTGTGTGTGTGTGTGTGTGTGTGTGTGTGTGTGTGTGTGTGTGTGTGTGTGTGTGTGTGTGTGTGTGTGTGTGTGTGTGTGTGTGTGTGTGTGTGTGTGTGTGTGTGTGTGTGTGTGTGTGTGTGTGTGTGTGTGTGTGTGTGTGTGTGTGTGTGTGTGTGTGTGTGTGTGTGTGTGTGTGTGTGTGTGTGTGTGTGTGTGTGTGTGTGTGTGTGTGTGTGTGTGTGTGTGTGTGTGTGTGTGTGTGTGTGTGTGTGTGTGTGTGTGTGTGTGTGTGTGTGTGTGTGTGTGTGTGTGTGTGTGTGTGTGTGTGTGTGTGTGTGTGTGTGTGTGTGTGTGTGTGTGTGTGTGTGTGTGTGTGTGTGTGTGTGTGTGTGTGTGTGTGTGTGTGTGTGTGTGTGTGTGTGTGTGTGTGTGTGTGTGTGTGTGTGTGTGTGTGTGTGTGTGTGTGTGTGTGTGTGTGTGTGTGTGTGTGTGTGTGTGTGTGTGTGTGTGTGTGTGTGTGTGTGTGTGTGTGTGTGTGTGTGTGTGTGTGTGTGTGTGTGTGTGTGTGTGTGTGTGTGTGTGAGTGTGTGTGTGTGTGTGAGTGTGTGTGTGTGTGTGTGTGTGTGTGTGTGTGTGTGTGTGTGTGTGTGTGTGTGTGTGTGTGTGTGTGTGTGTGTGTGTGTGTGTGTGTGTGTGTGTGTGTGTGTGTGTGTGTGTGTGTGTGTGTGTGTGTGTGTGTGTGTGTGTGTGTGTGTGTGTGTGTGTGTGTGTGTGTGTGTGTGTGTGTGTGTGTGTGTGTGTGTGTGTGTGTGTGTGTGTGTGTGTGTGTGTGTGTGTGTGTGTGTGTGTGTGTGTGTGTGTGTGTGTGTGTGTGTGTGTGTGTGTGTGTGTGTGTGTGTGTGTGTGTGTGTGTGTGTGTGTGTGTGTGTGTGTGTGTGTGTGTGTGTGTGTGTGTGTGTGTGTGTGTGTGTGTGTGTGTGTGTGTGTGTGTGTGTGTGTGTGTGTGTGTGTGTGTGTGTGTGTGTGTGTGTGTGTGTGTGTGTGTGTGTGTGTGTGTGTGTGTGTGTGTGTGTGTGTGTGTGTGTGTGTGTGTGTGGTGTGTGTGTGTGTGTGTGTGTGTGTGTGTGTGTGTGTGTGTGTGTGTGTGTGTGTGTTGT